>JAFCMP010000557.1:0-569426 GCA_017506865.1 Tribonema minus
CGCAGTCTGACCAGGTGATGTGGCTGCCGTCGGCGCTTCAACTGCAGCCTGTCGCTGCTTGAAAGCACTACCTTGGCTGTGTTTATGTCACGTCAAATCGTTTCAATAACTCACTACATCGCTGCATGGTAGCATTTTTGTGTGCCACATTGGTGATCTTGCCAAGCACTCTGACAGTGCCTGGCGGTATCAACAATTGGCAGTTGGTCGACTGCTTTGTGATGAACAGCACCAGCACCTGCACGGCTACAACAGGTCACACAGTTCAGTCGTATGGCTGAAGTCATCATCAACAGATGCCAACAGCACCAGTCGGCAGCCCCGACGCCAGCAAAGTGGCATGATTGAGATGTGCCGAGCACAGCGACCTAATTCTGAGTTGCCGAGTGCACGTGCTTTTGCACTGCCCGCAGGGCAACTGGCGCTGCTTCAGTGTGTGGCAGATGCGCTGTTGATATCTAAGACGGCCGATGCATCAGCTGTACGAGATGTTCCCGCTGCTGAAGCCGAAGCCAGCTCACGGTCCGACGTGCGCCTTCGAACCCAAGTACGAGATGTATGCTCATGCTGAGCACAACGTGGTCATGCCCTGTGGCGCAACGGCATTGCAACGCTTCTGCGACACTTCAGCTGCCTGTCAGGGCAGCAAGTCAGTCTTCTTAGGCGACAAGAGCTGTGGTTGCATTATTCGCTGCATGATGCAATCACCTGTCGTGGGTTCGTGAGCACGCCTTTGAGGATGGTGCACGACAGGGACTCGATGACGGTGGCCGTGGCTCCGATGCGCATCGATGCATAGGAGCGCCGCCTCTCCCTCCCGCTGCTGCTTCTCTGGCCATCGCCGCTGCGTACTGTCAAGGCGGAGCTGGCCAATATATTTGGCAGGCTTGCGCTCCTTTTCACCAGCAGCGCCGCGCCGCCGGTCGCCAAGAATGCATGGCTGAAGGGCGCATGCGCGAGCAATGCAGCCACCACTGTCAGCGACGACCGCCTGCCGTCCTTCCTGCACATGGTGCTCTGTGTATTTGGACACAAACGAGTGAGGAAACTTGGAATGTCAGGGCCCCGACAGGGCCTTTAAATTCGCTCTGACTGGATTATAGGGGTGTCGCACCCCCCCCTGCTTCCCTCCGAGAAATAAATCAGTCCGGACCACCATTGGGGGCCCCCCCCCCTTTTGGTCATTACGTCACCTGCAGCTCTTAGGATGCTGTGGGTAGACTGTGTAGGCCTCTGACTTTTTAATTGGTTTCAGCGCAACCATACAACACACCATATGATGCCGGCATACCAATGATCACAATCTGAAGACCCCTGATCATATCGAGGGCAGGGGATGCAATATCCAGGCCTGCAAATTGTGTCCACCACGCAGAGCTGTGCAAGGAAGCATTGGCAGCTAGCTGCCTGCTGTAGACCTGTCATGTGACCCACTGGACCTAACAGCAAAACACTAAACCATGCAGCAGGTGCTGCATCGAGTGTCACACAACGAACAAAACCGCAGCATTGGGGCACGAGAGAGACGTCCAGCAGCAGGCACACTAGAAGAAACTGCAGGTCTATTGAGTACAATGGCATGGGACCGCCGGACCAGAACGCACGGCGCGCCCGCTGTAAGCGCCGGCTGTCACAGCATGTCTAGCGCCGCTGCCCACACCTACTCGCTGAGCAAGGACTAATGCCCACACGCCAAGGGCGCGGGATTGGCGCCGCACGATGCAGCTGCGACATGACAAAGAGAAGAATACACACAAATGTGCAACACAGCTGGGCCCTGATGTAATCACCTAGCCGCCCCAAGAAAGCGCCCGCAGGGCGTGCCTAACCCTTGCCCCCCCCCCCCCCCCCCCCCCCCCTTTCCGCTCCTGATTGTCGGCCCTATTTACAATCCAAGCGGATCACCTAACAGAAAAAAATTTTGGTGCCTGGCTGCTGCCATTGCAAGTGCGGCCGCTGCGGCAACGAAGCGCTGCTGCCAGTGGCGCGCTTACAGCAGCAGCAGCAGCAATCGCAGCAGCGGGCTCGCAAGCCTGCCAGCTTACCCTTTGAACAAGCGCCCCCGTGCCGTTCGCACGATGCGCGTAAGCCGTACGGCCGCCGCACCCTATTGCTTTGGTGTGCAATTGCCTGATGAGCACTGCCCCCCCCCCCCCTCAAGAGCCCCCCTCTCAAACGACAAAGCTCACGCCCTGCACGACGCGCGCGCTCACGACGTGGCACCCAATCTCCAGCCAGCCCTCGCCGTGCCCCTCCGCCGTCGCGTTGAACATGCCGAGCCCGCCGCTGAGCCGGCCCCAGTCCACCGATGAACTCGGCACGAGCAGCGTCATGAACTGCTCGGGGAACGGCCTGTCAACGCTGGTGCCGCCGCCGCCGCTCGCGCCGCCTGCACTGCTGCTGCCGCCGCCGCCGCCGCCGACGTGGTACGCAGACACCGGCCTCTGCAGCACCAGCGACCGCTCCTGCTGCGCGCCCTCCGCGACGGCGGCGGCGGCGGCAGCGGCGCCGCCGGCGCTGGCCGCGGGGCTCGGCGCCAGAATGGTGCGCGCCGCGTTTGCGACCATGCGCGGCGACATCATCCCGTGCGCGCTCGGGCAGAACAGGTACGACTTGTCCGCCGGGCTCGCCGCCGCCATGTCGAGCGCTGTGACGCCGCACCGCTGCGCGTCGCCGCCGCCGCTGGCGCCGCCGCCCGCGCGCCCGCCGCCGCCGCCGCGATACACGTCCACCTCTCCGCCGCTGCTGCCGCCGCCGCGGTAGAAGTCCACGCCGAAGCTGTTGGCAGCGGCGGCAGCGGCGACGCGGTGCGCGGCGCCGCCGCGCTTCTCCTTGCCGTCGCGCGTCACCGCCGGCGGCCCCATCCACGGCAGGGCGTCGCCGCCGAGCAGGTCCAGCGCGCGCGCGTACGTCCAGGGCGCGAGGCCCGCGCGCGTCGCCGGCGCGCCGCGCCACGCCGCAGGCACGCGCTCGTTGGGGCTGAAGGCCCAGCCCGGCCGCGGCGGCGCCGCCGCGGCGGCAGCGGCGCCGTCCGCGTAGTGCCCCGGCCGCACAACTGCTGCTGCCGGGAACATGACGGCTGTGGCGTTCACGCTGCTGCTCAGGTCCGGCGCGTCGCCGTCGCGGCCGAGGTCGTCAGCGGCGTCGGTGATGGCGCGCAGCACGCGGCCGCGTGGCGCCGCGCCGCCGCCTGCTGCCGCGCTCCACTGGTTGGGGACGAGCTCGGACCCGATGGGGGCGGGCGTGCGCGACTTTGAGAATATGGTGAAGAGGAACATCATGCCGAACGCGGCCATGCCCGCAACGCCACTGCGGCGGCTGGCGAATGCGCCGCTGCCGCCGCTGGGTGATGCGGCGGCGGCGGCGGCGGTGGGGCTGGAGCTGCTGAAGCCCATGTCTAGGACTGTGGGCACATTCTCCACATCGAACATGCCGAGGTCCAGTTCAACTTCGTCGAGATCGTGGGGCCTGCCCTCGTGCAGCGCCATGTCGAATGAGCACTGCCGCTGCAGCTGCGCCGGCGGAGGCACCGCCGCCGCCGCCGCGGCTGCGGACGCGGTTGCCGCCATGCCGCCGCCGCCAAGCGCGCAATTGTCCTCGGGCTCGCTGTCGATGCCGCTGCTGTCCGCACTGGTGCTGTAGTCGGTGGCGGAGGTGGTGCCCGCGCTGTGCTCGCCGTCTGTCGCGCATTCATCCGACGCCAGCAGCACGGGCGCGACGCTCGTGTGCGCGGGAGCGGCCGCGGCAGCGCCGTCGTCCGACAGGAAGTTAAGCTCCTCCAATCCGGACATGACTGCCAGGTCAGCGGCGTCATTCATCGCTGCAGCAGCCGTCGCCTCCGACTCCAGCTGCTTCACCCGCCTCATGAGCGCGTCATTGGCGTCCGCCAGGGCGGCCACCTGGCCCTGGAGGGTAGCGATCTCGGCATTCTTTGCCGCCAGCTGCTGCTCCAGGGTGTCCACGTGGCTTCGCTGCCTCTGGCGGTGCAGCTGCGCGCTGATGCGGTTACGAATCTTCCGCCTCTCCTTCCTCTGCTGCGGTGTCAGATCCTTCTCGTCGATCGCCATCATGTCGTCCTCTGCACCGTCTAGATGCTGCTGGGCCAGCGGCTCTGGCTCAGCTGGATTGAAAGCTGCTGCTGCTGCTGGTGCTCCAGGCGCAAAACCGGGTAACCGCTTCCTTTTCTTGCTCGGGCTCTCGCAGTCTGCTTCTTGTTGCTTGACTGCGGCGACGGCGGCGGCTGCGATTGCAGCGATGTCGAGACCGGGCCGCTGTTGCTGATGCGCGCCAGCAAAGCTCATGTTGACGTCCTCCTGCGCTTCCATCTTGACCAGCGGGCAATACGTTGGCCCCGCCATGGCTGTCATCGCTGCGACGGCCGGTGCGCACTCTGTCCGGTGTGTGTGCAATATTCGAGAATGAAGTTTCTGGCTAAAGCCGTGCGCCACGCAACGCGTGCGGAGCAGCCGCTCTCACTTGCTGGATTTAATGCCAGCTACCACTAGCTATCACAGCGCTGTCGCTCGCTAACGTTCCTTGCGCGTTGTGTCTGAACACGTGTAATGAGCATTTTCTTCCAGAGTTTTGGTCACGAAAACTGAGCCCACTTTTGGATAAACAAAATCCCAGTTTTGCTGCTGACGTTCAGCATCGCAGGAAGCGGGAGGTGCAGGCGACGCGCAGGACGCGCACGGGCACTGTTATACGGCGCAGCACGGTGAGTGCTAGCAGGTTCAGCAGTAGCCTCGCTGCTGTATGCGATGATGCGCAAGGCGTGGTAGGTGCACATGAAAACGTGAGGTTGACTGGCACCATGCGGACGAAGCACACAGCAACATGGGGCAAATTCATCACGTTTGGGGTGTACGACAGCAGATTATGGTACAGCTCATACTGGGCATTCAAATCGTGTCTTGCTGTTTGCGCGCTTGCGTGTTGTCACGATGCATGCCCACTTCAAATCCGACATTGGGACCCACGAGGACGTCACTTGCCCTACACACTCCTCAACAATGGATCCCTCGCTGTCTGTTGCTGATTTACGGTATTGTTTCATATCTCAGACTACTACGATGCCCCCTTCAACGAGGCGAGCGGCCAGCGTCGCCGCTGTGGCAGCAGTATGTGCTCGGTGCGCCGTAGCATTCGTTCCCGCTTCCACGGCGCTGTGCCAGCGAACAGCCCTGCAGCCGGCATGGTTCTCTGCGCGCACAGCGGCAGCGAGACCCATGGCCATGTCTGCAGTGCAGGCTGCCACTAAGGAGATCATCATGCCCGCCCTGTCGTCCACCATGACGGAGGGCAAGATCGTGCAGTGGCTCAAGGAGGTTGGGGACGAAGTGCAGGTGTGTCACTGGACGCATAACATACGTCATATGAATGTACCTCTGATGCTGAAGGTGCATTGCGGAGCGGGGAAGTGACATCGACAAGCGTACTTCAACTGTCGTCAAAGCGTGACGTTCCAACAGTCACCATCATCGTCGCCTATGCACTCATCTAACCTAACCTGAACATGTGTATCGCACACATTTCCTCTGGCTTGTGATCCAACAACAGCAGTTGGATCAAGCAATTGTGTAAGCGGTATGTTTTGGTGTAGCTCCAAGCCGTAGATATGCGTAGGGATTAGGGTTAGGGTTGCACAGATCCCAACCGTGCCGCTGCTGCAATCTGCAACCACCACCCTCTTCATGAATCATTGCACTCAAATGTTTCATGAGCACACCATTGCAGCCAAATCAAATACTTCGTCATTGCACTACTGCGCACAACCGCAATCGCATGTCCACAAGGTGTACATGCGGCATGAGCAGCCGTGCCGCTCACGTCAACTGGCATGCAAAATGCACGTAGCACCTGCGATTGCTGCAGTTCGCATTCTTTTCAAACCTTCGGCCAAGCAGACAGGGCATGTACAGCAGTTCTGCACAAAAAACAACGTAGTGAATGTTGAAGTAAGTGTATTGGCGTTCGTGATGAGCCTCTGAGCGCAACACATGAATCTGCTGTACGGTCAGTGCTCAGTCCCGATGCCTGGCGAGTACTGTACGTGTGAGTTACGGGGTCGGCGCACATGCGCTTCAGTTGTGCTCACCGACACAAACACTTGAAGTGTGTGTGCCTTGGCAGTAAATGTTGACGTTAAGGCTGGTCTGCACCTCTTTTGCAACCAGACTTTGCCGTACACGTTGCGGCACACGCAGCCGCGTTATTGCTCTTCGGCTGCTGATGAGCGCTGACATGACGTGTGTTAGCGGTTTGTCTTCGCAATCAGACAGCAGCAACGGCAGCCAGTTCCCCGACAAATTGAAACGCGCTCATTAGCTGTGTTCTACGATGCACGCGCACGGATGCTTCGTGCAACCAGGCGGCCATCATTCTCTCGCAAAGCGCGCACTCCTTCACAATGCTGCAATTTGCAGGGATGCCATACCCGCATATATACACCAGAACGCGCATACCATTCATGTATGCTCATGAGTGAGTGTAATGTGAGGAGCACGGCAGTGCCTCAGAGTCACCAGGAACGGGAAGGCTCCAACAGGGTGCGCGTAGGCGGGGGGCGGCGTTTGAAGCGGGCCCTAAACCTAACCCTAAGCCGGCAGCCGCTCCGACGTGTCGCGCGCTGCATGTGTCATGTCTTCGTCAAGATCGTGCAATGAGACAGTGCTGCTCGTGTGCGTGTCGCATAACTTAGGGTTAGGGTTAGATTTAGGGTTTTAGGGTTACTACTGCCGGTGCCTTGGGGCTTGGCGGCAGCAGCGGCCTCGCCAGTGCGCCCTCCTCGCTGCTGTGTGTAGATTGCTCTCGCAGAGCTTGCGGAATGCGCGCAGGGTACGGGATTCAACATGACCGTTACAGATGGATGTGACGAGAGCATGCCCCCACGTTTTCAGTGCATGGTGCACAGTCGGACAAGGCCGACATGTGGATGCAGAGTCCTTTGAGGCTGTATTATGTATGCATCATAATTGCGTACTTCAAGGTATACTACAATAGCACTCCTTACACTTTTGGCGGTACCATATACTTCGAAGTATGTACCATATATGCATGGTAATTACATACTTCAAGGTATACTATAATAACACTCCTTACACTTTTGGCGGTACCATTTATGTACCATATATGCGTGGTAATTACATACCTCAAGGTATACTACAACAACACTCAGTACACTTTTGGCTGTACCAAAAGTGTGCATCATTGCATGGTGGTTACATACTTGAAGGTATGCAACAACAACACTCATTGCACTTTTGGCTGTACCAAAAGTGTGCATCATAATCCATACTTCAACATATACTTCAACAACACTCGTTTCACAATTATTTGAACATTGTGTACCCCCCCGTCGGCAGGTCGGCGACGCCGTCATGGTGGTCGAATCGGACAAGGCCGACATGGACGTGGAGTCGTTTGAGGCGGGCTTCCTGGCAGCGATACTCACACCAGAGGGCGAAGCGGCGCCAGTCGGCGCGGCTGTGGCGGTTCTCGCGGAGAGCAAGGACGGCATCGCGGCGGCGGCGGCAGCGGCGGCATCTGGCGGCGGCGGCGCGGTAAGCAGCCTTCTGCTTCGTAGTATGTGAGTGGTGTGTCGTATTAAGCAAGGACTTTGGTATGAAGCGTGCATGGTGCGTGATGCATGGGCACCGCACTGGCGGTGGCGGTTCTCGCGGAGGGCAAGGACGGCATCGCGGCGGCGGTGGCAGTGGCGGCATCTGGCGGCGGCGGCACGGCAAGTAGTCGCATACTTAGAAGTATGTGAGTGGCGTGTTGTGTGTGTCAAGCGAGGAGTTTGGTGCAAAGCATGCGTGATAGTGGGCGCGGCGGTGGCGGTCCTCGCGGAGAGCAAGGACGGCATTGCGGCGGGGGGGGGAGCAGCTGCTGCTGGCGGCGGCGGCGGCAGCGGCGGCGCCGTGACCGCGTCACACAGTGGCATGTCCCAGCAAGTGTACAGTATGGCGCACAGCATGCATGATGTTGGGCACGTCAGTGGCGGTGCTAGCGGAGACCAGTGGCGCGTTTGGCGGCGGCGGCACTGAGCAGGGATGGGGGCAATGTTGCAGCAGCGGCATAGGCGGCGGCGGCGGCGCTGCCTGCAGTGCCGTCAGCACGCGCGCGAACAACATGACGCCAGCGCTGCGAGTGAGGTGTCATCCTCTAGCAGCACGTCACGACGTGTGTTGTGTGCGCTACGAGCGGAGAGCCTAGACAGCATGCAGATAGTAGTGCGGGTGGCGATGCACTGAGCAAGGATAGGGACTTTGTGTAGCAGCAGCAGCGCCGGCGGCGGCAGCGGCAGCGGCGCCTCCGCCGCCTCCAACGCCGTCAGCACACGCGCAAAAGACGTGACGCCAATGCTACTTAGTAGTGCTGCCAGTGAGGCGTCATCCTTCTGCAGTACGTGACGTGTGTTGTATGCGCAACAAGAGGCGGCGTGCCCAATGACCCCTCACAGCGCAACACGAACGCGATACGGCAGCGTGAGCTCACTCACGCCCACGGTGTGGCGCCAGCGCTGCGAGTGAGGTGTCATTCTGCAGCACACGCGACGACGTGCGCGTTCACGCTACGAGCGGCAGCGCGCGCCGCGGCGGCAACACTCACAGCACAACACAAACAAAGCGCTGCAGTGCGAGCTCACGCCCACAGCCTCACGCGCAGAGGCGATGCGCGTATTTCTACGCATACGCCGGTGTGTGTCTTTTGCGAGGTGCGCTGCGCCGTGTCGATGGCACAGCGCACGGCAGCGGCGGCGCCGCTCCTCGCGAAAACCTGGCGCGTCCGCAGCACCTGCGCACACACCGCTGTGTCGCGGACCCTTGCGCACGCATGCGCATTGCATTCTCTTACAGGAGGCCCGTAAAAGCAGCCACGAAGTCGCTCACAGCCCCGCCGCTGCCTGCGCAGTTGGCCACACCCCGCCACAAACCCTAATCGCAACCCTAGCTGCGCTCACGGACACGTGCTCGCGCTCCCCCCGCATTGCGCAGGCGGCAGCGGCGCCGGCGCCCGCAGCGGCGGAGGCGCCTGCTGCCGGCGGCGGCGGCGCCTCGGGCGTGCCCGCCGGCGTGGAGTACGTGCAGAATCGCTCACTGCTGCTGCTGCCTGCACACCCCGCCGCAGACCCTAGTTGCAGCGCTGCCTGCGCTTACAGACACGTGCTGCTCGCGCCCCCCCTTTTTTTTGCACACACACGAGCGCAGGCGGCAGCAGCGCCGGCGCCCGCAGCAGCCGAGGCGCCTGCGGCTGGCGGCGGCGGCGCCTCCGGCGTGCCCGATGGCGTGGAGTACGTGGAGATTGCGATGCCTGCGCTGTCGTCGACCATGACGGAGGGGAAGATTGTGCAGTGGCTCAAGGCGCCCGGCGACAAGGTGTGTACGTAGGCACAAGCAGGGGGTCTCGCCCCTCCTTGAGGTGTCTCGGCGTATTTGAGGGTCGGGGGAGAGGGCAGGGTGGGGGGGGCGGTCGGCGAGGGGGAGGGGGGGGGGCTGATGGGGGACGCCTGACGGTGTTCTTGAAGTGCTCAGCAAGTGGCGCGGCTTGCACCAGCTGTGGACAGAGCATGTGCGGTATAGTGGGCATGGAACCGCTTGCGACAAGGCTTGGTATAACTCAGGCCCAGTGAGGTTATGATTGACTTGAAGTTGAGCCCGACCGCTGTGTAAATCGCAGCTCTGCATGCGGCGTGTGACTGCGGGCGCACCAACAGCCGTTGCGCTGCACCGCGTGCACCACCGCCGCTGCCGTGCGTTGTGCATGTGGATGTTAATGTTATCAGCGCCGCAGTGGGTGCGCCAGAGCATCAGTCTGAACTTGACAGGCAAGTCGAGCCTGAGCACCGCCACCACTGCCGCTCTTCTTGCAGGCGATTGCCAGCACTGGGCACAACTTCAGACTGATCTGGAGCGTTGCTGACGCCAGGTGCAGTCTGCTTCAGTTTCCTGCTGGTTTTAGTTATAAAACATAACTACTACTGCTTCTGCAGCGCTTCGTGTAGGGGTGGCGCCGGTGATTACCGCAAGTGTCAAGCACAAGTTGAAGTTAACATTGAGGGTTCACTCAGCTTGAGCGCTGCGTGCACACAGGTAGACTCCGGTGACGCGCTGCTGGTGATTGTGTCCCTCCGACTACGAGTGCTTCACACCGTACAAGGGATTTCAATTCATTCACGACTCCAAAACTGAATGCTGAGCTTTCGCTCAAGCCTGTGAGCACTGCTGCCGTGCGCAGGTTGAGTCCGGCGACGCACTGCTGGTCATCGAGTCCGACAAGGCCGACATGGACTACGAGTGCTTTGAGGAGGGCTACCTGGCGCGCATCTTGGTGGAAGAAGGCGCCTCCGCTGCTGTGGGCTCCGCCTTCGCCATCATCGTGAAGTCGGAGGCCGACATTGCCAAGGTGCGTCACTGAGACAACACTCGCAGTTACCGACACTTGAACTTTATATCTGGCGGACAGAAATGAATGCTGTGCTAGTGAGCTGATCGAGGAGGGCACGTCCGCTGCTGTCGGCGCCGCCTTCGCCATCATCGTTAAGTCGGACGCTGACATCGCCAAGGTGCGTCACTGACATAACTGACACTTGAAGTGGTTGACTTCAGCCGCCGTCGGCGCCCCCTTCGCCATCATCGTCAAGTCGGAGGTGGACATTGCCAAGGTGAGCCGTGGCCGCTGTTGTGGTATTATTGAAGTCTGCTGTGACGTGCACCGTATGTTTTTGAGCTCTTTTTCAATACTGGTAGCGGACGGCGCCTCCTTTGCCATCATCGTCAAGTCGGAGGCCTCGACATTGCCAAGGTGCGTCACTGACATAACTGACACTTGAAGTTGTTGACTTCAAGTTCTTGGTCGGATTGAGTGAATGCTGTTCTGATGAACTGGTAGAGGAGGGCGCGTCCCGCCGCCATCGGCGCCGCCTTCGCCATCATCGTCAAGCCAGAGGCCGATATTGCCAAGGCAGGCCCGTGGTGCCGTGGTACTGTTGAGTTCTCCCATGATGCGGTCATGATGTACTTAGTCCTCGTCTTCAGACCTGGTGGAGGAGCGCGCCTCTGTTGCCATCAACACTTGGAGGCTCACATGGCCAAGGTAGCTTATCGCCCATGGTGACGGTAATGGTTTTACAGTTTTCACCCTGCTCATCTAACTCACTTGGTCAATGCTGGTCCAGCAGGGCACCTGCGCCGCCGTCGGCGCCGCCTTCTCCATCAGCGTCAAGTCAGATATCGACATTGTTCACATTGCCACGGTGTGTCGCTGCAAGCTCAAAGAGTAATCCCCCGCTGAGCGCCGTAAACTCCCCCCCCCCCCCCCCCACGCACCAAACCCCCGCAGGTCCAGGACGCGGCGTTCGGCGGCGCCGCCCCCGCCGCCGCCGCCGCGCCCGCCGCCGCCGCCGCCCCCCGCCGCCGCCGCCGCCCCCGCCCCTGCGGCGCCGCTCAACGACGGCCGCGTCGTCGCCAGCGGCCACGCCAAGAAGCTCGCGTCCGACATGGGCGTGGACCTGCGCGCCGTCGCCGGCAGCGGCCCCGGCGGCCGCATCGTCGCGTCCGACGTCGAGGCGGCCAAGGGCGGCGGCGGCAGCGCTGCTGCCGCCGCGCCCGCGTGGACGCCCGCCCCCGGCGTCGTCGCAGGTGAGAGATGCGGGCGCGTGCGTCGTTGGTTGTGCTCTGCTGCTGCGCGCGTATTCGAGAAGAGATGTTGAAGTAGTGCCGAGCAGAGGCGGCCAAGGGCGGCGGCGGCGGCGGCGGCGCTGCCGCGCCCGCGTAGACTCCTTCCCCCGGCGTCGTGACAGGTGAGAGCAGCGGGGGCGTGCGGCGTTGGTTGTGCGCTGCTGCTGCGCGCGTATTCGAGAAGAGATGTTGTTGAAGTAGTGCCGAGCGGAGGCAGCCGAAGGCGGCGGCGGCGGCCGTGTGTGTGTGAGGACACCTTGCTCCCAAGGTCATCGCGGGTGAGAGGGCAAGAGAGAGAGCGGTCCGCAGGGCAGCTTTGGCGCGCAGGCACGGTGACCGGTGACAGCGCACGGGCTTGTTGCAGAAGCGCCTCGTGAAGTGCGCGCGAAGCGCCTTGCGCGAAGCGCCTTGCGCGCCGTTCACGCGCACATGTGCGGATGCGTCCGCCGGTGCGCATGACAGTTGAATCTGATCGCACTGACCCCTCTGCATTGTCCGTCTGCCTCGCACGCTGCCGCGCGCACGCGCACTCCCTGGCATCCCCCGCAATCAGAATCATCGCCCATTGTTGACATCGCCCGCCCACGCATTGACCATTGCCATCGTGACTGGGTGCCATAATCACGATGAGCCACCGGTCGCATGCAACACATGCGAGCATGCTACACATTCTCTTGAAATGACCCGTACTGTCGTTGCTGACGCACAACCCTTTCGCTGCCCCCGCCCGCCCGCCGCTGCCGCGCCGCGCATCCTCTCGAAATGACCCGTACCGCCGTTGCTGACGCACAACCCCCTTTGCCGCCCCCGCCCGCGCTGCCGCTTCTGCGCCGCTGCTGCCGCGACGCGCAGCAACGCCCCGCGCCAAGGCGCTCGCCAAGAGCAAGGGCATCGACGTCACCACGCTCAAGGGCACGGGCAACTTTGGCCGCGTGACTGAGGCTGATGTCATGGCGGCGGCGGGCATTGCGCCCAAGAAGGCGGCGGCGCCGGCGCCGGCGGCGGTGGCCGCCAGCAGCGGGCGCGAGATACCGACGCTGCCGGATGGGCCCAAGGCTATGGACGGGATGCAGAAGGCTGTCGCCAAGAACATGGAAGCAGGTACATTTTCATTTTTCGTTGACTGTAATGTGGTTTTGGTGGCGGGGAGTAGTTTAATGTGAGCAGGTGCAGTTTGTGTGTTGGTCCTGTGGTGCACAGTGAGAGCCTAGGTGAATGCGCTTGGAAATCGGCACTGTCCAACAGCCCCAAGGCGATGGACGGCATGTAGAAGGCCGTTGCCAAGAACATGGAAGCAGGTGCGGTTTTGTGGCTTCATTGAAGTGTGTGTTTCGGCGGCAGGGAGCAGTATGTGGAGCAGGTGCGGTTTGTCGTGGGTGAAAGGTGAAAGGTACGGGTTGAAGCATCCAGTGGCAGACAGCGAGGGTTATGGTGAATGCACTCACCTTGAACATCGACGCTACCCGCCAGACCTGAGGCTAAAAAAGCACGCAGAAGGCTGCCGGCAACAACATGAAGTCAGGTGCAGTTTGCCTCACCAAACAAGCATTGAAAGTGCAACAGACATCGGCAAGTCTTGCTGGCTCATTGGTGAATGCACTGTCCCGCACATTGGGTTTGTGATGAGCGCTACGGCTTTGTCAAGTGTCAAAGGCGCTGTCGGGGTTATTACCGCTGCATCTGACAATCTCCACCGCCGTGTGCCATGATGTGATTCATGCCGCATGTTTCCATTACCGGCGCAGCAGCGCGCGCCTGTGCTCTGGCACTGCCCAATGGTGTGAAGTTAAGCTCACTACGCCAGGGATGGTCCACAGCTCGTGTTGCAGCGCACGCGTGTGCTTGTGTGCTTGGGAGAGAAAATGTACCTAATGGCAGGCACATGACTGACCTCCAGCCTGACAAGCTCTGCCTGACCCACTCGACGCATCACGCGCGAAGCGGACGTACCAACACTGTCCTTGTGCACACACACACTCGCTGTTGAAGAGGGCAGCAAGCGCGCATGAGCTGCTGGGCACACTGCGAACGTGAACCGCAGTCACATCATCGCTTGTACTTGCGCACTCACTGCCTGATGGTGACGTGCAGTTGAAGTTGACGTGCCACTCTGCTGCGACGCACGCGCGCTCACTCAAGAAGGGGCTAGCAAGGGAGGCGCATGGCTCCGGCACGCTCTACTCAAGCTGCTCTGCGCGTCACAGCCAGCCTGTCACAACACAGTCTCATCAAGGCTTGTGCTTGCGCATGCATTCCCCGTTGGCGCGCGCGCGCAGGCATGGACGTACCCGTCTTCCGCGTCTCGCGCAGGATCCGCACAGACGCGTTCGACGACCTGTACCGCCAGCTCAAGCCGCGCGGCGTCACCGTCTCGGCGCTGCTCGCCAAGGCCGCGGCGCTCGCGCTCGAGGCGCACCCCATCGTGAACGCTGCGTACGCGCCGGGGCAGATCGTCTACAAGGGCGAGATCAACATAGCCATGGCGGTCGCGATCGACGGCGGGCTCATGACGCCGACGCTCAAGCGCGCGAACGAGATGTCCATCCTCGCGCTCTCCGCCGCGTGGAAGGACCTCGTGGGCAAGGCCAAGGCCAAGTCGCTCAAGCCGGACGAGTACAACTCGGGCACGTTCTACATCTCCAACCTCGGCATGTTCGGCGTCTCGGACTTCGGCGCGCTGCTGCCGTCCGGCGCGGGCTCCATCCTCGCCATCGGCGGCGCGCTGCCGACCGTCGTGCAGCGCGCGGATGGTACCTTTGGGACCGTCAAGGAGATGACGGTCACCATCACGTGCGACCACCGCCACATCTACGGCGCGGACGCCGCGGAGTTCCTGCGCACGTTCGCGGACCTGCTCGAGAACAACTGCGCGCAGCTGCTGCTGTGAGCGTCGCCGCCGCCGTCGCAGCGCGCCATGCCGCCGCGTTCGCGTCGCCTCGCCGCTAGCGTAGCTACTTAGTGTAAGCGCGCGCGCGCTCATGCCTTCGTTGCTGCTCACATATCCACTGCGGCGGCAGGCAGCGGCGGCAGGCAGTGGTCGCGGCAGCAGCAGCAGCGCCACGCGCTCTCATCGTCGCTGGCGCTTGCCCCCCCCACCCCACCCCACCCCCCACTGACCCTGTCCCCGTACCCTGAAGCCGTTCGCAACAACAAACGCTTACTCCGTCTTCTGTGCACTAGTGTCAGTCGCTTCAACGGACCAGTAGTGGATCGCGTGTGGGACCAACGGTACATTAATATGCGGCACAGCAGTGCCGACTGTGGGGTGTCATGTCAATGAGGCAGAAGGGGGGGGGGTAAGGGGGGTCTGCCCCCCTACCTGGGGGGGGGGGAGGGGAGGAAGCTCACCTAGCTCATCTGGTCGCAACTTGCACAGTTTCATGGGGTGACTGCCACACACATGGTAGGCTGCATAAGGCACTTGATTCAGGACGTTTACCACAACACCATTACGTCACATTCATGTATGGCAGCGCTGGCAAATGGCCGGACCACACTCTGCTTCAGCTGGTCTCTCTTGTATGAATTGCTCGACTTTGTGCTTGCATTCTGTGCATCATCTGTTGACACTGCAGAGCACAATATCGAAAGCAATTGGATTGATTGCCAGCGGCAGCTCAATACGTCATATGCTCTTACCTTGTTGGTGTGTTGCCTCAGTCAAGCAAATCAATACCTACTGTGCTCAGCATGTAGCTAGGGGAGGTGAGCTGTTGGTGCATACTTGAAGTTGAATGTTACCCTTGGGAAGAAAGCTCGAAGAGCGGCTGCCGTGCGCCGTCTATGTGCGAGAGATCTAACGTCTACAGTGGAAACAGCATGATCTGTCTAGCTGGTCGCGCTGGGTTCTGTTGCTGTTCCGGCAGCAAAGATCCACAGCACGAGTTTCACATCAACGAAAGTTGAGCCAGCGCCTGGGCGATGGCAGACCAGCTTGCGACCGCCTTGGTCGATGCCTTGGGCCAGACCTTGGGCCAGAACAATATATTCTTGTGCTTGGCGGAGCATGGCAATGTGAATGTGCCGGCCGACAGCGTTAGCGGAGTCGTCCACTGCACCACCCCCGACAGTTTGTACCCGCCATGGAGGTAGCTCTGAGCTACCCCTACCCCGCCACAGCACACATTGTGGGCCTGCTGGGCCCGAATGTGCCCCCCCCTCGCGCTATGGGTACTTTTTTTGCGCAAAAGCTGGCTGAAGCGCAGGCTGGCGAGGGCGCCGTTGTGCAAGCCATTACGGCAGCACTCCCGGCCGGCACCCAATGCTTTCCCGGGACTCCCCACTCGTTCCTGTGCCCTGGAGGGTACAACGTCATTGTGTTCATGGTGGGTGTTGCCGAAGGTGGCCGGCGCCGGGTTCGCGCCGATTCCATGGATATAGAGCCCAGGGAGGTGGCTCCGCGCTTGGAGGAGGGGGGCGACTTGGATCCGGAGGAGGACGACGAAAGCAGTGACGGTGGGGACCTGCAGGATGCACTGTCGTCGGGGTCCGAGCCCAGCGATGACGATGAACTGGGCGATGACCTGTACGACGAGTCCATCGAAGGCAACCGTGCATACCAGCAGGAGGCACCCACGCGCTGTCTGCAGCCGGGCGAGCACCCGATGGTGAGGACCATCTACACGGTGCTGGGCGCGAGCGGCATCGCCGCGCCCTTCAACGTGCTGGAGGCGCTGCGCAAGATCCAGAAGCTGACCGACGGGGTGCGCGCAGAGCGGGCGGCGGGCAACCGCGCCGCCACTGCGCGCATGGTCGCCGGCGGCCACTGCCAGAGCGGCAAGTCGGTGATCATCTTTCTCGTCAGCCTGGTTGCCGCCTACCACAGGATCCCGCACTTTGTCATCGCCAGGGTGCGTGCACGACAACTCGCCACTCTTGAAGTACTTGTTGAAGCAGTGACCGGACGCGTCTGTGCGCTGCATAGACGTTCACCCTCTGCTGCTAGACATGTGCAGTATGTATGCAGCAAGTAGGTGCAGCTTATCTAAGGCGCTGTTTCTGGTAATGTCAGTGGCGGCTTCACTAGCCTCGCTTCAAGGCTGATAACTTGTCTAGCACAAAATGGCCCTCACAACTGACTGCGCTGCTTGCTGGTGCCGCTCGTGCACCACGCAGTTTGTGAATGGCCGCCGCGACGCCGTTCAGAAGCTTAACAGGTTCCTGGGCCATGCGGTGGCGCACGAGCGCTGGGCGCAGCAGGACATCATGGATTGCCTCGCTCGCAACAGTGGCTTGCGGGAGGGGTGAGTGACAGCAACACCACCGCATGGCGAATGCAGCTGCTGCCATGAACAATGCACCATTTTGGACTTGTGCCTGCGGCTGACCATGCTCACCTTGCCAAGTATAGTATGATACAACTTAACCACTGCCGCGCTGCAGTGCAGTCTACAGCAGCACACGGTTTCTAGGTGTGACGGTAGTTGTAAGAAGCGACTATTAGTAGTAGCATGTGGTGCGCGTAGCGGCTTTGGCGTGCACTGTGACAGTAACTTCATCTTCTGGCTTTCAATCTGGCGCTGTGCCAACATGGCGCGCTTTCCGTAGGGTTATGATTAGGTTTAACCCACCTAACCCTAAGTCTAACCCCAACCCTAACCCTTGTTGCCGCTCCACCCTGCCGACAGGAAGCTGCACAGCCTCATGGATGGCGCCACCATGGTCGGCAACGACTCCGGCTACGCCATCAACAACATGTGCCAGATGTACCACGCGCTCCTGTTCCACGTGCGCAACACGGAGCCCGAGCTGCGCCGCTACGAGTACTTTGTCACGCACGACGAGGCAGACACCCGCTTCCGCTCGCCCGACCGGCAGCTTCAAGTTGAAGTGGCAACCCGGAACTTCATGTCCAACCCCAACCACTACCCCCTGCTGTCGCTGGAAGTTTCGGGCACCATCGCGCCTCTGCTCATCAAGATGCCCGACAAGGAGAACTTTGGGTGGGACAATGTTATCTTCACGGAGCCCGACCTCGACTACGTGTGAGTGTCTGCACGGCTGACGATGCTGCGCAAGCGAAAAAAACGCAATCTGAGATAGTGGCCGTCACGTACGCGCCTAGCCCTAACCCTTAGGCTATTCCTAACCCAGCGCTTAAACACCATGGTCTGGCACAGGCTCTTGATCACCTGGCTTCTGCCATCGCCAGACGACGGTGATCGCGGCTAAGGCCGCTTGTGTACACCACGGTGTTCGCGGATAAGACCGCTTGTGTAGTGTGACGTTCGAGTGTTGAGGCACTTACTAAGTACTCCCAGTAGTACGCCAGGCGCGCACCGCTGCCGTTGACCCGGTCTGCGCACAACGAGTGCGCGCGTGTGCTCTGGCCGCCGCCGCTGCCGCTCCAACGTCATCCGCCCCCCGTGCTCATTGCGCAGCGGCACCGGCGACATTGACGTACTGCGCGACGTCGCCGGAAACGCCATCTACCTGGAAGATGGCAACCTCACCCAGGGCAACGGCTACAGCAGCCCGGCCATGCAGACCATGATGGACACTGCCGCAGTCACGCCGCGCGCGCTGCACATACTCATGGTGACCAGCTACCAGTTCGGCTCTAAGCACAACAACTTCACGCTGGCGCAGCGCGCCCACCGGCACTACCACCGCCACGGCCAGCCCATTGCCACCGTCATGTTCCACGGCTCCGGCAAGCTCTTCTTTGCGCCGCACGCCGAGGCGCACACTGAAGTGACGCAGGAGTGGGAGGCGGTGGCCAACGCGCAGCGCGCCGCGCGCGGGCTGCGCGCCGTCCGCGCCGCCGAGTGCGGCGACACCATCAAGTACCTGGACCGCGCGTACCCCGGCGTGCCCATCTTCGTCTTCTGCTACAAGCCGTACATGCGCTCCATGTCGATGCGCGGCGACGCGCGCGTGCCCACGCACATCACGCTGTACGCCACGCGCGGCATCGCGCTCGTGGAGGTCATACAGGGCATGCAGCGCGGCTGCGGCAACCAGAGCCAGGCGCTGCGCGCGCAGGGCTTTGCCAAGGTGACCATCCTGACGCAGAAGGCGGACTTCGAGTCTGTGGTCGCCAACGCGGTGAGTGCGACGCCGCGCATGGTGCTGCGGTGCCGCACGTGCATGAATCATGGCGCAGCAGAGGGCGCGCCGAGGGGGCCCACATGCAGCCCGAGCGTTGCACTCTGCGCTGCACACGGCTGGTTGCACAAGACGCCATGACTGCCAGCGCTTGTTGGCGCCTGCAGTGCCGGTGTGCCCCCGTGCATGTCACTCGTGTTCATTCACAACGCGCCAAGCCAACTGCCACTGCACACCTGTATTGTGCCGCAAAAATAAGTCGCTGAACGGTCTGTCTGTCCGCGCGCTGCTGCATGACGATAGGCATTTGGTGTTGCAGCCGTTGAGGAATGCGTGTTGACCTCTGTGCGCAAACTTCAAGGTGCAGTAAACTTATAAAAAGCATTTTTGCCCCTGACTAATCAATCATTTTGCCCCTGACTAAGAGTGATTGATATTGGAGTGCAAGCCTTACATTCTAGTAGATCAGGGTGTCTCACAACCCTGACAGTGTGCGCAAAGAACTCGGTCTGCTGCATCACTTCTGGTTCTGTAGGAACACTTGGCCTGTGCATTGCATCGAGTTAACAGTGTGCAAAAGCCACTGTGGGACCTAGATGCCTTGCGTCATGTTGAGAGCAAGTCCAGGTTGGCCACACAAAATCATGTACTTCGAAGAAGTACTTCCGAAGTGCTTCATCAAAAGAGTCCGCCGGCGTGCTCATGATTCAATCCGTTGGCGTGCTCATGATTCAAAGTGCGTCATTGCCACTGCGCACCGCCGCCGCCACGCCACTGGCGGCCAGGCCCTGCTGGACGTCATCCAGGTGCGCCTGCGCAGCGGCCAGAACCTGGCGCAGGCCATCGTGAACCTGCCCGACGACGCCAACCTCTGCCTCAACCAGCAGCGCAGGCTCGTGCAGCGCGACGCCGTCGACCCCGGCGGCCTCGCCTTCAGCGCGCGCGAGCCCGGCGCGCCGCCGCGCCACGCGCCGGAGGAGCTCGCCGCGCGCGCTTCGCCGACCTCGACGCCGCCGCGCAGCCCGCGTACATGCCGCCGCCGGAGACGGCGCGGCGCACGCGGCGCGCGCAGCTGCGGCGCGAGCGCGCCCTGGGCCGCCCGCTGTACCGGCCCGTGCCCGCGCACGAGGTCCTGGCGAAGCTGCTGCGCGGCGTCATGGGGGGCAATGTGCTCCTCATCGTTGACGATGCGCTGGCCATGCGGCTGCACACCGACGCGCGCAGGGACTGGCAGTACGTCATGGACCGCGTGACGGAGGCCAACGACGGCGGCGGCAGCGCCGCCCCCTCGCTGCTGGCCCTGCTGCACGGCGCAATCAACCACTTTGCGGACCGCCACGCCGGGCCGTTTGCGCACCCCGGCAGAGTGCCCTTCGACGCCGAAGCTCTGGTGCTCGGGGATGAGAACATGGTGCTGAGCAGAGCTAGGGGTGCAGACGCGCCGCCGCCGTGCCGCGACCACATCGTGTGGGACACGGGCGCGATGGCGGTGCGCGGCGACGCCTATGATCACATGCTGCGCCTGCGCTTTGCCGGCCAGTCGCAGCCCTCCTCCAAGCGCGAGCTCGACACCATGCTTCGGCTGGCGTATGACGCTGCACTTGGTCCGGCGGGCGCAGGCGGCGGCGGCGGCGGCGCCACCGCCGCCGCTGCGCTGCCGAAGCGCGCGTCCGCGGCCGAGGTGTGCAGCATCACTATGCGGGCCTTCTGCAGAGATCTGCGCAGTCTGGTGCGCACTGTCGGCAGCGCGGCGGCGGCGGCGCTGGGCCGCGGCGGCGGCGGCGGCGGCAACGGGGACAGCAGCGGCGACACCGCCACGTGCAGCGCTGAGTGGCTGATGGCGAACCTGCAGCTGAGCCCGGATCACGCGTGCCTGACTGACGCCTTCGGGCCCCGCGCGGAATGCCCGCGGCCATTCCAGGTGCTGCCGCTGTACGTGCCCGTCAGCGCGCGCGGCGTCGTGCTGTTGATGGAGGCGGCGGGCACGCACCACGTCGCCGGCTACCGCCTGAGCGACTTCTTCCTCACCCGCCATGACCCCTTGGAGGCAGTCTGACTGCGCTCTCGTGGGGGTTGGCGGCGGCTTGGTGACGATGCACTTGTGGAAAAACCAGTGGCAGCAGCTGTGTGCACGGGGGGGAATACCGTGGTAGAGGCATGCAGTGTCTTTCGACAAATCATGAAGTTTGCCAGCGACCGCAGTAGTGGGCTGCAATGGTGGTAAGCACACCAACAGGTGTTGATGTGTCCAAAGGTGGAAGCAGCGGCGCGACAAAGATGTATGTGCTTCCGAGTACGTGCATGAGTCAGCAGGTATGGACAATGCGCATGCGGTTTGCTATACGATTGGTGGCAAAATAAGGACCAAACTGTTGCAGCAGTACAACCTGGTTGGCAGTGTCTAAGACTTGGCAATGTAAGGATTACGTTTTGGGGTCACTGTGGTGGCAGCAGCAGGGGGGCGGGGACCAGGGCAACAGGTCACTGCAGACGACTAGCCAGCTGTTCATTCCTAGTTGGCGGCGGCAGTCATATGGGTGACACATGATAAATAGATGGCGTATTTGCCATGTGCATCAGAACTTATAGGTGCTATGTACCTCTGACATCACTGTGTACCTTTGCTTGCTGGAGCTTGTCCCGACGCCAATGTCAAACTTCTTACTCTGTAAAGACGCCAATTGCATTCTCCTTGTTGACAACTACTGCAGTGTACTGTTCAATATCCTTGCTTCGGGCGCAAGAAAGCCCAGATGGCGGATGTCCAGCCTGCTACCAGACAGTGTCTCAGTGCGCATTACAGCACCTTTTTACAGGGCTACGCCAGGTGCATTGTACATGTGAGTGTTGGCTGAAGACTGATTGATCAACCATGAGTGTTGACACACTTGGTCTAAAAATATACATACACTTATTGGACTACACTCTCAGACTATAGGTAGTAGAATCATTGATTTGTGACGCCGGCATGCTCAGCACCTTACGTGTGTGGCAGCAAGTGCCGTCCCGTCTGTGCCGTTCGATGGTGCGCGCCTTTGTTGAGACACGCACCCCAGTCCCCACATGAGTGTCAAACAGGTACCGAGATGTGTTGTAATGTATACAAGAATTGGGAAGTCACCCACCAGGGTCTGTGCAAAGTCAGATCATGAAGCACAGGTCAGACTATAGTTCTAAACAACAAAGCTATCGAGTTAAACCTTAGGCTACATATACTGCTGCTGCTGTTCTTTAAGAGCGTCATTGGAGTACAGCGACAAGCGCCACAATGGAGTGGGTGCGGCGTAAGATTAGGGTTAGGGTTACGCTGACACTGATGCTTGGCCAGGGGTGCTTCATTCCCCCCCCCCAATTGTGACACCGTATCTTCAGGTCACCGTGACTTCAAGACCGCGTTTTCTGGCCATCAGTGTGCTTCGAGAATGCCATTTATGAAACCAGATGAAGTCCTCGTCTTTCCTGAGCATCATTGCTGTCGTCATGCGGCCATTGAGCGATGCTCGCTTTGAAGTACCAGGCAAGACGGACAGCGAGCTCTAATACTAATCGCTCTGTCGGGAACAGCTCACTGCCGTGAATGTGTAGAAGTCATGTGGAACAACAGCACCGTCAGCCAACTCTGCTCTGCAGTGAGTGCGCGTGTAGTCTGAGCGGTCAGACAGAGGCTCGCACTGCTCAACTTGTACTCGGGGTACTGCGCCGCAAAGTCACTGCTCAGTTGGCGACTGTATGTAGGGCACAGGGCTGAGGGAGATTGTCAGCGAACGACCCGATGAGCACCACAACAAAACCCTAACCCTAACCCAAAGACCACCCACGAACCCGCTGCACAGGGGCCAGCGCCCTCGCCAGCACACAGCCAGCTGTGAAGCGTCCACTGCGCAGCCGTGCCTGCCTTCCGGTCATACTTTCTCAACACGGATGCTCCACTTGAGCGTTGTGCATACACCATCAAGTTGCGAGCACAGGCAAAAATAACTGCCAATTGGCGTGGCAGCCACAATTGTAGCACTGCTCAGCAAACTGAGCTTGAAAAACAATAAAACGGAGGGGGTCATGTCAGCGAGCAACGCAGCGGTGTCCGCCCCTCACACACGGCAGGGCATGCATGCAAAGCGTGCATTCGGGTGCAGAGCACCAGTGAGTCGACCACAGGCCGCGAGCGCATTCGGTAAAGCAAGACGTGTCATTTGCCGCGAAAGGCGCCGAATCAAAAGCGTACCCCCGTCAAGGCGGGTGCAGCCCCCGCCGGGGGGGCCAAAATTGAAGTTCCTGAGAACCGTTCCTCCCCACACTACTACCGCCACACCACACATTGCACGCAGCGAGAGGGCGGGGGTGCACTACGCAGTGCAGATGGAAAATTGGGAAGTCAGCCCAAGGGCGTGACCCCCTTCCCGTCCCCCTCTTTGCGTGCCCCCCCCCCCCCCCCCGCCCCCTCAAAGAACCCTACAGGGCCCCCTCGCAATCCGCACCCAAGGGTACGCGGAAACGCGGGGGCACCGCACGCACGGCGCTCAGCAGCTCCCCCCGCCACCAAGCGGAGGTGCCATGAGCCCCGCAGCGCGCGCGCGCGCGCGCGTGGCTGGCACGCTTGCCAAAAGCCCCCCCCCCCCCCCCCCCCAAACACCCCGCCCCCTCTGCGGGCGCTCAAGAAGAGCGCCGCACGGCATCGGGGGGCGGATCCTCGATCGATCGCTTGTTAATCCTCGTGGCTCGTTACGCGCGCGCGCGCGCGCGCCGCCACGCTGTGTGGAGCGCTGCCGCGTTGACAACTGCGGCGGCGGCGGCGGCGCGGCGCGATCGGCCTACTAGTCCTACATCACGGCACTCGTTGAGATTGACCTGCCCCTCCCCCCTGCGGAGAGGGGGGGCACGGGGGGGGACACGCTGGCCCAAGGGCTCAGCAATAGTCCCCCCTCCCCCCCTCAAGCCCTGATGCACAGGGGCAAGGGGGGGGGTTGGTCTCCTACAATAATGGTTCCTGCTGTGTGTGTGTGTCGGGGAGCAAGTAGCGGGGGGGAGGCGGCAAGACTGGCCCAAGGGCGCAATCCCCTTCGCCCCCCCCCGCCCTTCCCCCCATACACGCTGTGATGCCGCTGCTGCTGTCACGCACTCGAGAAAATTGGGACCGCCAGGCGCGCCGCGGGGCGCGCCGAAAACTGCGTGTGAAACGACCCTGCCTGCCTGCCTGCGGACGCTGAACTACGGAAAAGTTACGCTCCCCCCCCCCCCCCCCCCCTGGAAGTGTTACGCTGCCACCCCCCTAGCCCCCCTAGTTGCTGGCCCGCAGCCCAGGCGCAGAGGGCAGCCAGGACCCCCCCCGCCTCGGTGGCTATGGGCAGCTGCCCCCCCCCCTCGCCCCCCCGGCGCTAGAGCTAGAGGTGCGTCACGGCGGGCGGCATGGAGACGGCGCGGAGGACGGCGAGGGGGCCGCGCTCGCGCAGCGCGCGCGCCTGCGCCTCCCCCTTCGTCAGCAGGCACCCCAGGAAGCCCATCGCGTTGACGTCGATGCCGGTGGCGGGGTCCGCGGCGCGCGCGCGCGCGCGACGACGAACATGTAGTCACGCGTCAGCACCAGGTTGTAGCCGGCGGCGGCGCCGCCGCCGCGGCGCGCGCCGCCGCACTGCTGCGCCTCGGCGGCGGCGGCGCCGGCGATGTCGTCGAACGGCGCCTGCCCCGTGAACGAGTTGGCGCGCAGCACGGGGAACGCGTAGCCGACGTCGCGCAGCAGCTCATCGTACTGGCGCTTGAGGTACGCGCCGACGGCCGCCGCGCCGCCGCCGCCGCCGCCGCTGCCGCCGCAGTCGCCCGCCACCGCGGGGTCCAGCAGCCGCACCGCGTGGCGCAGCTTGAGCTGCGGCAGCGTGAAGGTGGCGCCCGGGCGCGGGGCGCGGCGCGCGGCGGCGGCGGCGGCGCGCACGAGTGTGTTGAGCGGCAGCGCGGGCGTCGTCGCGTCCGCGTGCAGCGCGCGCAGCGTGTCGTACGGCACGAGCTGCATGTGGCGGTGGCGCTGGCTCGCGCCGCTCTGGGGGCCGCTGCGAACGAGGGGGGGGTAGGGGGGTAGGGGGCGGAAAGGGGGGCGTCAGTGCCTGTGCGGAACTTCAACTGTGGTCGGATTCGGTGTGTCTGCACGATTATTATTTCAAAGCACTATGCAGCTGTTCATGTCGGCTGCGCCATGCTGGCTCGAGAGCCGGCGGCCTGGCCTTGACACATGTGCAGGCATTCACAAAGGCTACAGCGCTTTTGACGGGCATGGCGAGCAGACGATGCCATCATGACAGCATGAGAAAACAGGACCCCTCGGCGGCAGCAGCAACTGCTGTCGGTTGCAGCTCACCTATTGAAGAAGCCCACCCCAGGCAGGGCCGTAACCCCCGCAAAAAAGGCCGCCAGGTCGTCCGCGGTCAGCGGCGCGCTCTGGGGCTCAAAACTGTTTGTGATGATGAGGGCCTGAGGGCGTTTCGGAAGCACAGCAAGGGGGGGGTAGGTTTGTCAGGTGCCGCCTGTCAAATCCGCAAAAAGTGCGCTGAGCTGAGCGGAGCCATGGCCGCAATAGGTATGATGGCCTACGGAGTTTGGATCTGATGAATGGCACGTGCTCCAGCAGAAGCGACACTAAATCACTGCACGCAATGTCAGTGTCAACGACGTAACGCTTATTCACTGCTGTGTTTGGCAAGCAAAAGGTTCAGGCCGAGACTCACGTGGTCGTCCAGGACGTTAAATTTGTTGAGTATACAGGTATGCCTGTTACCCACGTCGCCCACCACCAGCGCTGGGTCCCTGTTCTCCCCCGCGAAGGGATTCGGTGGCAAACCGCTGAACCTCTGCTTTCGTCCACACACGGACGCACCACCCCGCTTCTTTGCAGCCAGCGCTTTCTCGTCAAGCGAGAAGACGGTGAACGGGATGCCACCGTCCTGCACGACTGTATGGCTGGTGGCCAGGGGTCGCAATGAGCCGCCTGCCAGCGCTGCCTTGCTGGTCTGCCTTGCCCGCTCCCGCAGAGGGAACTTTTGCGTTGTGTCGATGCACATGGTGTGTGTGTGTGACAGGCTGCAAGTGCCTTGCGGAGCTACGCTAGTGAATTGACCGCTTTGGGCACGCCGCGTCTCAGGCTATGCCGTTGCTGCTGCGCCGTCGAGAGAGTGTGACTGTCTCGGATGTCCCAAACCCCGTCCCAAAAAGCCAGTCAGAGAACGAACACGCGCGGCAGTTACAAAAAGGGGAATTCTCCCGATGGTGGGGTGTGGGGGGAGGTTTCTGCGCATACATGTGTGCAAAACCCTCTATATACGGAATGTCTTGACCTGACAAAGGCAATTTAAAAAGACAATGATCTCTTTGCAGATGGGTTCCAGGTGTTCAGGAGGTCGTGTTTGATGTAAGTGTGTTGATGTATGCACAGCCTGAGTGTTTGAAACATGGTAGCTGTCAGTGGCAGACGAAGCTGCAGTTGAGCACTGTGGCAACCTTCAAAGCGATGCAGTCACGCCATTGGCCAGCGGTGCAGACATCAGAGCAGAGCATGCCTGCTACGCGAGACAACTTCTGAATGACGGAATGACCCAGGGGTATGCGACGCTGCGCTGCAAGAAACACGCAACATAATGCCGACCGTTTTTGTGAGCATACATATGTATACATCACACATTGCGCTCTACATGGCGTGTATTCTGAGGGCAGTTGACATGCAAGGCGGACCCAGAGAATGCGGGCAGGTAGACGAGGCTGCTGAAAAGGGCCCGGCGCAATTTGAGCACTGCGCGCAGCATCAAACACATCATCTACTGGCAGCATCAACAGCAAGGGCGATGCTTCTTGTCGCAATCATGAACAAGTCTTCACTGTAAATGATGGTGTAATTACAAATGCTGGTTTGCGTTTGCAAGCGCCGCTCCGCCTGCGGGCCCTGCGGCGCTTTACTTATCCTTCGAGCACACCCTGCTGCCAACGCCGCCGCTGCCGCTGCTGCTGCTGCTGCCATAGCAGCAACTTCTCAGCTCCCGTGGAGCTGCCTGCAGCCGTATGTACACACACTACTCATCAGTTGCCGCAATGCTCGCACAGCAAGCATAATTCACCGCCCCAGGCCCAACCACCAGAGCGCTGCATTTCGCAGCAATGCGCTCATGTCGCCGCCGCGCAGGGCACTCCGCACCGCTCTGCAGAGCGCCGCCATTGTCACAGACGCGGACGCGCCCACCGTACCACCGGCACGTTTACGCCATAGCTCTGCATGTTCTGCCGCCCCCACAGGAAGGGCTAGCACTGCTGCCGCGGTCCGTGCCACGCCGGCGCTGCTCGCCGCCACCACCGCCGCCGCCGCCGCTGCCGCCGCCGCTGCCGCTGCCGCCGCGCCTTTTCCACAGCCTCAGCGACCTCGAGTTGCCGCTGCGACGACTCCGCGCAGCGATGCCGCCGCCGCCGCCGCAGCAGCAGCGGCGGCGGCGGCGGCGGCGACTCCCGCCAATTTGGCTCCCTACGCGACCTCCGCGACCTCGTGCTGCTGCTGCCGCGGCGCCGCCGCGCGCGCGTCCGCGTCTGCGAACGGGTCGACGCCCGCGCTGCGCAGCGCGACGGCGCCGAGCGCTGCCTCGCGGGTCAGCGCCCCGCGCGGTGCGGCGGAGGCGGCGGCGCCGCGCGGGTGCGGCGGCGGCACGACGGGCGTCTGCGAGTTGACGTCTGTCCACGCGCCGGGGACGCCCCACGCGCAGTTGGACTCGATGAGCAGCTGGTTCTCGCCGCGCACGAGGCGGAACCAGCCCTGCTCGCCCCAGTACTCGCCTGGGGGGTGGGGGCGGGGAGGGGGGTGGGGGGGGGGCAGAGGGCGTGTCAGCATGGCGGCTGGGCTGCAAAACGTCAGTGGTTGACAGGAGCGGTGTGCTCTGAATGGTGGCTAGTCTGCACTGTGGCAGGCAAGCAGCTGCATGTACCAGGTGGGGGGGGCGGGGGGGGGGGGGGGGGGGGGGGGGGTTGCAGCGTTGCATGTGCTGTGGTCATGCGTCCGCGCTGCGTTTCTTGCACGCGTGCCACTTTTGCGAGACGACGCGCACGAGGGGAGTGCATGTCAGCACCTCTTGCCCGGCTCCGGCGGGCTCACACGGCCAACGCAGTGCCATCCACAGCCATCCAGTGCGTGATACATGTAGGCAGCTCGCTAAGCAGCAACGGCGCCCTCCGCTGCCGTCGTCATCACGCTTGACGCCCACGCACCGCACAAATTGCGCACGACTTGAGAGTAATATTGCGCCCATCCAGCGCGCCCCGCACCACGACAGGCACGACAGAATTATATGCGCAGCGCAGCGCAGCGGCAGCGCTCGACCGCCAGCGCCGCGGCAGCGCAGCGCCCACTGACTCACCCCAAGAGTTGCGCACGACCCAGTACTTCTTGCCGCCGTCCGTGACGCCCCACCCCACGATTGACACGACGTGGTTCGTCCCGGGCGACTTCTGCGGCCAGTCGAGAACCCCCCCCGTGTACTCGTGCAGCGGGTCGGCGTCGATGTCGCACGCGATGGGGCCGCGCGCAAAGACCTCCTTCATGATGGCCCTCTCGCCGACCGCGTCGCCGAACTCGGCGACCGTGGCGTTGGGGTAGGGGGCGACGGGCTGGGGGGGGGGGAGAGGGGGGTGACGGGGGGGGGTAGGGAGGGGGGGGTCAGGTGATGCGAACCGGCGGTTTGCGTGAAGGTCGAGGTTTGCAAAAGCTGCAGAGGGAAGGATCGCGTCGCCGAACTCGGCGACCGTGGCGTTGGGGTAGGGGGCGACGGGCTGCGCGCTGTGGGGGGGGGGGGGGGGGGGGGTCAGGTGATGGGAAGTGGCGGTTTGCATGAAGTTTTTGAGGTTCACAAAAGCTGCAGGGGGAAGGATGACATTGACGAAGACAGCAACCGTGGCGTTGGCGGCCGGGTGCGCGTTGGGGGGTGGGGTGGGGGGGGAGGGTGATGGGAAGTAGCAGTTTGCGTGAAGATTGAGGTTCAAAAAAGCTGCAGAGGGGAGGATGACCTTAATCATGACAGGGAGGGGGAAGGCGGTCTGTGAAGGTGTCTGATGCTGCACTGGCGTCAGGTGATAGGAAGTGGCTCGCGTGAAGGTTGAGATCTGCGAAAGCTGCAGAGGACAGGATGACTTTGTGATGATGACAGGGAGGGGGGAGGTGGTGTGTGAGGGTATCTGATGTTGCTCTGCCTGGAGTTGATGGGTCAAAGAAAGCGCTGTGAGCAACAGCGTTGCATCATTGTGGGTTTGGGTCAAGGGTGCATGCAAAGGGTGGGGTACCCTTGCAGTGATCCTGACCTTGACCCTGTTTGACGCCGTGCGCAGTGCTCTTCACAATCAAGACAAACTTGACTCCAAGTGACCCGCCTCGAACAAGTCACAGGTGAGTCAAATCATACTACATGGACGTGACTGCATGGGGCCACACCAGCACTCACGATGCACGCGTGGGCAAACGTCCAACACGTGCGGCACACACTGAGCAACTTGCACTCAATTCATGACAAAACTGACTCCAAGTGACTCTCTCGTACGGTTTACAATCGAGTCAAATCACGCTGCCTCTACTCCACCAGCACTCACGATGCATGTATCGTCGAAGGTCCAGCACGTGCGGCACACGTTGAGCGGCTCGCACTCAATGACGAATGCAACTCCAGGTGACTCGCCTCAAACGAGTCGCAGGCGAGTCAAATCACGCTACCTACTGTACCAGCACCAGTCCACTTCTCAAAAGACTAATTAAATTTGGCACTCACGATGCACGTGTCATCGAAGGTCCAGCACGTGCGGCACAGGTTGAGCGGCTCACACTTCAACATTGTGACGAACGCGAATCCAAACGATTGGAGAACGTCAAACGCGACCGCATGTGGACACACTAGCACTCACGATGCACGTGTCGTCGAAGGTCCAGCACGTGCGGCACACGTTGAGCGGCTCGCACTTTTCGTCGCGCGCCTTGTACTGCTGGCACGTGTCAAAGGGGATCGCGTTCTCCGTCCCCCACTCGAAGACCCCCTTGGCGAACCCCCCGTGGCACGACCCCGCCGTCGCCGTTGCGCAGTTGAGAATCACCTACACAAGGAAGGGGGGGGGGGGGGGGTATGTGGTTATGTGCTGCAGCGATTGTGCATACCCAAAAAGCGATCGCCGCGATCACCGGCGGCTACCGCGGCTTTGTGCGGCGAACACGCAATGTATCCATTGCGTGCACAATCAGTAGGGGATCGCCTGCAGAAGCGGGAGGTGTGGAAGGTTGTGATGGCCGGTGAACTTGAACATTGCAAGCGCCGCAGAGCCAGTTGAAGTTCGCAGGCTGCGACAGGAGGCGGCGCCAAGAGGTAGTACCGGCATGCGCCGTGCTTGCCATTGGAAGCAGTGACGTGCCACGGTGAAAGCCTCCGATGGCCACACCTTGCGTCATTGCAGTCGCGCACGAGGTGTTTCAAGGTACAAAGCAAACGAGACACCTCGCATCATTGCTACTCAGAAGCAAGTACTTCAATGTGCACAACGAACGAGACCGCGCAGGATCTCAATGCAGTCACTGAACCCTGACCGTGATCCTGACCCTAAACCTGAGCGGTGCACACCAGCGCTGAGCGCTGCCGCAGACGCAGGTGCGCGGCCCCGGTGCTTCAGCTCGTCGTCAGCCCGTAACTGCCAATGCTCCTGAGCAATGCGCATGAGTGAGCCACCGAGCTCGTCGGCATTTATACCTGCGCGCTAAGGTCAATGTCGACAGCACTAGCACTTTTTTCATTTTTCCACTCCTCCAATTATTCACGAATAGATATAGTTATAACTACTCCTAATTGTGAGCCTGTTCACCTGCACGCTGAGGTTGATGTCGAGCCCCGCGCCGCCGCGTAGGATCTTGATGCGGTCGCCGAGGCTGCTGAGCGCGCCGTGCGCCCAGCACGAGCCGCAGTACTGCGGGATGTGCTGGTTGAGGTTCTTGGTCACGAGCGACCTGCCTGGGGGTGCGCACGCGGGAGGGGGGAGGCAATGGGGGAGGTTGGTGCATGGCAAGGAGTGCAAGGATGGGGGCAGGTCGTGAAAGCAGGGGGGTTGAAGCGTGAGCGCCGCGGCGGCGACATTGGAACGAGCCCCAACGCTAACTAGAGCCTTGGTGACGAGCGACCTGCCTGCGCGCCGCGCAGTGCGCGGGGAAGCATGGTATGTATGTATGTGAGCGGTAAAGTAGGCGTTGAAGTAGGCGCTGACGTGCGTGCGTTGCGATGACGAGGGTTTGCGGGTGGGGTCGGGGCGTGAAAGCGCGAGCCACAGTACTGCGGGATGTGCTGGTTTGAGGTTCTTGGTCACGAGCGACCTGCCTGGGGTGCGCACGCCGGGGGGGGGCGATGGGGAAGATTGGCGCATGGCAAGGAGGTCAAGGATGGGGGCGGGGCGTGAAAGCAGGGGGGTTGAAGCGTGAACGTTGCGGCGGCAACGTTGCAATGAACCCCAACCCTAACAAGTGCTCCGGCTCAAAATGACACGACACCCACCCAGCGTCGTGAGGACTCGAGGCGGGGGGGGGGGGGGGGGGGGGGGGAGGGGGATGAAAGGGCAGGATGAGTCACATGAAGATGGGTGTCGAAGAAAGCCGCATTGCAGCAGCGACAGGTGCTGACGGTGAGGTCGTCTTGATCAGCAATGAAACAAGGCAATGCCCGGCGCAGGCGTCTATGCTGTGGGATGCGCCGGCGATGATGCGCGGGTCACCAACCCTAACCCTAAGGGGCCTAGCCTGCCTGCCCTCACCGCTGCACACAGGGGAGCTAGCAAAACGCGGAAAGGCGCTCATCGGGCCGGCAACGGCTTAGGGTTAGGGTTACGCGCGGCGCGAGCAAGAATGCAATCTGCAGAGCGACCCTGTATGGCCTCAGCAGGTGCGGCGCAGTGCGCTCTAAAGGATCAATGTGCGAGCCCCTGCTTGGCAGTTGCTCAGCAAAAGCCATGATACCCCCTGGCAGCTGCAGGGGCCCCTGTGACCCCCGCAAAGCCGGATCGCTCGTAGAGTCTCATGGCATCAACAGCAGCCAGCTGGTATGGCGTGTGACGACTAGCAAAGGACCGGCGACGTACAGACTGCGATCGCGGGGCTGTGGCAGACCCACGCTTCCCATCCATGAGCGCAACATTCGATTGCGCCACTGCAGAACATTCGGACCGCAGGCATTACCGCCGTGTGCGTGTAGCGTCGCCGCACTGGGTGCGGAGTAGACGCGCAATCGCAGCGATTCTTCCCAGCACTGATACGGAACACCCAGCTGAAGCGCAGGTGCTGAGCGCTGCTGGTGACCACTTGCGCCCTGACAGCCTGCTGCGGCGCGCTTGCGATTTGTTGCGCATGTGAGCGCGCTCTTGGGCGCTGGCGCAGCTTGAGAGGTGCACTGCGAGCGACTTCCCCACATACACACGCAGGTGTGGCGCGTGTGAACATTCTGTGCACAGCATTGCACACACACTCTGATTCGAAACAAAGAAAAAAAAATGGGAACTGCCGCAAATCGGTACCATCACGATCTTGGCTGTGGCGTATCTGCTCGGAGACTGGCTGGAGGCGTGACACACACGCACCGACCATTTTAATGCCTCGGCGGCCCTCTGCAGTCATGGCTGAAGCGCCACCAAGAAGGAAAGACTTCCAATAAATTCTGTCGCGCAGGCAGCCTGTGTGCAGGCCACCAGCAACGTTCCCCCCCCCCAGCAATAGTGTCTATGATGGCTTCCAGCAGCGACGTGCGTGGGAGGATTAGCTCGTGCGCTCACACGCCCTAGTGGCACATTCACAAACCAGAGTTTGTGTGCAAAATTATGGCGCTGGACATGGTCCACTTCTTCGTCAGGGACAGAGTCAGAGACTTGTTGATGTTGCAGCCATGTAACAGCGCCCACCGTCAGAGATGACAAATGCCTGCAGTACTTTCAAGACATGAAGTTGATGAGCGTCACCAATGTGAACCAACATAATCTGCTCTGAAGCTTTTGCTATGTACTTCACGTATCAGCATGCTAGCACTATGCAACGCCTGCATTGAACACGATTCAGACTGTAAGCTGCAGTTGTCGACAGCGATTATTGCTGCAAGTGCAAACGATTAACGTTCATCGACAGCAGGCGCTCATGCACCAGGGTTGCAAGGTGTGCGTGCAGCAGCACTTTCATCATTGGCACTCACAACCTGACACACAAGTGAAAGCGCTGACTGACACGCACGCACACACACCTGCGATGTCGTCCCAGCGGAAGTTGGCAGGCAGGTCCACCGAGCGGAGATACGTGTGCGGCATGGGCGACGTGATGACCTCCTTAATGTGCTCCCCCTCCGGCACGAATATCTCATTGCGTTGCTTGTGCGCGAGGCACAGGGTGATTGCTGCCGCCAAAGCAACAGCAGCGACGGTTGCTCTCATGCTCTCTCCTTCGTATGGCGAGCAGCTGCAGCGAATGGGCGCGACACAGGGGCTTCCTAACGCTGTCTCCTCCTCCCTCGTTCGCAGCTAGAGTTTTGAAGTTTCGCCTTGCACTTGAAGTTCTGTTTTTGCAGAACCGCATCACATCACGCATAGGACTGCCCTACCACGCCCGCGTAAGACCTTAAAGGCGTCAACAGCAGACAGGAACTTATTTCAAGTGCCTGAACACCGAGGTCCTGCCAGGATGCCAGGATCGCCAACAACAACAACACCCTCCTTTGCCAATCTGCAAGAAGAGGCCAGGAAAGCGATCACACAGGTATGCAGACCTGCATTGAAATAAGTGACTTGAGTAGGAACGGCCTTTACTCATTTCTGTATGTACATAACACCATAGTGATGAGAATGCTTCTGTGCTACGCCTGGGCTCGCTACAGCAGTCAAAATGACGAAAGCATCTGCGCTGATGCCTGGCTCGCTACTGCAGTTGTTGGACGAGACATTGAAAGGACAAGCCTATGAGCCGGATGCAGCCAAGGAATGGGCAGCGAAACTGAGCAGTGGGGCGGTCACAGCGCTACAGGGACTCTCTCAACACTTCAAATATATAGGCAAGATGTTGCTTGAGAGCAGCGATATGTTGATTTGAATGTTAACCCTGGTGAAATAAGCTGCTGGAATCTCCAGCCAGAACTGCGTGACCGGTATTGATGCAGTATAAGCACGTCAGTATAAGCACATTGTGGGTGAAGCGTTGACCTTCGCATCTGTCGAGTTTCATCGTGCATTCTGCTTTGGGCGCTGCCATGATATACGCCACGCAATGTGCCACCCTCGACGCAACCCAGTCACGGGCAGAGCCTCAGCTATACTTCCTAGAATTGGTCGGCCCCAAACTCCCATGTATGTCAGGGTCTTCAGTCCAGCCCTCGTACTAGCCTCGCTTTCCGATCCACGCCCTTGTGGACTGAGGAGCAGATGCTGCTGTAACGTCTCGTGGTCCCCCCAATGGGCTGCTTCAGACATCGCAATAGTATTTTGTAAGCTTCCAATGTTCCAGGGTCAAGACCACTGACGCGTACACCAGGCCCCGGGGGGCAACGCATAAAAATCGTGCCCATCCTGGAACGCAAACGCGCCCTGAGGAACGGCACTCTCAGGCTTGGCAAGTACAAGCATTGTGCCGGAACTTCAACTTCAATGCGCGCTGCTGCTGAGCGCTGCTGCTGCCCCCCTTCCGCAGCGACGTGCACCATCGCTCAGAAGTGCGGCGGCGGGCTGCACAGCGAGAGCGCCGCGAGCTGGGACCCCGCGCGCGACGGCTGCTGCGACGTCGCGTGGGAGGGCGACGGCATGTCGGCGACCGTCGTGGCGTTTGCAACGAGCACTGCACGGCGATAGCGCACTCTCAAGTTGTGTATATAATATTTACAAATACATGAAAGACAAAGCGGCGCTCTTTGTTGGCTGGCGACAGCATGCTCCTGACTTCTTTCGTGTACATATCAAAGACACAGCGATGTGTGGCAGCAATCTTGTTGTGTCCTGGTTCTGTGAGGGTGTGTGCGTGTGTGTGTGCCTGAGACCAGAGGCGTGTTGCTGCCGGGGCATGTCTATGCGTGCCTTCAGAAGGGCTGTTTCTGCCCCCTCACACACACGCTGTGCAGCTGCTTCTGTATTGCTTTAGAGCCCCACACTGTAGTGGACACTGGCTACGCTATCAAATGGAGCATGCTGCGGCCCCTTGGTTAGAAGTTAGTGCTCACTTTGGCCCTGTCACCCAAGTGCATCTGCGAGGACCCGCTTCCATGTTCGAGTGAAGGGGTGTACGCAGCTGGCCGCCTGTGAAGTGCTCATGTGAGAGTAGTCTGACACCACCCGTGAGACTTTGAAGTTCCCATGCAAACTTCAACTGGCAAGTTCAACTGTGGGACTGGGAGAAGCTTGTGACACCCATTTTCCTGCATGGTGAGTGCAATAGTCATGGCTATGCAATACGGGGCGTTCGTCGGTACCATTGGCTGGACGGAAGGCTGGGCTGATCTGGATCGCTGTTTGTCTAGATCGCACAGTATCACCCACCCCGGGCGGTCATCAGGGATCATAAGCCTATAGAGCAGACTCAAAGCTCTTCCTGGCGCGATCACAGTGCGGCTTTTGTTCTCATTGTCTTGCCCGTATCGAACCAGCTCCAGATGTCGCACAGAGTAAGTTTTCATGCAGACTTTGCGGTGTGTGAAAACAAAATCCTAGCGCTCCCTTGCCAGCCCCCGATGCAACCCGAAACTTCTCAATTGTGTCGCCTTCTCCTGACCCCATCGCGCCGCACCGCGCTCTTGTTGCCTCTGGCAGGCTCTCAGCCGCTGATCGCTGTGAGGAAGTGCGATGGTACGAACATGGCCGGCGCTCGCTGCCTGCCTGTGCTGCTGCCAGCCGGCGTCCCTCTCTCACGCCTTCAACCAGCACAGCCTGACAGCGATGCTGGATGCACTCCGCTGCCGCCGCGGCAGCCACTTCGCTGTCGCCGGCCCACCTCCGCCGCTGCTGCCACAGCGCCGCTCATCGCTGCTGCTACGGAAAGCCGCCAATGGCGGCGGCGGCGCTGATGCGTCCGATGACCCCGCCTGGAATGAGGAGGACACGGCGTGGCTGCGCCGGCGGCAGCGCGCGCGCGGCGTCACGGCCGCGGAGCCGCTGGTCGATGCTGCAGCGTTCAACCAGCAGCGGCAGCAGCGGCAGCAGCAGCAGCAGCAGCGCGCCGGCGAGCCGCAGCAGCAGCAGCGGCGGCGGCGGCAGTCGCGCGACGCGGAGGGCGATGTCGACGAGGCGGGCGTCATGCGCACGACGCTGCTGTGGGCGCTGCTGCACGGGCCCGTCGCCGCGGCAGCGCTGCCCGCGCTCATGCTGCTGGACATGGACAAGCGGCGCGCGGGGCAGCCCGGCGGGCTGCGCAACATGCTGGGCTTCCTCTTCAAGCAAGAGCCTCAGCAGCAGCAGCAGTCGCCGCCGCCGCCGCAGCCCGCCGCCGCAGCAGCGCCAGCAGCGGAGTCAGCGGCGGTGGCAGCGGCGGCGGACGCTGCGCAGCGGCTGCTGCCGGGCGACCCCTGCCCCTGCGGCTCCGCGCTGCGCTACGGCCGCTGCTGCCTGCCGCTGCACGCGGGCGACGGCGCCGCAGCGGCGGCGGCGGGGCCGACGCAGCTGCTGCGCGCGCGCTTCGCGGCGTATGCGGCGCTGCGGCCGGAGTTCGTGGTCGCGAGCACCGCGCGCGACAGCGCGGAGTGGCATGCGGACACGGACGCGTGGCTGGCGGAGCTCGCCGCGTACAGTCGGCGGCACAGGTGCGTGATTGTGTGTGCATGCATGTGTGCTGATTAAGAATCACAATTCCTTTTCAGTTCACAACGACATGTGCCGTGGTGTCGGCAGATGATCAGCGGCGGCACAGGTGCGTGCTGTGTGCGTGCTCAAGTGCGGATGATAAGTCACAGTTTATGCTCGTTTCGCAATGGCGTGTATCGTGGTGTTGTGAGCCTTGTGACTGCGACGGTTTCCAATGTCCCGACATGTATCGTGGTGTTGTGAGCCTCGTGGTTGCAACGATTTCAAATGCCCCCAACCCAAAACCTGAGCAGCCGGTTCGTCGCGAGTAGCGCGAACCGAGGGTCAGGGTAAGGGCTAGTGATTAGGGCCCGTAACGACGCTCTAAGTGGTGTGGAGATACGACGGACACGGGCGGGCGGTCTCAGGTGTGTGTGTGCGTGCGTCAGTGCGGACGACAAATCACAATGTTTTTTTAATCCACCACGACATTTGTCGTGGTGTCGTGAGCCTTGTGGCAGATGCTCAGCAAGAGCGCACGTATCAGGCGTGACGATGGCTGCCGCTGGCGGGGACGCAGCGCGGGGGGGGCGCGCACTTGCGCGAGCGGCGATGCCGGGGGACGGCAGCAGCAGCAGCGGCTCAGCAGGCGCGGCGGCTGCGATGACTCATACATGACTCGTACACTGACTCAGAGTCGTGCAACTGGAAGCGGGCGCACTCCTGCGCAAGCACGGCTTTGAGCGCTGCAACGCGCGCCTACGGAGCCTCGTGCGCGCGGCGTTGTCCGCAGCGCCTGCGGCAGAAGTCGCCGTGGCCGCGCGGCGATGGCGCACGCGTGCGTGCCCGGAGTCGGAGTGCTGCCACCACACAGCGAGTGGCCTCAGGGCCGTAGCTGGACGAGCCAGTGGGATTTGTGCAAGCACTGGCGCTCTGTAGGGGGGGGGGGGTAAATGCGTGTGCTTGCGTGTCGCATAGGGTGCGCGGATCATGCACCAAGTACCCCAAGTGGCCATAGTTGTGGGGAGCAGAAAGTGGTAGGGCGGTGCACGCTCGTGGCCGTGTGCACCACAGCCACACAGCAAAGCTTCAGGTCATGGGCCGATGGCTGCTGCAGCCGTGCACCGTGACGCAGGTAACGCCCCCAGGTACATGCATGTCATCCCCCGTATTCGTACCGTGCTTGTACTCGTTTACTCGTCTCGTCCCAACCGTGGATGGTGTTTGTCTCGTCATGTTCAGCGCGGCCGACACTTGCCCACAGGGGCACCATACACCAGAGCCGGTTTGACTGCGTAACCCCCCCCCACGCACACACCGCATCCCTTCTTGCTGTATATGGGCCATCTGCATGATCAACCACAGTGCTCAGTCAACTTCCCACTGTTTCGTGCGCGCCGCGCCGCGCAGATTCATAGGGCTCGATCTCGGGCCAGAGAAGCGGGGGGTCAGCGACGCGGGGGAGGCTACAGCAACGCTCATCTTCACCGCCACGCTGGAGTCACTGGAGGTAAGGGAGGCACGTCATCTACAAGTGCTTGAAGTTTGGAAGGCAAGCAGTGCTGCTGTAACGCCGGCCGCGCTTTGCCAGTTGCGTTTGCGGTTGCATGCGGCGGGGAGCTGTCGCGCGCGCCCGCTCTCTGTCGCAGACACTGCATTCTCTCTCTCTCTCACTTGCACGGTCATGTGTGCAGACATTGCGTTCTCTCTCTCGTTTGCGCGGTCGTGTGTGCGCTTTCTGCCAAGCGGTGCTGAGGGCGTGACGGCTGTGCTGCTGTGGTGCCTCTTGAATACATTCCGCTTGAGGCTATGGAATTGTTGGCCTGGTTTTCACTCTGTTGCGCGTCCGTTGTGCCCATGACCTATGACAGCAGGCAGTGACTTTGAGCTGTGTTGGCAATCTGCGTACATGCACAGCGGTACTGCAACTCTGCATGTTCAACATGCTGCTGCCTCGTCCACTCTGTCACCGCCTGTGCAGGCACCGGGCGAGGAGATTGTGTTCACCGCGCATACACGGACTGTACTTCAAGTATATATTGAACCTGTCTTAACTAAAAAGCATATTGCATTCTTTCAACTCTGTTGCCGCCTGTGCAGGCACCGGGCGAGGAGATTGTGTTCACCGAGCGCTCCTTCTTTGTCCAGCGCGCGGGCTGCTGGTACTATGCCGGCGGAGCACTGCTGAGCGCGTTCCCCTGAGCGCTCCGCAGAGCTCCGCAGGGCCTGCGCTTCTGGCCCGCTCCTATTCAAGGGCGTGAGCTGTGCGCTGCCGAGTTGACTCGTGTGTGTGCAGCGTGCGTGACGCACGGCGGGCGCTGCATGTGCCGAGTAGTCACAAGATAGAGCTTTATCCTCGGAGTATCAGTACGTCGGAGCAAGGTCCAAGAGAGCTCGAGTTCGCACACGCGTGTACTTTTTACACGCATGCGCGTGTGTACCGACTGCCCATGAGCTTGCGCCGCTATTAAGGAGGCACATCCTGGGGACGGCCTGGGCTACAGTCACAAGCAGGCGTCACGTCACGTCGCTAGAAGTGGCGCAGCGGTGCGGGGGCCCGGCCGACGGCTTGTTGGTTTCGAAACATCTTTAGAAAGTTACAGCGCATGTGCTGTGCCGGCCTCAATATAGCCATTCACTAATAAGCTCTCAGCAGCGGCAGCAGCGCTCCACGTGTAGCACAAGGCGTGCGTGATGACGGCCGCAGCAAACGCGGGTGCCGCGGCAGCATGGCAGTGCGCGCAGCACAGCCGCCCTGACAGTCGGACGCACAGGGTGCACAACAATAAGGCCTGCATGTGCGTGAAGGGGGGTTTCGTCATGTGAATTGCACCCCATGCCCTATGGTTAGGGTTAGGCCACTGTCAAAGCAGTGCCGCGCTGCGGCATGCAAGGCGCTGCTGCAGGGTGCACAACAATAAGGCCTGCATGTGCGTGAAGGGGGGTTTCGTCGTGTGAACGGCCATTGCACTCCATGCCCTATGGTTAGGGTTAGGGCACTGTCAGAGCAGTGCCGCGCTGCGGCATGCAAGGCGCTGCTGCGGCGGCAGACTGCGGCGCCGCCGACGCTGTCGCCGTGCCAGCGGCGCTGCCCCTATACGTCAGCGACAAGCCACGGCTGCTGCTGCTACTGCTGTTGCTGTGCCTGTGGAGCGTTGCTGAGGCACATAGAGCGCTGCTGCAGCCCACATGCGGCACTGTGCTGGCGCCGCCTGCTTGCTGCCAATCGACATATGAGCGCCCTGCATCAAGCGGCACCAGCAGCAGGGCGCGCAGCTGCCGTTCTGCGGCCCTCAAAGCAGCAGCAGCGGCTGCGGCTCAACGAGGGCCACCGGAGGCACCGGTGCTGAGAGCACATCCATGATGCTTCAATGCGCGGCAGCGCCAGCGCCGTCGCAGCTTCCAGCACCACCGCAGCGGCCGCCACCGCACCAAGCCAGCAATGTTGGCGCTGCGCAGCCGGTCCGCTGCAGGCGACGGCGCCCGCCAACAGCAGCAGCGGCAGCAGCAGCAGCGGTGGCGCCATGACCGTCGTGTTGGCGACCCCTGGGTGCAACACGCGGCACATGACGCTGATGCACAGCGTCATCCAGCCGCCGCGCGCCGCCGTGACCGCGGAATTGCCGCCATCGGCGCGTGTCCGCCGCGTGCTGCTGCTGCGGGGTGCGCCTCTGCTGCGGCGGGGCGCGAAGCGCCGCGCAGCGGTGCCGTTTGGCGCAGCCGCAGCGCCGCCACCGCCACAACATCACATGCGTCCGCCCGCGCCGCCGCCGCTGCTGCCGCCGCCGCGCGCCCCCTACGCCAGAGCGCGGTGGAGCGTCACGGTGCCGCTCAGCGCCGCCGCGCCGCCGCTGCCGCCATCGCCAAAGTCGTGGACGCGCGCGAGCGACGCGACGGCGACGGCGTCGCCGCGGCGCCGCCCCTTGACGCGGTCCGCGAGGTGGTCGCCGTGCGCGGCGCTCGCCGTCGCGGCGTGGTGCGCGCGCTCGCGCCACAGCGCGGACGGGCGCGCGGCGAGCTCCGGCTTTCTGTGTGACGAGACGGATGGGCGCGCGGCGAGCTCTGATTTGTGCGCGATGAGACGAGGGGGCGGGGGGCCCCGGGGGGGGGGAGGGGGATGGGGATGGGATGCCGTGATTGGTGTGAAGTTGTGCTAATGAAGAGGTTGCGAATTTGAACGCCAAGTTCACGCTGTGCTGTGTGTGACGGGCTGCTGCTGCCGCTGCTGGCGTGTCGTTTCGATGCTGGTGCGCGGTTGGCGCTGCTGCTGCTGCGGGCTCCCGCGTGTGCATGCGCCAGCGCCTGTCGCTGGCTTGTTCGTGCCAAGAGCAAGCAATGTAGAAGTATGTGTTAGGGCTATATTTGATGAGTTGGGCTTTCAATTTGCGCATCTGGTATGTCAGCGCGCCTTCCCACGCCTTCTCCGTGTGCCGTTCGCTGCCGTAATGACATCAAGCGAATACCCTCATGCGCATACCATGAAGTATCGGAGTTTGCAAGCTTGAAGAGATGGTACTTTTGTGTTGGGACTCACTTGAGGGCGATCATGGCGTGCGCGTGCGCCATGTCGGAGGCGACGTGGTCGAGCCGCGCGCGCGTCACGGCGAGCGCCGCGCGCGCCTCGCGCTGAGCACTGAGGCGAGCCTCGCGCAGCCCCTGCCCTAGCCGCGCCCTGCGCGCACACGTGACAGCACCAGCACCTTCCGCTGTTAGTATCAAAACGAATCCAAAGATCATAGAGCTCTAGGTGACAAGGGGTGGTTAGCCGCAAGCGCCTTCCACCAAAAGTATATTGTTGATCGATGGTGACAGCCGCTTGAGGGGCGGACACCTTATTAGTACTGATGCGCAGCCCCTGTCCGAGTCGCGCCCTGCGCGCACACGTGGCAGCGGGCAGTGGCTTTTACTGTTAGTATGATGTTGCTTGGATAGTTACTGCAGCTTGAGGGCGGGACACCTTGTTGTACTCATGCGCAGCGCCTGCAGATGCGGCACACCACGTGCGCGCATAGCAATACCGCAGCTTCCACTGTCACCACCAGCGTTAGTTGTATCTGGTGCGGCTTGAGCGGGTGCAAACCCTCCTGTGGTGATGTGAGCAGCAGATGCAGAGCAGTTGCCGAGCCGAGTCGTGCCCTGCATGCAAGCGCAGTGGCACCACCAGACCTTCACCCTTATACGTCACAGCGCATCAGTGCAGTAATCACGTCGGCTGCATGCCTGATCATGTACCGTGTGTGGCGCACGTACACACCGCTTCGGCAGCAGAAGCAGATTGCGCAGAAACGCCGCCCCGCGCCGAGTGCCTACCATTCCTCCGCCTGCGTCGTCGCGAGGTCGCGGCGCCGCGCGTCGTTCGCGCGCGCACACCTGTTGCAGCTGCTCCTCTTTGCGCGTTCATATATGTGCGTATGTACTTTTTATTAGTTCTCGCTCAGGGCGCGAAAAAGCCCAGATGAATGGCAGTACGGAATCTACATGTCGCGTGACAGTCTGAAAGTGTCTCAACGACAACCACTCAAACGCCGCCGCCGCCAAATGGCGCATGTACATGCATGCATACTGCTCTACAGCAATGAATTATAACAGCACACAGAGGCGCTGTCCGTGCGCGCTCACCGTTCCTCCGCCTGCTTGGTATCGAGGTCGCAGCGCCGCGCGTCGACCGCGCGCGCGCACTTGTTGAAGCATACATACATATGTACGCACATGTGTGCGTTGTATTCTACAGCAATAAAGCATCAGAGTGCATACAGAGGCGCTGCTGTGCGTGCTCACCGTTCCTCCGCCTGCGTGGTATCGAGGTCGCGGCGCCGCGCGTCGACCGCGCGCGCGCACCTGTGCGCGTGCGCCGCCTCCTCCTTGGGCCTGCGCTTGTCCAGTGCGCGCCGCACGAGCTGCGCCTCGTGGTACTGACGCAACTTCACGAGGCTCTTCTCTGCCTGTGTGGGTTGCAACCAGGGTTAGGGTTTGGGTAAGGTTTAGGCGGCTTCGGGATAGGGGTAGGATTCAGGATGACGAGGCTCGTGCTACTGCCGGAGCTTCACCTAGCTCTTCTCTGCCTGTGAGGGTTGCATTCAGGGTTAGGGTTTGGGTAAGGGTTGAAGTTGGGGTCCAGGAGGATGAGGCCTCATGGTACTGCCGCAGGTTCACAGGCTCTTCTCTGCCTGCAAAGGTGGCAATTGAGGTGAGGTTGGACGTTAAAACTTGGGCCCGCGCTTGTCCAGCGCGCGCCGCACGAGCTGCGCCTCGTTGTACTGACGCAGCTTCACGAGGCTCTTCTCTGCCTGCGTTTGGGTAAGGGTTAGAATTAGGGTTTGGGTAAGGATTAGGGTTACGGTTCAGGAGGATGAGTGGTTTACAATTAGTTTTAGGGTTTGGGTCAGGGTTAAGGTTGGGGTGCAGTAGGACAAGGCCTCGTGGTACTGCCTCAGCTTCACCAGGCTCTTCTCTGCCTGTGAGGGTTGCAATGAGGGTTAGGCTGAGGTGAGCATTAAGGGTTGAGACTAGGGTTCGCTAGGGTCAGGCCTTGTGGTACTGCGGCAGCTTTATCAGGCTCTTCGCTGCCCGAAGGGGCGATCGTGTATATTGGAACACGGGCTAGGGCGAGGGGTGTGAGAGAACAGAATTGAAAGTATGGCTTGTGTCGCTGCCGCATTCTGCACCGTCACGGCGCCTCACACGAATCTGTGCCCATGACTCTGACTCGCGACTTACGTGCTGCAGCTCCAGCAATGTACTGCTGAAAACCTCAACTTGCGCAGCTGTGTCCATCGCGCACCGGTGGCGCCGTGCCCGGTCTCTGCAACACCCTCCTGGCATCTCACGACTACTTGGGGTCTGAATTATCATCAGCATGCCCCGCAACTCCGACTCGCGACTCACGTGCTGCAGCTCCAGGAACGCGCGGCTGTACTTGATACCTGCCACACCCTGTGCAGCTGTATACAATGCGCATATGCGGCACTTGGCATATTGGGCGTTGCCGTCATACTCCGCAACACCCGCTCCGCACCTCATATCTCGAGGGCTGCAGCTAGAGGGGTCTCAATCACCATTAGCGACTCCGATTCGCAACTCACGTGCTGCAGCTCCAGGAATGCGCGGCTGTACTTGACGCGCGGCGGCGGCGCCCAGCCGATGCGCAGCTCCAGGTTGTCGCGCTCGATGTCGTGCGCGTGCGCGGCGTCGCGCTCCGCGCGCGCGCACGCCTCCGTGACAGCGCTCAGCTCGTGCGCCGCGTCCGCCGTCGCCGCGCGCAGCACGCGCGCGCTTGCCGCTGAATATGCGGCCCTCTGGCGTTCGCGCTCTTCTGCCTGGTCGCGCATCTGCGGAGTGCGCGCGCCGTACGCAGCGGTTACGATTAGCGCAACGGCGTTAGTGTAACGGTATTAGGGTGAGGATTAGGGTTACGAGAAGGGGATTAGGGCTAGGGTTACAAGTAGGGTTAGAATCGCCACCACGTACGCCGCCCTCTGGCGGTCGCGCTCCTCCGCCTGGCCGCGCAGCTGCGGCGCACACCATGCGTAGCGTTGAAACTATAGTTACAAGTACTAGGTCTGGGGTTTAGCGTGCACCATGCGCAGGATTACGGTGAGGGTTAGGGTCAGGGTTAGGGTCGCCGCCGCGCACGCGGCCCTCTGGCGCTCGCGCTCCTCCGCCTGGTCGCACATCTGCGGAGCGCGCACCATGCATTGCGTTTATATCACAATCACTAGTGGGTCCAGGGTTTAGCACACGCCATGCGCAGGTTTGCGGTCAGGTGGTGACGGCATTGGGGTTGGGGTTAGGGTTAGGGTTAGGGGTAAAATACTGTTTAGGTTTAGGGTCGGCGCCGCGCACGCCGCCCTCTGGCGGTCGCGCTCCTCCGCCTGGTTGCGCATCTGCAGGGCGCGCGTGCCACGCGCAGGGTTGCGGTTGGGGTAATGGTGTTAGGGTCAGGACAAGGGTTAGGGCTAGGTTGACGATGTTAGGGTTAGGGCTATGGCTAGGGTCGCCGCCGCGCATGCTGTGTGGTTGAAGCAGCGGCGGCTTTGTGTGCAGGTCAGAGCGCGAGGGTGAAAATCGGCATTTCAGGGTTTGGGGCGGTCACGCATAGCGTTACAATCACGATTACAAGTGGGTGGAGCTACCTGCGCGCGCCACGACAAGGGCACTGCATGAAGTAGCGGGTGTGTCGCTTACTAGGCCTAAATTGAGACTAGCTTTGGGCTAGGGTTGAGACTAGCTTTGGATCTGAGTGCTCCGGACGGCCATCAGGCGCTTTGAGTGCTGCCCTGCACAGTCTGTGACAGTCACAGACTGTGCAGTGTACCCTTGCGGCGCGATGGGGCTCAAGCGTCGCATCAGCCCTCGAGTACGACAGGTAAGTTCGTGATGTACTACCGGGCCTTGTTGAAGTTGCACGCTGCGCATCAGCGCGTTGCACGCCGCGGCCAGATGCGGTAACACCGCTACCGCTCAGAGGCTAGATGCTGTGATCATTACACATGCACCGGCGCCAATCTGTGCTGCCATGTGCAAGCGCCATCAGTGTCTGTAACCCTAAGCCTAACTCTAACCCTAACCCTAAGCTGTGCGGCTTGCTCCGGTGGCGCGCAGACTTTCACGTGCTCAGGCAGTTGCACATAGAATACGCTGAGCGTCATCAGCATGGCCAGTGCTTGGCATGCAGAAGGCCGTGCGGCGCAGCCAGGATGGTCCGGTGCTGCGCGTGAGCTCGCAGCAGCTCCAGTGGTAGCGGTGCGCGTGACCTCTTGGAGCACAAGGGTGCCTGCCGTATGGGCGTGAAGGCATTATAGGGGAGTAGGGGGGTGAACTGCCAAGCAGTGCTCAGCGCGACCGCCGCTGCAGCGCGCAGCTCGCACCGTCAAAAGCACGGCACGGCACTTGCACCGTTCGGCTGTCACCAGCAGAGCAGGTGCTGCTCTGAGGCTTAAGGGGTGTGGCACGGGGGGGGGGGGGGGGAGGGGGGCACAAAGGGACTGCCTGCAGCTGCGCATGCACAAGCCCTTTCAAGATGGTGTTCCAGATCAAGGTTGAGGGAACACTTTCCAAAGCTGTTGATCGCGTGCCCCCTGCACGCAAAAGAGCCCCCCCTCCCCCATTTGTGCGGTAGTTTTAATACCTGTAACTGTTGGAACTCGGCACGCATGCCCAGTTCTGATGCCATTCCAGACAACACTGCTGCATGAACACGCCTCCGAAGCTGATTGAGCGTGTGCCCCACACGGAAAGCGTAGCCCCCCCCCCCCCCCCCAAAAAAAACGGTAGTTTCATCACCTGCAGCGGTTGGAACGCTTTGCGCATGCCGTCGAGCTTGACCTCCAGCCCCTGACCTCGTCATAGTGTGGTTGCTAGCATACCAGGGCTTGGCAGAGCGCACACACTGCACAGGGTTTGCCCTCCCCTGCGTATGCCGCAGTTTCATCACCTGTAACTGCTGGAACTCGGTGCGCATGCCGTCAAGTGCGACCTCCAGCTCTTTGACCTCGTCATAGTCGCCGCGCCGCACCAGCTTGTCCTTCCTGTCCTCGATCGCGCGCTCCACGTGGCGGTATATGGACACCTGCGATCGCGGACAGTGGCGCCATGCCTATCAAGACAAATCTTTCACAGGTTGCTGAGACTAGTTGTTTTTGACAGTTCTCATTGTGCTTCCCGTAGGAACTGAACTCGCGTTCAAGGCCTTGTCAGCCCCACAAGTGCGCAGTTAAGGATGTGTCTGCGGGCGCACACGCTGGGCCGGCCACTTTGTATGTTTCAAAAAGTGTTTGCTGAGGTGAGTTTGATGACAAACTGGCTGGGTTTTCTCGGTCGACAGCGTGGTGTCAGCACCTTGCAAGATGCAGTGTATTGGTATGCGAATGTAGCTTATAGTATATGCAGGGAAGCATTATGCGGATGCTTGTGCGCGGCTGTCCAGACCACACCCGCTCACCCTTTGACTGGGGATGTTTGGCCTCATGACACATGTGCAAGCAAGAGCCGGAATCTTCCAGTTGACAGCAATGGCTCGGCCAGGATTATCTTTGTTGTTGGCGTAATGCAGGTGCACACGCCTGCAGGCGCTGAAGCAGCGATTGCCATTACACCTTGTTGCCACAGCCGGTAAGCTGATGCCATGAGCTACTGCGTGTCTGTTCACCTCTCTGGCGCCCATTACTTATGCATAAGAAGCTAACTCTGCATATTCATGTTGGCGACTCCGCAGCGACGAGTGAGGCGGCGCGTGCATGGGTCCTCGCACCCAGTGTGAGCCGGTGCTGCCTCTGATCGTGACCTCATTCTGCCTTGTTTGTGCGGCATGTGTGCGTTGCGCCGGTGGCGATTGCATAGCACTGGTAGCGACATCGGATGTTCCAGCTAGACCTCACCTGCTCTCGTCTGGGTATATGATCACGCGGACTGAAACCATACTTCGCCACCGCCTCCGCCAGGCACTTGACCTGCCACAAGTCAGGGAGCGCTGCTCGTTGCTCGAAGTGACTGGCGTCAACTTCCTGGCCAGGTTGAATAGGCGCCTCCTCACCAACGGTAGCGGGCCTCATGTTTCCACCGTCGACCCCAAGCTTTGCTGCCAGAGAAGACCACTATGTACGTATACCCACCTTGCACCTCACCTCACTGCGACGGTTACGTTTGGTGAAAAAGTTCAACTGCATTGCAAGCATGGGCAATGGCCCACAGCTGACAGCTGACCGCGTCCGGCAAGTAGGTCGTACACAGAGCCGTCTGTCAGCTGACCGGGACCCGCTCTTGTCGGTGCTACTTAGGAGATGCGGGTGGCCCCAGAACACGGTAACACATTGCCGGCCCAGGAGGAGGCTCGCGCTGTTGCTGGCCAGGATGTGGCTGTCAAGGCGCCGACAGCAAATCTGGCGCAGCAAAGCGAGAATCTTACGGAGCAGATGCTGGCTGATTACTATGCAAAACCTCAGGTGAAGGGTCATGTAAATCGTAGCCTTGGGTCAGCATGCTCGCTGAACCCGATGAGAGCGTAGTCACGTTTACCTGCACTCTGTTAGGCTTGCCTATTTTTAAGGGATTGAAGCATGTCGCACACACCAGCAAAAACGGGGTTATGGACTCGGTGATACCAGCGCTGGGTACTCAACAGCGACGTCGCCCACTCACGTGCGCAGCCTCACAGTGGCTGCCACCTTGCTTTGTGGTGGAGGCAGCTCTTCCTGACAGCCGTAAATTTCAGGAGATGAACAGAACTTGAAGCAAAGTGAACAGGCGAGCCCGTGCATAGGGAAAGCATCAGGGCGAGGCTTGTAGGCCGGGAGGCGTAGAGTTGGGACAAGGGTTCTGATGGCGGCATGCATTCATTCATTCACTATACGTGTATAAATTTGCACGCATGCGGATAGGGACGAGGGCCCCGCGCGCGAGCGGCGCTGGCCACTGTACGCGCTGATGAACCTTATTCTACCCCTAAGTAACCTTAAATGGCGCGACGCCACAGGACGCACCTATGATCGTGTACCCTCCTGCATACTACAGTGTGACCCCTTCTTCATACCCCAATAATTTGCATGTTTGCAGGTTGACGCTTCTCACTTCTCGAGGCGGCATGCACCATGTATAAAATACTGACGCTTCTCACTTCTCGAGGCGGCATGCACTATTTAATAATTATGCAGGCGGACAGGGACGAGGGTCCCGCGCGCGAGCGGCGCTGGCCGCTGTACGCGCTGCGCAAACGCAGTAGGCAATGACCCTGCGTATTCCACCAACTCGGGTTTTTGTCTCAAACACTGCTTACTTCTAGAGGCGGCATTTACTCTTTAAAGTAATTCATCATAGCATGTATGAACTTGCGCACAGGCAGACAAGGATGACGGCCCTGCGCGCGAGCGGCGCTGGCCGCTGTACGCGCTGCGCAAGGCCGTCGGCTGCGCGCAGCTGGGGCTGCACGAGGCAGTGCTCGACGGCGACGCCTACGTGGTGCGCGCCACGGCGCTGCGCCTCGGACGCCGCAACGCAAAGCTGGTCAACGAGCGGGACGCAGGTGTGCGCGGTTGAAGTTGAAGATCTGAGTGTCCATACTTCAAGTGTGCAGTGCTCACTGCGACGCCTACGTGGTGTGCGCCACTGCGCTGCGCCTCGGCCGCCGCAACGCAAAGCTGGTCAACGAGCGCGACGCAGGTGCTCACGGTTGAAGTTGAAGTTGAAGTTCTGAAAGGTCCGTACATCAAGTGTGCAGTGCTCGACGGCGACGCCTACGTGGTGCGCGCCACGGCGCTGCGCCGCGGCCCCGCAACGCAAAGCTGGTCAACGGGCGGGACGCAGGTGCGCAGTTGAAGTGCTGCTTGTCCGTACTTCAAGTGTGCAGTGCTCAGCGGCAACGCTCCGCCCGAGCAGATGCGCCGAAGGGTGGAAATGGGCCAGTGTGCGGCACGGTCGTGGTGGCAATAGTCATTCCGCATGCTTGACGTGAGAGCGTGTCACCAAATCGACTGGGGCTCTGCTGCGCTGAGCGCCACACTCAAGAACTCATACGGCGCTTTCACGTGTACGACCATGTCCTGGGCGAACGTGGTAGCACGATGGCGTCATTTCAACGACTCCGTCCGTGGCGACGACAGCCGTTCTGCGCAATTTTCCTGAGAGCCACAATCTTTCAAAAACTTTGCTTTTGCTGCTGCTCTCATGCTGAGCGCTGCTGCAGACGGCCGCACGGCGCTGTCGCTGGCGGTGAAGATCGGCGACGAAAACGTGGCAGTGCAGCTGATTGGCCTGCCCAAGGTCGACCTCGACGCCGCCGACGCAACCACGGGACTGACGCCGCTGCACCACGCCGTGCAGCTCAACCTGAGCCGTGTGGTGAGTGAGTCACAAATAAGGCACATCTGGAACATACATGCCGCCGAGTGTGCGCCGCAAATAAGACTTGTCTGGAAAACACATGCTGCCGACGCGACCGCGGGACTCATGCCGCTGCACCACGCCGTGCAGCTCAACCTGAGCCGTGTTGTGAGTGTTGCAGCAGTGCTCGAGGAGAATGGCAGCATTTTGGGGGTTAGGGTCGGAATTTAGGGTGACAATAGGGTTTTAAAAGATAGGGGATGGGGCTAGGTTTTCAGACTCAGGGCTAACGGAACTCAAGCCGCCGCGCCACGCCGTGCAGCTCCACCTGAGCCGTGTGGTAAGTGTGCTGCAAATAAGACACATCTGGAAACTATATGCTGCCGACGCGACGTCAGGACTGACGCTGCTGCACCACGCCGTGCAGCTCAACCTGTGCCGTGGTGGAAGTGCTGCAGCAGCGCTCAGGGGAAACACAGCAATTGGATTAGGGTCAGAATTCAGGGTTAGGATAAAAGATAGGGCTAGGGTAGGGTCGGAAGTTACAGGACTCACTCTGCTGCACCGCGCCGTGCAGATCAACCTGAGGCGTGTGGTGAGTACGCCGCAAATAAGACACCTGGGATACACATGCCGCTAAGCCGTGCCGTGCAGCTCAATCTGAGCCGTGTGAATGGCGTTGCAGCAGTGCTCACGGTCAAGCGTACCGTTTGGGTTGTGATTGAAGTCAAAGGTAGGACTAAGATGATGACTATAGTGAGGTTTGAGGCTAGGAAGCACAGGCTTCACGCTGCTGCTCAGTCTGAGCCGTGTGGTGAGTGCGCCGCGAATAAAACACATACGGAATATACACGCCGCACGCCATGGTGAGCAGCTCAACCTGAGCCATGTGGAAAGTGCTCCACTAAAAATACACATCACGAATACAAAGGCCGCTGCGCCGCGCGTGCAGCTCAAGCTGAGCCGTGTGGTGAGTGCGGTGCTCAGCGTTAGGGTTAGGCTGAGCGTTGAGATAAGGTGGGGTCAAGGATAGGGTCAAGGGTCAAGGGCAATGGTGCTCGCACCACTGCACCCCGGTATACACACCCTGGAACTCGGACGCATGTGGGTTGTTGTAGTAGACTCCAACATCTTCTGAAGTAGCTGTTGTCGAGGAATGTGTGTGTGGGGAGGGGGCTGAGAACGTGAGCGCGCATGCAGCGACGCAGCATTCAGCAAGTTGCAAGCGGCGAAGCGTCCAGCGAGCTTCACTTAAGCACTGCATCTGACAGTGCTCCGCAAGCTGTGAAGCATTCAGCAAGCTTCATGTATGCGCTGCGCGTATGCACTGCACCTGACAGTTCTCTACAATGCCTACATGCTCTGATGGCCTTGCAGACAAGTCACCTGTGCAAGGCAGGCGCGGCGGCGGACCGCGCTGACGCCGCCGGCATGACGCCCCTCATGCTGGCCTGCCGCCTAGGGCACCAGGACATGCAGGTATGTTGCTGAGCCTTGCCATAGTCGAGCACAGTGCCGTTCAGAACTTCAGGCGTGTTGGCGGTGCCTGTCGTGTCGTGCAGGTACCGAGGTGCATTCCATTGCCGCGCATTGCATCGCATCTAGCGATGTCTGAACGACGTCGGTCGCCGCCACGATGCGTGTGTGTGTTGCTGAGTATCCATCACTGCAGAGCATCACCACGATGCGCGACCATCGCTGAGCATCATCACTTGCATCGTGGAGCATCATCACTATGCAGGTGCATCGCCGAGCATCACCAACCTACTGCACTGCTGGACACCATCACCGTAATGCAGTGCCTGGCTGACCATCATCATGATGCAACGGCATCGCTGAGCTCCATGTCGCTCAGGTCGTCTCGGTACGGCGCACGCATTGCGATGCCTGTCTCTAGGCGCACTGCGACGGGGCGGCCATGCCGACACCCCATCCGTGACCTCCTAGCATTTTTGCATGGCTTACGCTTTTCCTATTGTGTACATGGGCTCAAGCTCATCCCCCCCCCATGGGCTCAACCCCCCCCCACCTCAACCCCATCTCTCACCTCAACCCCAGCCCCCCTTCTACCTCCCCCCGTCTGGACCAGCCTTGCATCACAATGATCTTTACACGGCACGCGCTTTCATGTGGCAGCGCCGCGCCTCCCCCCCTTCCCTCTGAACTCGGCTCCATCGTTAGCATCGATGGTCACCTCAACCCCTATCCCCCCCACACGCGCAGGCGATACTGGTAGAGACGGGCGGCGCGTCGCTGCACGCGCGCGACGCCGCGGGCTGGACCGCGCTGCACTACGCGGCCTACCACGGCGAGGGCGAGTGCGCAGACTACCTGCTGCACAGGGGCGCGGACGCCGCAGCGCGCGACGCGCGCGGCCTCGCGCCGCTCGACTGGGCGGACGCCATGGGCTACGGTGACGTCGCCGCGTACCTCGAGAGCTACGCGCGCGCGGCGCAGGGGCGCCTGTGACCGCTGTTCATACCTACTTACCCCCAATGGCGAAAGTGGGTCGCCGGGCTGCGGCGGCGGCGATGCGTACCCCGAGGGCTGCGCGCGTGCCGAAACGCCTGCATGCCCTGGCGCGCGCGTGAGGGGTGCGCGCGGCTGCGGCGGCGGCGGCGGCGCACGCGCGTCTGCGCGGTCGCTGCTCGGGGGCGCTGTGAGATTGACGTCTGCCTGCTCGCCTGCGCCGTATATTCAGTACGCGTCTGCAAGCCTGCCGCCTGCATGCGGGACCGATGCATAGCTACGCACGCGCCCTGGAAGCCCTAAGCGTGCAAGGTCGGGGGGGGGGGGGGTGCGAGGGAGCGCCTTTGACGAACACGCGCCTACGCACGACCCTGACGCCTGCGAGTGAGCCCGGTGCTTGCTTATCCACGCTCGTGCAAATACAAGCACGCAAGCGCGGGTGGCCGTGACGGGCGGCACACTACCATCTCTCCTCCAGTTGCCTGGCTTTGAGCGTGCGACACACGCGGCGCTGCACGAGCAGGGCACAAGGCCGTCATCACAGGGCGTTGGATCGGTCTGCTCACGGCGCTCGCATGGCGCAGTTTGTGGCCGATTCTCGCCTGCCATGCTGCGGCAGCGTGCGACAAGCAGCACCAAGCAGCAGCGCTCAAGCAGGCCCGCCGCATTGTTGAGCACTGCTCAAGTGGGGGACGCCGCCGTCGATGGCCGCACGTGCTTCGTGAGCCGCGCACATGCCATGCGGCCCAGGGGGGCGCTACCTGCCTACACGCCTGCTGCAGCGCTGCGCGTCTACATACCCTGACGCACCTACTCACATTGTGCTGCCGCGGAGCTCATCAAAGCGGCGGCTTCGGGCTGCAGCGGCGCGGCGCGGCACGCATCCACGGCTGTCATGAGCGCGCGCACCGTGCAGGGGGTGCCTGTCAGAGCGCTGCTGCAGAGCCTCGCGCTACTGCGCGGACATGCGCAGGGTCCACCGCCGCCGCCGCCGCCGCCGCGCGCTGCACTCAACCATTTGCCGCAGAGCGCTGATCTGATGAGGCATGCTGCTGAGCACTGACTCACATGCTTTAATGGCAAGAGGACAGTCGCGGCACGGACCCGCGCCTCAAGGTGCTGTTCCGTCCGCTATGACGATGGCCAACGCAGCTGGTGCATCACTGACTAGCAGCAGCATGAGCGCCGTTGGCGATAAGCCCCCGTATTCTCTGCACGATGGTTTGCACCAGCCTATGTCGCTAGCACATGGCTTGGCGATGCATACCACGGATGTTACAGCGGTGACAAGGTCCGTGGCTGAGCAGTGCTCGATGACGAAAGGCAGTAAGATTTATGAATGAAAGCATTAGCCAGTACCGAGCACAGTACACACGTGGAGCGCGAATGCTGGGCTGTGTTGCGGCGCCGGTATCCAAGCTCCTAGGGCACAGCGCAGACTAGGCTGCTGCGTTGACGCAAGCTTTTCGATTGCATAGGCAACCCGGCCTCCCTTGGGCCTTTATAAATACAAGTCCATACGTACCGAGCACAGAGGGTGCTGCTGGCCTGCGGCAACGCGTTTCTTTGGATTGCCAAGAACCACTGCTCAATACAACGGCTGCGAGAACACCTGGCTAAGCTGGCCCGGCAAACTGTAATGAGTCAGAGCATGAAGTTCTCTTCTGATCTAAGTCGCCTCATACCAGAGTGCCTTCTGTGATGTCGTCTAGAGTGGCATGTCCATGATTTACATGCCGGGTTTGTGGCATTTGCCTCAGTGGATTAGGCTTGTATTGGCCCAAGCAAAGGTCAGTGGCAGTCCCCTGTATGCCAGCATGCATATACATACACTTCCCCGCAGACTGTTGATCGGTCGGTGTCCAAAACTGCTGTACGCATGCGTTCTAATCTAGTGAGACAGGCGCTGTCATTGTGGGTGTGTTGCACAAGAAGGTTCAGGTGTCACTGCAGTGAAGCTCCCCCAAAACTCATAACCATTGTCACTATGAGTGGCAGCGTGACATCGATAGGCTATGTATGCATGATGGACCTCCCGAGTTCTCAGCACAATCGCGCCGTTTTCGCAAACTAGAGCGACATACGCTGAAGAATAGGGGTGCTTCAATGATCTGAAACTTCACGTGTGAAGTGAAGTCCCCTTCTTGGTACCGTATGTAGAGCTGCACCGTTGCGACTCTAGGAGAGACGTGCACGGGCGCAGCGATCATCAGCTGCAGGGGCGGCGGGATCAACGGCAAAGAAGCGCTAGGCGCAGGAGCTCCGCCGCAGCTGGTGTCGGCTGGCGAGGATGATTGACGGCGACAGCGCCCCCACGCCGGGCAAGCTGGAGCAGCTGCGTGCGCAAGTATCAAGGTGAGTGAAGCAGTGCATCGTTATGAATTTGTACCAGCAGCAAATTTGCCAGCCATTGCTCGCGTATCACTTGGTGCCATGGTGCCCCTACTGTGGCAGTGCTGAATCAAGGCAGTTGGAGGTTTCCCAGAAGCATCGCAAACCACGCCAAGTGTCTATTGTTTGGAGTGAAGCGCCGGCAGTCAAAGCTGCCTCGTAGGTGAGGGAGAATGCTGGCAGGGAGCGTGCGTCAAAAGCATCATACATACTGCCGTCTGTCGGTGCTTGCTGAAACACGTGCGCGATTCAAAGTGTCGAACGACGACGTTATCGGTGGCTCTTGCAGCGAGAAGGAGACCTCAGTGCACATAGCAATGCTTCTGGCCGAGGGGCGTCGGGAAGTGCAGCACCATTGCACTGCACCGCCTTCTGCTATGGCACCAGCTGCAGCACACGAATCCTCCGCCTCCGGTCAACAGAGCTGTCACTTGCCTGGTGTGCTATCAGAGTGAGTATCCAAGGCAACAAGCACTTTCCTCTCCTGCGACCTCGTGTGAACAACCCATATCAAAAGCCTCATGAAAATAGAGTTTGTCAAGCACAATGATATGTCCAATGATATGGGTGCTAGTGCCCTCCAATGTCAGAACCTGGTTCCTGGTTCTCCGGTGTTTGCTGCGACAGCGCAGCTGCTGCTTGAGTAACACGAAGGGTGTATTTACGAACAGTCATTTATATGACAAGCAGGAATGCTCCGCGTGATGGAGCATCCAAATGTTTGTTCTATTGTAGGGAGAACAACAGGCTCCAATGTCACAGCTGCTGATGAGCAGTTGACGACATCTCCTGAGGTTCCTCGTGTTGCTAAAACCATCACTTAAGGTTGTTCAAGAAGGTTTATGATTACTGTATGTACTGTTGTCGCTGCTGCGCGGTACAGTGCTCATCGCTGAATGATCACACACAACACAGCCACTGCCGCGGCGACTGCGGCTGCAAGCAGAAGCTTGTTGGACACACACATTGCATGTGCTACACCACGCATGCGTGCTTTGCGCACGCGATACCATACGCTGAGCCTTCATATACACGTGAATAGTCACAAGCGCGCTTCTGACGTGGGTAACTGTGGTGGCGCAACGGTGCTTCCATGTAGCAGCGCATGAAGGCGGTTTCCAGCGCCATTGCTACGCTCTGCGCTTGCAGCGATGTACATTGTTGTTAGTGAGCTTAGCCAAACCTTATCTGACCTCATCAGACTGATGCAGAGCCTATCCCAGTCAGCGGAACACCTAGCAACACCCTGGCACACGCATGTCAGACTGTTTGCAAACTTGTTGGTCGCCAATGCTGAAGGCCACTTGTTTGGAATGGGTTTGCGGCACAGCTGGGCAACAGCGCGTGTCTTCAAACTCCACAAGGCCTGGTGCAGTTTCACGGCGATCGCACGGCGATCGCAATTAGAGCAGATGTCCACACCAGCGCGGCGGCAGATACCCGACGTCGGCTTCGCCGAAAAGCAGTGCTCAGCTTGTCACAGGGTCTTCATTGTCCGCTACATTGATCCCAGAAACCCCAGTCAAAAATAGCATGGTGGCTGCTTACCAACCGGTAGTGCAACCACTACAACTACCTACGCAACCGCGCCAAACACGCCGCCGGTCGCACACATAGCCGTCGCGCTTCGAGCGCGCTCAGATGCGCGCCGCAACTCGTGGTCAGTGCGCAGAGCTGTCGTGTGCGCACAGCGTCAGCGTTCGATGCGCAGCGCGCCGTGCAGCAGACGGCTTGTCTGTTGGCTGCAGCGCACGCTCGGCGGCCACGCAAGCGTTGGCGCGACGCGCACTGCGCGCCTGCGCGCGCACTGCAGCCTGCGTGTTCCGCGCCACGAGCTTCGTGCGGGCCCCTCCGCGGCCGCTACTGCACACGCCATGATGCTCGTCCAAGGCAGACACGTCTGCGTGAAGCGGTCGTCCAGGGGCGCTGCGGCGCCTGCCGTGCGCGTGCCTGCTCTGCATCACCGCCACCACGTGCTCATACGCACGCGCGCGTGCGTGACACCGTATCGATCCGGCCTCCGCGGCCGCTGCAGCACGCGCCTCTCTAAAGCCGCGTCGCGCTCGCGGAAGGCAGTACGCGCAGGCGTGTGCGTGAAGCGGTCGGCAGCGGGTGGTACGCGAAACGGCGACTGCTGCCGTGCGCGCACCCGCTTTGCATCGCAGTCGACATGAAGTCACACTCACACGCACGCGTACACACACGCGCGCACGCGCGCTAGGACATGGTGCGCCCTCGTGTCGATCTCACGTTGACTCGCTGCCAGCGCTGTCAGGGGACGGGCAACTGCGCAACGAGGTACACGCGCGCGCGCTGCTGGCGCGTCAGCGCTGAGCACTGCACACGCCTGCGCTGCGCTCTGCACCACGACATCTGCTTGAGGAGTGGGACCCACTCCCTTGAACATCGGCGACTGGTGCGCTGCTGAGCGCGCATGGACTCGCGCCGCACACATGCGCCCAACTGCGCTGGTGACGCGCCAGTGTTGAGCGCTGCTCACGCGCGTGTGCGTCGTCGAATGCCGTCTCGCCATTCGGCAGCGGGTGTCGCGCCTCACGGCTCGCTGCTGCGGCCAGCACACGCCATGTGCTTGCGTGAATGTTCAGTTTTGGCCCACCATTTGATGACACTGTCTTGCGAGCCGCTCGCTACGGTCGGTGGACGCTTGCAGCCTGCACATGCTGCGGCTCGCCATCGCTTGTTGAAGCACCTAAGCAGCGCTTACCTGCCCCTTGGTCGCCCGGAACCCCCCCCCTGTCCCGTCCCGTCCCGCCATTCGGCAGCGGGCGTCGCGCCTCGCGGCTCGCTGCTGCGGCCTGCAGACGCTCCGAGCTTGTGCGGATGCCCAGTTTTGGCATTGTGGCCAATCATTCGACGGCGCGGTCTTGCGAGCGGCTTGATTCGGTTGGCAGACGCTCGAAGCCTGCATGAGCTGCGGCTCGCCATCACGTATTGAAATAAGCGGCGTTACCTGCCCCTTGGTCGCCCGGATCCCCCTCCCCCCGGCCCGCCCCCGCCTGCAGGACATATCAATGCATGCCTGACCACCCCCATTCTGAATTCCCCCCCCCCCCCGCCCCCCCCTGCAGGACATATCAACATTGGCTCGACAGATCGGTCATCTACCACACGGGGCGCTGGGTGGGGTTCGGCGTGCTGCTCGGCGTGTACCTCCTGCGCGTGTACATCATACAGGGCTGGTTCATCGTCACATATGGCCTGGGCATCTTCCTCCTCAACAACTTCATAGGATTCCTCTCGCCGCAAGTGGACCCGGAGATGGATGGGCCGGGGCTGCCGACGGCGAGCACGGACGAATTCCGGCCGTTCACGCGGCGCCTGCCGGAGTTCCAGTTTTGGCACAGCAGCACCAGGTGACTCTCCCCTATCCATATATTGAAGTTGGTGCGCCGTGGTGCGCAGAGCTCAAGCTGTAGCTCATGCGTACGAAGAGAGATGCATGTTCGGCGAGCATGGACGAGTTTCGGCCGTTCAAGCGGCGCCTGCCGCAATTCCAGTTCTGGCATAGCAGCACCAGGCGACTCTCCCCTGTCTGTAAACTGCGTTGAAGCGTGGTGCGCAGACTTCAAGTTGCTGTAGCTGATGTGTAGACTCGAGTTGCTGTAGCTGATGTGGTCAAAGAGAGATGCGGCGAGCACGGACGAGTTCCGGCCGTTCACGCGGCGCCTGCCAGAGTTCCAGTTCTGGCACAGTGTGCGCCCAGGTGTTGTCGATGCAACGCATCTCGGTACCTGTACGACATTAATTAATTGATGCAACGCATCTCGGTACCTGGGGGACATTAATTAATCACTTAATGCCGTACAGGTACCGATCAATTAATGTCGTACAGGTACCGAGATGCGTTGATGAATTAATGCCGTACAGGTACCGAGATGCGTTGCATCGACATTAATTTATTCATGTCGTACAGGTACCGAGATGCGTTGCATCGACAACATCTGGGGCGCACAAAAGCAGCAACAGGTGTCTCTCCCCGACCGTTGTAGCTGGGGTGCGCAGACCTCTTGCTGTAGCTGATGCGGACGAAGAGATATGCATGTTTGACAAACACGGACAAGCCCAGCCGTGTTACGCAGCGGCTGCTGGAATTCCAGTTCTGGCACAGCAGCACCAGGTGACTCGCCACTGTCCGAAAACTGCGCAGACCTCATGCTGTAGCTGATGCGGACAAAGACAGATGCACGTCGGCAAACACGGACAAAGAGAGATGCATGTTCCGCGGACACGGATGAATTCCGGCCGTTCACGCGGCGCCTGCCGGAGTTTCAGTTCTGGCACGGCAGCACCAGGTGACTCTCCCCTTTCCATCAACCGTTGAAGCGTGGTGCGCAGACCTCATGCTGTGGCTGAAGTGTACAGAGAGAGCACATGCGGTGAGCACGGACGAGTACCGGCCATTCACGCGGCGCCTGCCGGAGTTCCAGTTCTGGCACAGCAGCACAAGGCGACTCTGCCCTGTTCATGAACTGAGTTGAAGTAGCACCAGGTGACTCTCCTCTGTCCATGAACGTCGAAGCTGGTGCGTAGACCCCACGCCGCTGTAGCTGATTCGTACACAGAGAGTGCATTCGGCAACACGCACGAGTTCCGGCCGTTCGCGCGGCGGCTGCCAGAGTTCCAGTTCTGGCACAGCAGCACCAGGTGACTCTCCCCTCGCCCGTGATTCGTTCGAAGCGTGGTTCGCAGACCTCAAGCTGTAGCCGATGCGTACAGAGCGGTTGCATTCGGCGAGCACTGACGCGCTTCGGCCGCGGCCGCGTGTTGCGCGGTGGCTGCATTCGCGCACTGCTTGTGCTAACCAGCCTGGCCATGCAGGGCGCCGCTCTGCTGGTTCAACTTCAACTTCAAATGTCAACTGCGCTGACACATTTCAATACGCCGCATCGCCGCGCTCCGCGCTGTCGCAGGGGGGTGCTGACGGCGCTGGTGATGACGCACTTCAGCCTGTTCGACGTGCCCGTCTTCTGGCCGATACTGCTGGTCTACTTTGTCGTCCTCTTCTTCCTCACCATGAAGCGGCAAATCAAGCACATGATCAAACACAGGTGCGCAAACTCCTCGTCGTTTGGGCCGCCTGCACGTTCATTGTCGCATGGATTTCCGGGCAGCACCAATCATGTCGCTTGCTTGACACGCCGCTCGGTGCGCGCGCACACCTGCTACATAGCGTGCTACAGGGCGTGATACTGTGCATTGTGTGCTCACAGAAGGCACCATCGCGTGTGCAGGACAGGGTCAGCTGGGTGCTAGCAGTCGTGTCCCTGTCCCCATCGGAAGAACATATGTGTTGCAGAGCACTGCCGCGCATGGCAGTGCTCATCCACCTGATGTCTGGAGTGCCCCTCCCCCCCCGCTGACTTGAAGTTGCAACTGATGTGAAACCAGACATGTTCTAGTATCAGTTCTGGCATGCATGTCATCATGACCAGCACGACAGTTGCCTAGGTATGCCAGTGTACGCTCATCGTTCAGCCTTGATGCATGTGAACTGTGCCAGCACAGCGAGTGGCGCGTACATGGTCCTGGGGTGCCATTAGCGTCTTCTCATGGCGTGCAGGCAGTGGCTAAGACGGCAACTACATATGCAAACGCCTGTGCCATACACCCCATCTCCGACTGCTCGGCAAGCACTTGGCAGCGGGCGTCGATGCTCATCATCGCCGCTGCTTGCATGACTGTCACCGGTGCTTTATGGCTCACTTCTCGCCTCATCCCCCCACGATCTGCAGATACGTGCCGTGGAACTGGGGCAAAGCAAAATATCGCGGCGGCGATGGGGGGACACCAGGGTCGGTGAAGATGGGGAAAAGCTAGGCTCTGGTGTGCATATGAGGGAGCTGTTGCATGGTCACGTGTGCACGTGGCGATTTGCAATGGAGACCTTAAATTACGTGGCACATCAAGTGGTGTTGTGTTCCCTGTACTGTGTTGTCAATTCTCTTGCTGTGGGCACGGATCACATCCCACAACGCCTTTGTGTCCATTTGAGATAGTAGAGAAATGCCCAGCTCAATGTTGCTGATGGCATATGTACATATTGTCACACCAGGGCACCTGCACCTGAAGTCAGCCACACCTTGTTGCTGCTTGAGGAACTGTCAGGTTGATGTCATTCATCGAGATCATCAGCGGATACCGCAGGGTCGTGTTCAGCGGTGGCATGAAACAGCAGACGTGCTGACCGTCGCGGCACGGTGCAACGAAGCAAGTCCTGATGCTGATCTGATATGCTGATTGAACGTTGACAAACGGTGCCGCTCAGCAGCGCGCAGTTCTGGTGCTTCCTCCAGCCTGAGGCTCACAGCATGGTTTGGCCATTTCAGGCCTGGTACACGCGCAGTTTGGCCGCGAGTGCCCTACCGACGTGCTGCTGTGTAACAAACACCGTGACACAGTCAAATGAGATGAGTTGCGCCATGTATCCCCGCCCCGTCACAGCCACTTGCTTGGAGGCCACGTCGTCAAAGGCGGGTGATCCTCACGGCTGGGCGGCTTTGATGTTCAAGTCCGGTGTGTAGCGGCAGCGCCGCCCCCGAGCGGGAGCCTCGGCCCAAGTTAGCCGCCAGGTCCAGGTCGCATTGTGCTCTGAAATGCTCTTGCTTCCGCCACTCGCCGCCCGCCTGAGTGTCCTAGAAAAAAACTTTTGGGCGTTTCCTTCCGAGCTGAGCACTTGAAGCTAGAAAAATATGAAACCCATTTTGTTCATACTCCCTCGCACACACACGCCTAGGACACTACAGCAGCCCAGCATCCCTGCAGCACCATGGCCTCCACTGAATCATGCATGGACCCCCTTGTGTTCGTGGGCTGCTACAACAGGCAAGTGATCACCACTAAGAGCAAGCACACACACACCGATTTTCTGTGGAGAGGTAACCGATTAGCTAGCTGTGTCACACGTTGGGTTGTGTCGCTTACTGGCTGACGATGGTATACGCTTGGCCAAATGCGCCTTGCGTCCACTTTGCGTTCCCTTGCGTGTGAGTGCGCCTGCGCACCGCACCGGTTCAGAAATATATCTTGTCGCACGCCATGTCGGGCAGTGTCACCTGGCTACCGGTGCGCGTTCTTGCTTGAAGCCGCCAGCCTCTTTGTACAGACCTAGGAACTCGCCTCTCCTGACTTCGACTCCAATAGCTGATGTGTATTGAGACCGCCGACCGGCTGCTTTGTCTCTTGGTTCGTGAAGGCCTGAAAAACTTCGTTATTGTATTTCTGTGTGGTGCGATGCGTTGTTACTGACCTTGTAGCCAATTTAGTCACTTGCTCGCTACATTTTCATGTCCAAAAAGACCAAGGACAGCAGCAGGGCACTTCCTTCAGCTTATTCGCGCACCCACCTCTCTTTTCTTGTTCGCCTTGTTGAAGCTCGCCTCAAGTAGCCGAGATCCACGACGATATGCGCAAAACGCCTTCAATGTCTATCCGTACCCTTCCATGCCCGTGCTGCACCAATTCACCAGAGCATGTCGTTGTTCTTAACCTCTTCTATGCAGGTTTGACAACCTCGCGCACGCACCAAAGGGCACCCCCGCGAAGCAGTCGTTGTACGTGTATCGGCTCCACCGCGCCACCGGCACCATGACGCTGCTCACCGTGGACAACACGCTGGAGGTGTGACTCTCCCTCATTGCTCAACTGTCGACTTTGCTTGCGTTGCGAAGTGGATAGCGTGCACAGGGTTGCTGCGCCGCACATTAGTTTTGTGTGTGGTGAGATCCATTTGTGTTGTGACAGTTTGTGCTCCTCTGGCAGCGTGCTGGTCTCACTCCAGCACCTTACAAGTACGTCGCGTACCTGTCTTATTTCACGCGTGTCATGCTTCCCTCGCTGATGATCATTTACAGCGACAGTGAGCGTCCTGAAGCAGCAGCTCACATTTATTGCTGCAGTTCCTGTAGTCGTGCACGCCCGAGATCCACAGTCACCGAACAACCGCCTGCAGACAGTTCCAAACTGCAGGGGGGGGCACGTGGCATCTTTGGGCAGCAACTGCGCTCTAATTAGGAAAGTGTGGTTGTTGTGAGCAGGCGGCGTACGGCTTTAGTTACAGATGCCCTGGAATTACCATTGTGGTGAGCTCAACGCAGGCATCAGTGTAGTGCAGCACGATTTGTGGGAAACAGCGATATAATCGTAGCAGGCGGCACACGCCTTTACTTATGGGTACTCTGGAATCACAATGGTAGCAATGAGCTTCACGCAAACACTCTCATGGTGTAGCACGAATTGCGCAGCGCGCGGCGCAGTGCCCCACGGTATCAACCGGCACCATCGAGACGCACGTCTCACTTCCGCTCTAACTTCAACGCCGCGACGCCCCCCTCGCGCGCAGAACCCCGCGTTCTTCCGCTACCACCCCACCAAGAACGTCCTGTATGCGTGCACGGAGGACATCACCAAGGACAACCTCGTGGCGGCGTTCGCAGTGAGCCCCGTCAGCGGCGAGCTCACGCACATGGTCAGCCGCTCCGCCATGGGCAAGAGCACGTGCTACCTGACAATAGACGCGCCCGCGGATCACATGCTGTTCTGCAACTACTGGGACTCTGTCATCGGCACGGTGAGTCGCGTGGTCGCCGCGAGGGTGAAGGTCACAGCTACATGTCAGTTGCCCGTAACCCCCCGGCGTTTGGTGTGCGCTGGTGGTGTTGCATCTTGGCCATCCGATGTCCCGCAGCGCTCGTGCGCTGACGCGCAGCGGGCAGCTGCGCAACTGCAACAGCGCGATCCAGCTGGCAGTAACACTGCCACGCGACGCTCACATCAGCAGCAGCGCTCAGTTCACCACAGAAGCGCTTCTCCGGTTTTCGCGGTCGTGCGTACACTGTCGTCGCGGCGCGCACCCCTCACCCCCCCCCCTCTTGTTCCCCTTTCTAGATGCCCATGAAGCCCTGCGGCATGCTGGAGGACGTCTCCGTCAAGCTGGAGCCGCCGAAGCGCGTCGTCGCGCGCGGCATCTCGGACCACCTCGCCAACCGCCAGTCGGAGCCGCACGCGCACGCGATCGTGCTGGACCCGTTCTTTGGGCGCGTCGCCTTTGTGCCCGATCTCGGCGACGATGACATCAAGCAGCACCTGTACGACGAGAAGACGGGAACGCTCACGCCCACGTGCACGATACCGTGCGGCCCGGAGGGGGTGGGCGCGCATGGCCCCAGGTCAGTTTCGCTGCTTGTGTTGCTCTTGCTTCTGAGTTGAAGTTTAAGGTTGAAGTAGTGTCAAGATCGTGACGCTCACGCGCACGCTCCCGTGGTCACTTGAACTCCCCTGCTAGGCAAGTGAGGTCGCTGGTCAATGCAAAGTTGAACTTTCCTACACATTGCAGGCAAATTGCGAGCACAGGCACGCATCCGCTGCGACGCCGTGGCGCGAGCATGCGCGACCTGTGCATCAATTGAAACCCACCACCTTCGCGCCACACTGCACACAGCGACTGCCACTGCTGCACGCTCACACAACCGCGCATGACCCTAACCCTAACCCGTGCTACCGTCCGTACGTGCAGGTACATCTGCTTCCACCCTACGCTCAACACGGTCTACGTCATCAACGAGCTGTCCTCCACCGTCTCCGTCTTCGAGTTCAACGCGAACATCGCCGAGACGCTCGAAGCGGGCTCGAGCAAGTCCACGCTGCGCCTCGTGCAGAACATTTCCACGATCCCCTCGGCATTCCCGCGCAAGCTCAACACGTGCGGGCGCATCTGCATCGACCCGTCGGGCCGCCACGTGCTCGTGTCGAACCGCGGCCACGACTCCATCGCCGTCTTCGCGATCCACTCGGACACGGACGCGTGCGGCGAGGGCGGCAAGCTGAGCGTCGTGTCGTACACGCACACGCGCGGCAAGACGCCGCGCCACTTCCAGTTCGACCCGAGCGGGCGCTACTTGCTCTCTGCCAACCAGGACACGGACTCCATCACGCTCTTCAACTTTGACCCCGACACGGGCGCCCTGGGCTTCACCGGCGACGTCTACGACTGCCCGTCGCCCAACTTTGTGTGCATCCGCGAGCCGCACACGACAGGCCGCAGGCAGCCGGGGCTGCCCTGAGCGGGCGTCGGCGGCGGCGGCGGCGGCGCTGCGGCAGGCGGACGCTGCCAATGGCGGCGTGCACACTGCCGCGCTGCTGCTGCGGCGACGGCGGCGCTGCTGCTGCTGGCGACAGCGGCAGCAGCGGCGGCGGCGGCGCCGGCGCTGTGAGCGGCGGCAGCGCTGCGTGGCGGCGGCGGCGGCGCTTGTAGATGCTGCATCATACTCATCACACCACGCACCCACTCGTGCGTGCCCAATGCGTGCCTGCACGCATTTGCGACACTGCCCACAAGCATCAAAACCATAGTATAGGTTCACTCCCCCCCCCTCCTGCTGGCAAATGCGGAAGGCGTCCAAGGATCCCCCTTCCATCGGAAGAACGCCTGCCGGCGCGCGCTGTGTGCGCGCTTGCGTTGTTGCTGCGCCGCGGCAGCGCTCGTCCACATCACACCACCAGCACGGCAGGGCAGTAGATGAGTGTTGTGTGTAGCTGTTGTTTGCAATGGGGCGCGGCGCGCGCATGTAACTGCGCGTCGGGCCCCGCCATCTGTGCTGGTCTGTTACTTCTCGCTGTATTTAGGTGCGCATGCGGGCGCGTGTTGAGACATCCACGGGGGGTCGCGCAGGGGGTCTCTCTGCCTGGTCTAGCAGGGTCCCGCGCGACCGACGGGCGCCGCGCACGCACATTCACACACACTTACGAAATGCTACGTTTATCACCATCACCGTCAGCGCTGCCTTTCCGTGTTTGATGCCTGCACTTCACTGCCCTGTCTCGTGTGCTAGGGTCAGAATTAGGGCAAGCTACCTGGGCCAGGGTTAGCTACTAGGGCTCGGGTTAGCTACTAGGGCTCGGGGTAGCTACTAGGGTAGTAGCACCATGCTGACCTGCTCCAATGCATTTACCAATCCTTGTACAAGCATTAAACCAGTGGCGATATGTAGCTCCAGTGCATGCTGCTATTTTACAGTGCGGCGTGACACACATCTTGCCAGACCACTGACAAGGTGATGGTTTTTTTTTTCGTTTAGGTACTGTAGAAATGTGGCGTGCGTCGTGATTGGCGACATTTGATTTGAGTGGCAGTTGCACCAGTACATACTGCTCGTTAGCACCGAGAGGTGCGGCAGCACTCGCGGTGGCGCTGATGGTGGCGAGGGTGCATCAGGCAGCAAGGGGATGGGAGATGCTGGCTGTGAGCAGGAGCTGCGGAGTCGCGTGTGGTGAGGATACGGCTTTGGGCAGCAGCAGGGGATATTGGAACATGGGGATACGGATAGCATCAGGGCACACTGTAGATCGTTTGCTTGAACACGCAAGAAAGAGAACCTCGGCCAGGCACGTCAGCGGCGTGCTTAGGCAAGGAATCGAGGACCGGGCGCCTCTGGCCCAAATGTATACTAGAGGCATAACCGCGGTCCTCCGGCGTTTTCGCTCAAGAGATGGAGACATCGGCTACGATAGGTGTGGCTCAGACTGGGTGCCGCTGTGTCTGCCCCCCATGAGTCTAGTACAAGCCTGCAACGCAGGGCTCTAAGGGCCCGTCCGATTTTAGTTTTTTGCATTCTTATCCAACGCATCAAGCCCACCTTGGGGCTGCTATAAATACAAGATCATAAGTACAGCATGCCTGTGTGCCCCGACAGAGAGCTTGTGAATGTTCTGTCGAAACTGTGTTACCGTGCTCCACAGCAGTAATGCACAGGTCCTATAAATGTCAAGTAAATGCTACTACGCCATCGCACAACATACAAAGAAGCACGTGTCTGCACAGATCCTATACATGTCAATGCAACTGTACATCACACAAAAGCGCTCAGCATCGGCGGCGCTGTGCAAATAAATGCATGTGCGTCTGGCATCAGCATGGCAAGTGCCTCCCGTGCAACTTCCAACGCCAACATGAGAAAAAGCAAGCAATGCTCAGCAGCAGCAACACAACACAAAAACAAAATTCGCTGGCGCAAATGCACGTGTGTATTTCGGCAGCATGTGCCTCGTTGGCGTGCCTTTTGAAAAGACTGCACTCAAAAGAAGTGCCGCCGCGTGCAGCGACCACAATGTGTGTACCACGCGAATCCACTATATAGCTATGCACCCACTGCGCGGCGAGACCGCCCGCAGTGCGAAATCCGGCGTGAGCAGCCTTCGGCAGTTACAAAACGGTTGCGCAGAAACAGCCGCTGCGAGCGCGCGCCGGCCGCTCGAGTGAGCGTGCGCGCACCGAAGTTGCGATATGCCGGTATGTGTTGTGGCGCTACTGCCGATACTGCCAATGTGTGCGCGCGCGCGCCCGAAGGAGGGCAAATGTGTACAGGAAAAGGGGGGGGGGGGGAGGGAGGGGGGGGGGCACAAGCGCTCCCATGGTGCCCGGCATGCCAGAACGGTCAAATCACACAAAAAAGAAAAACAGGGTGTTACCGTGACCCAGTCGGCCACTGTGGCGCCTTCAGCCGCTGCCTTGTGAAAGCTGCTGCCGCTGCCGCCGCTGCTGCCGCCGCCGCCGCTGCTGCTGCTGCGGTGCCGCCGCAGGCTGCAGCCGCCACTTGACCATGCCTCCGCCGCAACAGTGGCCGCTGCCGCAACTACCGCTGCCGCCGCCACAGTCACTGCTGCTGCCGCCGCTGCCACAGCTGCCGCCGCCGCAGTGCCGCTGCCGCTGTCGCTGCCGCGGCGCCGCTCAGGCCGCAGCTGCCGTCACCGCCGCCGCCGCTGCTGCCGCCGCAGCTACCATCACCGCTGCCGCCGCCGCAGCCGCTGCCGCCGCCGCCGCTGCTGCCGCCGCCGCCGCTGCTGCCGCCGCCGCGGCGCTGCTCAGGGCACCCCCTCCTGGCGCCGTATGTCCACGTGGCTCTCCGCGACGCACACAAAGTTGGGCGAAGGGCAGTCGTAGACGTGTCCCGAGAAGCCGAGGACGCCCGTCGCCGCGTCAAAGCTGAAGAGCGTGATGGTGTCCGTGTCCTGGTTGGCGGCGAGGAGCGTCGTCCCCGTGGGGTCGAACTGGAAGTGGCGCGGCGTGCGCCCGCGCGTGTGCGTGAAGGAGACGACGCTCAGCTTGCCGCCCTCGCCGCACGCGTCCGTGTCCGAGTTGATCGCGAAGACGGCGATGGAGTCGTGGCCGCGGTTCGAGACGAGGACGTAGCGCCCGGAGGGGTCGATGCAGATGCGCCCGCACGTGTTGAGCGTGCCGGGGAACGCCGAGGGGATGGTGGAGATGCTCTGCACGAGGCGCAGAGTTGATTTGCTTGAGCCTGCCTCAAGCGTCTCGGCGATGGTCGCGTTGAACTCGAAGACGGAGACGGTCGAGGACAGCTCGTTGATCACGTACACCGTGTTGAGCGTGGGGTGGAAGCAGATGTACCTGCGTCGCGGAGAATGGTGGAAGAGAGGGGGCGGGTTACGAGTGTGCATCGCGGTGGATGGTCTGTGTTTGTACTTTGTGAAGCATGTCGCACACACCATGTTGATGTCAATGAATCAATGAGGGTATGTTGGCCGGCTGGCTTCAATCAGCGTCATGGTGAAAGCGCAGCAGCATTGGTATACTTCCGAAGTATTACCCAAAAATCACGCACTCCCAACAAGTACTTGAAACTGCCATGCAGATGACCTACTATAAAGCATCTGCTCCTCCGAGCTCATCAAAAATGATCATGAGTGGAAATTCAGCTCCTACAGCCACACCACCGATTTTCGTGTAGACGTCTGAATCTGCTTGTATGTGATCCGCCACGCCAGTAGTGGCTGAATGCCTCGTTCATTGATGCAGCCGACACTGATGCCGTGACGACTTAGCAGTCTGAGCGATATGACCAATACCTTGGTGCACAGGTATACATGCTTTTAGAAAACGCAATATGTGTGATACCACAGGATTTTCTCGCTGAGTGCATATGTCAGCCACACACCGCTTTTCGATTTCCAACACGCCAATCACGCAGCGAGTTTTTGGAGCTTCAACAAACCAATCGCACCCATCTTAACGTGGGCTCCGCAGCTACATATCCTGCATAACGGACTCAGGTGATTCAGTGTTCTGAGCACAGCTGGCGCCACTACACGTTTACGCGACACAAAACTACAGCAGCAACATGGGAACTGATTTCATTGATACACATACATAGACCAGACTCTGCATGCAGCATGGGCTTTGCAAATTCCATGTTGTGTACAACGGATCATCTTTTCAAAACTTCAAGTGCAAAGGTGAGAAAAGTTGGACTGACATCCAGGGGGTCCGTGCGCATCCACCACTCTCCAGTCCACGCGCAATGGCGCACGTGGCAAAGCATGCATTTGCGACAGGCTAATAATGCCTGCTGTCACGTTAAGGTACAAGAATCTGGGAGGGAAAAACTAACCTGGGTCCGTGTGCCCCACCCCCCCGACCCCGCATGCGATGGTGCACGAAGGCAAATCAATTGTTTCCACAACTTTTTCTATTTGACAGTCAATTAAAAAGTACACGTGTGAATAATTACAGTGTGATTGATAGAATACACAAGCGCCTGCCTTCAAGCGTTCGTCAATACAGTAAATTTAAGGGCAAACTGAGCTGCGCTCGTGCGCCCTCACCCCCCCCCCCCGGCCCGCACGCAATGGTGCAGGTAAGCAGACATGTTGCTCTTCCGAAAGCTGTTTCATTTAAAAACTGCAAATAGAGGTAAAATCATGCAGAGTCTACAATCGTCAAGTACAGAAAAATCAGAGAGAAAAACTGACCTGGGTCCGTGCGCCCCCACCCCCTCCGGCCCGCACGCAATGGTGCACGTGGGCGTGAGCGTCCCCGTGGCCTCATCGTACAGGTGCTGCTTGATGTTGTCCTCGCCGAGATCGGGCACAAAGGCGACGCGTCCGAAGAACGGGTCCAGCACGATCGCGTGCGCGTGCGGCTCCGACTGGCGGTTGGCGAGGTGGTCCGATATGTCGCGCGCGACGACGCGCTTCGGCGGCTCCAGCTTGACGGACACCTCCTCCAGCATGCCAGCGGGGGTCATGGGCATCTGAAAGGGGATGAACAGGGGGGGGCGGGGCGCGCAACGGTGAGGGATGGGCTGCGATGACCAAGTGTTGAGCGCTGCTGCGTCGCGTCGCAGCGTTACTGCCAGCTGGATTGCGCCGTAACCTAAACGCTAACCCTGGACCCTAAACCTTCTGGTGCCCGCCCTACGCGCGTCACCGCAGCTCGGGCGCTGGGGGGCATCGGACGGCTAAGACGCAGCGCCACCAGCACTCAACCTAACTCTGCGCGAAACGCCGCGGGCACAGGCAACTGTGACCCTAACCCTAGCGGCGGCTACCGCGACTCACCCGTGCCGATAACCGAGTCCCAGTAGTTGCAGAACAGCATATATAGCATATATAGACTCGTGGCCAATGACTGCAACAGCGGCGACCACGGTTATTGGTGGAAGGCACTTGCGGCTAACCATCCCTTGTCACCTAGAGCTCTACGATCTTTTGATTCGTTTCCATATATCATGTAGCCACATCCCTAACCCTAACCCTGATGGAAGATGTAGTGATGCAAGGCTAACCCTAGTAACTGCGGAAAAATATCTATGATTATTTAAATTTACTAAAAGTAATAACTATGGGGAAACCAAATCTCATTTGCGTACCGCGACTCACCGTGCCAATGACCGAGTCCCAGTAGTTGCAGAACAGCATGTGCTTCGCGGGCACGTCGACCGTCAGGTAGCACGTGCTCTTGCCCATGGCGGAGCGGCTGACCATGTGCGTGAGCTCGCCGCTCACGGGGCTCACCGCGAACGCCGCAACGAGGTTGTCCTTGGTGATGTCCTCCGTGCATGCGTACAGGACGTTGCGCAGCGGGTGGTAGCGGAAGAACGCGGGGTTCTGCACGGGGGGGAGCGTCGCGGCGTTGAAGTTGCATGAAATATAGCGCATGCGCAATGGGCAGTGATGATGTGAGCATGAGATTGCGGTGATGGGAGGCGAAGAAGCGGGTGGTTTAAGCTCAAGTTGGGACTTGCTGGCGCGGTTGGGTATGGCGAAAGCGTCTCTGGCGAGGGCCAAAGCACCGCCCAGTTGTAGACCAAAACCAATGCGTGCTGGTGTCAGGAGTCACATCGTATAATTTATGGAATGAAGAGAAAGCAAGGGCCAACATCTCGAGCAGCACAGTCAGTGGCCCTGCGGTGTTGTCGTGCAACTGCAAGCACGGCAGCAGCGACGCACAGGACAATTGAGACAATAAGAGGAAAGGGACACCAGTGCGCAGTGTTGTAGAGGTGGTGCACTGTCATCTGAACATGCGATGATTGCTTCGCATGGGCTCACCTCGAGAGTGTTGTTGACGGTGAGCAGGGTCATGGTGCCAGTTGCCCGGTGAAACCGGTAAACCCTGATGCTGTGGCTGGCGGGTGTGCCCCGAGGTGCGTGTGCCAAGTTGTCGAACCTGCGGATCCAGAGACGAGACAAGGGGAGCGGGAGTGAAACGCCAAGTCTGTTGTGTGGCACTTCGACACCGGTAAAATGGCTGGCTAATGGCAGGCTGCTCAAGGCGATCGCCAGCCTGAAACAATCGCCGAAGTTGTGGCAACAGAGTCGGTTCGACGTTCGAGTAGGTTCCACTTTCAACAATGCACAGCACCGCACGACTGCGCCGCTGCTATTCAGTATCCACCGCCTTTACATCAACAATCGGAGATTGAAGATCCAAAGGGCTCTATGCTAAGATCCGGCTAAAGAACGCCAGGCGAGGCATACTACAGCCAATATTGATTGACACAGGAGCAGGCGTCGCAAACAACTGCAGCGGAGCCCCGGTCTTGACAAGGCACGCGATAACCTGGCTGCTTCAAGTGGTGGCCTTTCGACGCAAGAAGCACACGCGCTTCAGGCATGATGGTATGCGACTACGCCGAGGAGAGAAGGCATGCCATGGGAGCTGGTACTCACCGGTTATAGCAGCCCACGAACACCAGCGGGTCAGGCCGATTGGCGACGCAAACTTCATCGGTGCGAGGCATGGTTTCTGTGTTGATGCTATATGGATCGCCGCAGTGTGGGGCCAGTTGGTGTAGCTCCCTGTCCAGCCGCACACGAAGCTTCAGGCGGCACTGTGTCGCGCTCACTGGATCTGGTGGTTGTGAGTCTGCTGCTGCAATGAAAGGCGGTTGAATGGAAGCAGCAGCAAAAGGCACGCCCTGGCGCCGTCACAACCCCCGAACGGGGGAGGTAACTTCAACTGCAACTTCAAAACTTCGAAACGTTCTTCTGTGAAACAGTATATGCAACACATGAGGACTCAAGCCAGGCCAGCGAGCAGAGAAATTGGTGATTGAGCCGGAGGTAGGAACGTTTGGTTTTCCCTTTGATCACCCCTGTGCCAGCAGCAGCTTCTCTGTTGTTAGTCCAGCACTTTCTGCGCCGCTTGAAATCACACTTGGGGTACGAGGCATCCGTATGCAAGCAGAAACGGAGCAGTTGTACCAGCTGAAATGAACTGACACATGCCGCAACCGGCTTGCGCAGGCACTTGTGCCGCGCTTGTACCACCTTGTACTGCTCTGAACGCCCTCTGTATAGCCACGGCGGTCTGCTGGTGGAGGAACAGTTCATCTTTACCATGCTGCTGCCCTACTGCAATACGACATGGGCTCGCATGGTCACTCAACCGTTGTTGTGAAGGCGTCCGGCATTTGCCAGCTATGAGCATACTTAAAAATGGGGTTATGCCGCTGGCCGCTGTTTCATCTGCCAGTGATGCTGTTTGCTTCCGTCGGGTGCTGGTAAGAGGCAGCAATTTCGTTGTGGTGCTGTCGCCGGTGTTCGCATCATTTGCGCTCAGCTTCCTTGCCCCCAACGCTCATGAAACTGTCTGCTGCATGAGTTGCTGTTGATGTTGCTGACGTACTGGCAGGCTGCATGTCCTCGAGTTAGGGGCGCGTGTCTAACGTGGCTGTACATCTTCAGGTGCATCACACCTGATGACTGGGCACGGAGTATTGCCATGCTCGCCACGCTCATGGTGGATGTGCGGAGACGTATGACCGAGAACCACCGCCTTCATGCACACATTGCGCATGGCATCGTAATGCGCAGTGCCTCCTTCCTATACAAAACGCCTGCATACTTCACTACACATTATGAAGTATAGGGTTGAAGCACGTGCTTTATAGAGCTGAAGGGATGGTGAGGCGCTGTTCCTGCATGATTGCCTGCTAGGGCTCTGCTGTAGCGTAGTGTGGCTGGCCTGTGATAAGAGGCTTCACAGCCTTATCTTACGCCCGTTCCCCATACAAAGGTCTCCATAATAACGTTCAACTGCCCAGCAAAGAGCGGGCGCATGCAGCATGATAGCTTCCGGCACATGCAGCGGCTCAGGGTCTGTTTGTTGCATTTGGCAGCGGTGAATGAGTGCATACGCACGATGCTCTCGACACGCGTCGCGGAGTGCACCGCGTCCGCTTATGAATAGCAATACTCAAGGAACTCCAGGGGTGGACGGGCGTGACCTGGCAACCGCAGTCTGCCAGCAACACATGCATACCCTGCAGTGTTGGAGACGGCATTGGGTGGCCACGCGCGTCGCGGGGCGGTGCCTCTTGCGGGCGGGCCCTATCACGCCGATTACGGGTAAACTGACAACATCCAATGCATGCACACACAAGGCGACGACGCCCCGAGCAGTCGGTTACTCGGGCATGGGCGCTCTCCTATCATAGCTCTCCAACGAGGCGCGGTCGCAAAGCAGACGTTGAGCGCTGCTGCTGCTGCTGCTGCTGCTGCGCACTTCCCAAGCCCGGCGCCGCCAGCTCCAGCTGTGCATCGCCGGATGGCATCGCAGGTGGCGCTGCTGCTGCTGCTGCTGCTGCTGCTGGCGCTGCTGCTGGTTCTGCGCATGCAGGCGAAGATGCGGCGTAGTGTGTGCAAGGCAGCTGCGCCTCCAGCTCCGTGATGCGCGCAGCCGCCGCTCGCAGCGCCGCCCTGCACTGCTCCAATTCGCCGCCGCTGTCGCCGCCGCCGACGCCGCTGCTGCCGCCAGCACCAGCGCTCGCGCCGCCGCCATCGGCGATGGCAAGTATAAATAAACGCTGTGCCCGCTGCGCAGCGCGCTCTGTCGCTGCGCTCTGAGCGGCGGCTTCAGGAGCGTCGGGCTCTGGGTTGTAGTTGGAGTTTGCCGTTGCGGCGAGCGCCGAGCCGTGCAGCGCCGCGCAGACGCTGGCGAGGCCGACGCGCCGCTGCAGCCCGCATATCACTACCGCCTGCGATACACGAATGGCACGACGTGTGCTGTGAGAACCTCTGTTGTCGGCATCACAGATAGCGGCCTGATCCATGCTGCCAAAGGGGCACACTTGGTGCCGTAGTGCGAGCGCCACAGACAGTTACACTACTGATTGCTGCCATGCGGCAGAGTTTGTGGAGAGGCCGACGCGCCGCTGCAGCCCGCGTATCACTACCGCCTGCAATACACGAATGGCACGACGTGTGTGGTGAGAACCACATGCAGGGGTCTGCTCAAACCACATGTCTACTGGAACAACGTATAGGTGTCCTCTTGCTGCTTGCCCGCGGAACACACTTGCTGCCATGGCCCAAGCGCCACAGCCAGTTACTCTACTGATGCTGCCGTGTGCGCCAGCCTCTGGGGAGCTCATGCTGGTGCTTGCAATGGAGTACATCAGCCTTGCTGTGATGGCCGTGGGGGAATGCAGCCCGTGAACACGGCGCATGCGAGGGACTCATTTAGAGCGGTGCATGGGCGCGGCCTTACTGCAACTCTATGCCAAAGGCATATTGACTACCCCAACTGTCCCAGTAGCTAGCTCACTCTGGCAGCGAGCTGCAGGCTAGCGCGCACCGCACCAGCGCCTGCCCACGCTCGCGCATTCGGCATCCATTCACGGTGCCAACCATACACACCTGGGACACCCGGTTCTGCCTTCCGGCAGCTCTACCATCCTCTCTGGCAGCAAGGTGTGCGCGTCAGCACGCAGCCTTGTTTGCGATCACTCTTGGAGCATGACCCCATCAAAAATCCACCGGAGCCTGAGGGGATTCAACTGCAAGTCAAGACTCCACAGTAGGTTAGCGCGTTGGCGGGCGCGGTCAAAGTAAGCAGCAAGCAAGCGCCGAGACCACAATGGTCGTTTGGCAGAGAAACGGTTTGCAATACAGGGTTTCCTCAAAAGAAAAGGCAACGCCGCGGTGCTGTGTTTGTGGCCTTGCAGATGTCCAGGCTCAGGCGAGTACTAGGTGACTTTTTTTGTTGTTGGAGTTGTTTGCTGCAGTCCAGGAATGGAACACTTTTCAGCTGTCACCTGCAATCTTCAAGTAAGAGGCCACTGCTGAAACCAGCACCAGTCTGGATTGAAGACACCACATATGTGGGTACGTATTCTATAAGCAACATTTTAACGCGATACAGGCGCAGGACAGATTTCTAGCGAAACTCGCAACAAGAGCTTTGCAGAGACAAGCTCACAGCGAAGTTACTGCACGTCTTTCACCCACTCTTACGGAGTGCTCTTGGTATCCTTGTCGTCGCTCTCGACAGTATGCGGCTAGGTCAGTGTTGCGGACGCATCAAGCACCCCCTTTCACACACAGAATGAGCTAGGATTGTAAATGTGTGATATATCTTAGGCCTGTGGAGGGTGCCCTGCTGACTGGTCATGAATCACCTTTTCGTGTCCCTCTTGCAGCATGCAAAGCTGGCAGACCGCCCGCTCTCCAAGATCATCCACAACAAAACCACAGACGACTATGGCACGGGCACACACGAGGAGGAATATCCAGGAACACCTTGCAAAGCTCTCACCCCGCAGTAGATAATGGAGCTATATGCACATAGCTGCAGCATCCCACCGCGTGAAAGCCCACTCAGCTCCACGCAGACCAAACTTTCGTAACGGGGGGATGGATAGCCCCTTCGACCTACCTCTATCACCACGCATCAAACCACCCACTGCAGAAATAGAGGATAGTCTACCTCAAGTTATCTCAACAAACTTCACCTTGTTTACGCATCCAAATCCAAATGGTTAGCTATGTGCTGGAGCAACTGGCAACTCTCCTATCCGCAGCGGCGGCGCCTCTTATCACCATTGCTGTCACAGCAGTGGCGACCACGCTTTGGATGAATTGGAAAAGGAAGCGAGCGGAGCGCAGAGCAGCAGGAGAGTCGAATGTCATTCAATTATGCTGGCCCCGCGTTCTACACGGGCAATGGTTTGCTCGCACTGTCTTTACAGGATGATGGAGCCTACAGACACAAATAATAACAGATAAGGCTCCATATGAAGAAGCCGACCTGGACGACTTCGACGCTACAGGCATCGTCCGCAGCAACCCTTGGTGTGCGACACACCGCAAAAGTCGCATGCCGCCCAGCCGCGTCTTTCGATTTGGGTATTGGTGGGCGTACGGCGAGCCGTGCCTGACCCATGACGAGAGGGAGCTGCGTCAGCCTCACCTCCTGTTGGTTCCCAGAACTTTTGGTGACGGCAGACGCGACACTGTACTTTGGTATGGGCAGCTGGGCACTGATGGTTTCCTGCACCTCAGCAAGGAGAAAAAGCAGTCGCTGGAGTGGGTACTACAGGACGGGTTTGACCTTCAACACGCCACTGTCGCATCTACGCAGCATGAGCACTTTCTGCGCACGCTTGCCAGCAACAATGTGAGCAATAGTAACCCATATTATGCAGTGCTTGTGAGGAATGTAAGCACATCATATCTCACATGATAAGCCAGTGCACGTGGGGGTTGTCGACACACAGTGAGGCTACCCGGTCGTGCTCATTACACCAAGTACAGCATCCATCCTTATGGAGCTGAGTTCTTTGCGTTGCAGCTGTATGGTCCCTGTCACCTTTCGTACTTGCTGACTCAAAATGGCGCATGTGCCCCCCATTGCTCTTGTTTGACCAGATTGCATCCCAAGCTACGATCACGGCAGACGTCACGGCACTACAGCGCTGTGTGAAGGTGGCCAGCGAGTGTGTCAGAAAGCTGAGCATACCTTCTGCCAGCACTTTAATCCCGAATACGTGGGGCCACCTGGTGTTGGAGGCCATGGTGATTGAGGTACAAATGCGCACAGGTGCTGACATTTTACAATCGTCAGACCATACTTTGCGCGTGTTGACGGTGCTCCATGTTGTAGATGCTTTGCGCATAAAGATGCGCTTCAGCAAGATGCTGGAAGCTCTGGGGCCACTGGATCTGGAAATCCGGAGGGCACGCTCTGCATCTCCGAAAACATTGAGCATGGTGGACGAGGCAGGCAGGGCTTGGATAGCCTTTACGTGAGACTCGACAGTGCATGATGTGGCCCTTACAGTGGCTTCACATTGCTCGGTCATATGCACACCTGAGCCTGCGGATGAGGCCAGTCGGTCACTGTGATGTTTAAATCAAAATTGATTTTTCCCCAGCGCCTTGCCTCCTGCACACGTTACTGCTTGCGAGATCAGCAGCGGGGATGCCATGTTGTTAGGACAAGATGTTGCCGATTTATGCTACCGGCTTGCATGATGCATTCATTTTATGGTACGCTTGTACTTCTTCTTGTCAATTTCTCGCTCAGGGGCCAAAAAGCCCGGATGGGGGATGACCAGCTTGCAATCAGAATCTACCGCATTATCTATAAATTTTAATCTTGAAAGCCAATTTGATGAGTTTCCAAGCCCTCATAAAACGATGCCCCACCCTTTTTTCTCTCTCATCACCAATGCCCCCCCCCCCCCCTTTGTATATGCATATACAGCATGTATCTTCTACGTACATGTACTCTGCACACTCAGTGACTCATGCTACGTCACCACACGTGTGTGCGCATGCATGCACTGTCCTCCATGTGCACAGCAGGCAGAAAGGCAGCTAAGACACAACCCATATTTATGTTCAACTCGCCTCTTTAGAAGTGAAGTTCCAAGAGTGAACCGGGCTTCTGCAGCGGTGTAGAAGTATGCCGCTACCGCTACCGGCACTTCATGATGGTGGTATGCAGATGAGCTGAAGTGGCTCAAATATGATTGCACCCCACCCTTTTTTCCTCCAAATATTAGCGCCACACCCCCCTTTTGTGGCCCTTGCCCCATGGGCTTTTTGAAAAAAAAGTATAGATTTATTATAATACGGTACGTGTGTCTTTGTAAACACTTTGTGAAGTGTCTCAATGCACATTGCCGATCACATCTTAACGACATCGCCAAATAGCATCTCCCCCAATTCGCAGTCCTCGTCCATCTGCCCCCCCTTACACTCCACCATGTGCGTCACAACACGCAAGTCATGAAGTATAGGCTTGGGAGGACGAGGTTCGTAAAGCAGAAGGGATGGTGAGGGATCCTTTCGTCTCATGTTTGTCAGCTTGGGCTCTGCTGCTGCTACATGCCAAATGTCACTGGCCTATGTCAATGAACAAAACTACGCACTCTGCTGCTGCTGTTCCTACCTCTGCTGCCGAGGCTACACATCTAGATGCTTACGCCCTTCCGCGTTCAAAGTTGTCCCCAATGTCCAATTGCCCAGCAAAGAGCGGGCGCATGCAGCATGATAACTTCCGGCACTTGCAGCAGGTCAGAGTGTGTTTGATATATTTGGCAGCGGTGAATGGGTGAATGAGTACGTTGCTTGCGACACGCGGCGCGGAGCGTACCGCGTCCGCTTACGAATAGCAATACTCAAGGAGACCCACAGGTGGACGGGCGAGACCTGGCAACCGCAGTCTGCCAGCAATACCTGCGTACCCTGCAGTGATGAAGACGGCATTGGGTGGCCGCGCGCATCGCGGGGCGGTGCCTCTTACGGGCGGGCCCTGTCACGCCAATCACGGGTAAACTGACAACATCCACTGCGTGCACACACAAGGCGACGACGCCCCGAGCAGTCGGTTACTCGGGCATAGGCGCTCTCCTATCATAGCTCTCCAACGAGGCGCGGTCGCAAAGCAAACGTTGAGCGCTGCTGCTGCCGCTGCTGCTGCTGCGCACTTTTCAAGCCCGGCGCCGCCAGCTCCAGCTGTGCATCGCCGGATGGCATCGCAGGTGGCGCTGCTGCTGCTGCTGCTGCTGGTGGTGGTGGTGGTGGTGGACGTGCTGCGCATAGAGGCGAAGATGCGACATGGTGCGCACCAGGCAGCTGCGCCTCCAAATCCGCGATGCGCGCGGCCGCCGCTCGCAGCGCCGCCCTGCACTGCTCCAGTTCGACGTCGCCGCCGCCACTGCTGCTGCCGCCAGCACCAGCGCTCGCGCCGCCGCCATCGGCGATGGCAAGTATGAATAAACGCTGCGCCCGCTGCGCAGCGCGCTCGATCGCCGCGCTCTGAGCGGCGGCTTCGGGAGCGTCGGGCTCTGAGTTGAAGTTGAAGTTTGCCGCCGCCACGAGCGCCGAGCCGTGCAGCGCCGCGCAGACGCTGGCGAGGCCGACGCGCCGCTGCAGCCCGCGTATGACTACCGCCTGCGACACACGAATGGCACGACGTTTTTTGTGAGCACCGCTGTTGTCAGCGCCAAAGAATGCGGTCTACTCCATGCTGCCCCATGGGGCACACTTGCCGCCGCAGCGCGAGCGCCACAGACAGTTACTCTACTGATTGCTGCCATGCGGCAGAGTTTGTGGAGAGGCCAACGCGCCGCTGCAGCCCGCGTTTGACTACCGCCTGCGAAACGCACACGGCACGGCGTTTGTTGTGAGAACGCCATACAGGTGTCCACTCAAACCGCACACAGGTGTCTACGCGAACAGCATACGGGTGTCTAATTGATGCTGCCACAGAACACACTTGCTGCAAGCGCGAGCATCGCAGACGGTTGCTCTCCTCATTGCTGCCATGTGCGTCAGTCTCTGAAGGGCTCATGCCGGTGCATCCCAAGACGGATTGCGTCAGCCTTGATGCGATGGCCGTAGAACAAGGCAGTCAGTGAGCACGGCAGATGCGAGGGACTCATAAAGAGCGACGAATGGGCGCGGCCTCATAACATTTCTGCGCCAAAGTCATATTGGCACCCCAGCTGTCCTGTTGGCTAATTAACTTACTTTGGCAGCGAGCTGCGGGCCAGAACGCGCAGCACCACCGCCTGCCCACGCTCGCGCATTCCGCATTCATTCACAGCGCCAACCCATACCTGGGACACCCCGGCTTCCGGCAGCGTTACTATCCTCTCTGGCAGCGCGGCGCGCGCGTAAGCACGCAGCCTGCTTGTGATCACTCTTGGAGCATGAACCCCATCGCCGACTTACGTATGCATCGGTATGATCAGATGCATTGGCACGAATTGTGGCATGCTCATGATCTGCACTGAACGCGTCGCCTGTGTCCAGCAAGCGTGCTGTACCTGAGACACCCCGTCGCTTCCGCCCTCCGGCAGCTCGACGAGAAGCAGCGCGAGAAGCCCCAGCAAGAGCGCGTTCAGGGAACGCACGGGCCCGTTGAGCGCGCCGCCCCCCTCGAAAGTGGCGAGCGCGTCCCCCGCGACGGGCGGCGGCGGCGGCGGCGCGCGCTGCTGCTGCGGCGGCGGCAGCGCACGCTGCTGCAGGCCGAGCGTGACCGCCTCAAGGAGGCGCCAGTTGCCGCCGTTCGACAGCGCCTGCTGCGCCAGCTGCGGGGAGCGATGTTGAGGGGGGGGTGGGGGAGTAGGGGGATACTGCACGTGAGGTTTCTGCACATACATGCGGGCCATATACAATGGCTCATGCATATATGGCTACTAAAATATATGGTTCATACATATATATACGTTAAGGTGCATGAGATTGTGCAGGGATGTTGAAGCTGTGTGTGTTTGCTGCACGTCTCTGCCGCCTTGCTTGCAGCAGACGGTGTGTGAGCTGCTGCGCCTACGATCTCCGCCTTGAGGACGTGCCCCGCCAGAAACCGTTGGCGCCATTTGTGGGTTCACAAACACCGCATCTTCCGTTGAGCTGTCGAAAAACGCATTCCACCGCAATTCTGCGAGGCGGGCTGCCAACGGCGGCTACGCACGGGGTCTGCAGGTAGTGCAGGGTCTGCAGGTAGGTATGTATTTGCTTATAATAGTCAAGCCAGTCTGAGACCTGCTGCGCGCCCAAGATTTCAGTGGCACCGTGCGGCTAAACGCGCCTGAGCACTGCCACCTGTGAGGCACGTCACCACCTGAAGTGCGCCTCGGCCCTCGCCGGCACTGCGCAGCTGTACCCTGAACTCCATTCACTGGGAAGTGCAGCCCAAAAGCAGCGCAAACCTGTTGCGAACATGTAGTACCCGAAGTACTAAACTACCTTCACAAGACACATGACACTGTAGATTCTGGTAGCAGACTGGACATGTACCATCCTGGGCTCTTTCGCGCCAAAAGCGAGAACCAATGACAGGTACTGACACTAATATGGGCGGAATGTAGCGTGTGTAGACCGACATATGGTAAGTAAGAGTACTGACATAAAACTGCAAGTACCACATGGAGGCCTGCGCACCTGTGGCGAACCAGCCACCCACACGCACAGCGCCGCAGATTGGCACCGCGACGTCAGCAATCACGCCGAGCCTGGGGAGGCGCCCTGGACGCAATGCAGCGCACATACACTAACCTATTCAAGTAGAAGCACACAAATAAAACGGCAAGCACCACATGGAGGCCTGCGCACCTGGGGCGAACCAGCGACCCACGCGCACAGCGCGCGCGCCAGCGCCGCCAGGTGCACGCAGAGGGCCAGGCCCGGCGGAGCGCCGCTGCCGTCTTCGCAGCGCACGCCCCCCCTGAAGGTCCTTATTAGCAGCGCGTGCCCCTCCAGCAGCAGGTCGAACGCAGCCTGTGCGAAGGGGGGCGCCGAAGACGAGAACACGCGTGAGCGGCGTGTTGTGGAGCGCAGCCTAGGGTTCGTGATGCGTGCAGCGGCCGTCACGTGGGCAACTACCCCTGACCGTAACCCTAACCCAGCGTGTCAGGCCTGTCATCTTCAGGATTAGGCTTAGGGTTAGGATTGGGATTAGGGTTAAGGTCAGTCAGGGTTAGCGCGGCGGCTCCCCTGAGAATCCTGGTCGCCTGAAGGTCCTTATTAGCAGCGCGCGGCGTTCCGGCAGCAGGTCGAACGCGGCCTGGCGGTAGGACTATGGCGCGATGAATGGCGGTGTGCGCTGCTGGCTCAGCGCTGTGACGCGTTGCGGTTCAAGCGTGCGTCGCGCATCCCGTGATGGTTCACCGGCGACCGCGGAGGCAGTGTGACGACCAATCAGCTAACCCCTCCCCTAACCCCAACCGTAACACTTACCCTGAATATTTGAATCATCCGGCTGTGCTCCTCGTGAAATCTCCGTGAAATCTCGCCTGGGACATAAAAGACCCCAAGATAACTGTGAAGCCGTATCACTGAACCATTCAACACTAATACAGCACACAACGCACACACACCGCACCGCAGTAAATCGTTCGCACTGGCACGTGTCACGGGCGGTGCAGGGGGGCCAGCCCCAGCGTCGGCGGCGCAAGGACCACACAGCGGTACATCTGAACCGTTCAGCAGTACACACACAGTACACTGCGGCGCACTGAATCGTTCACCTGCAGCGCGGGGACGTGTCGCGGGCGGTGCAGGGGGGCCAGCCCTAGCGTCGGCGGCGCAAGGATGGGGACGCCCGCCAGGCACACCCGCAAGTCCGGCCCCCCGTGCTGCAGGAACGCCGTCAGTGCCTGCGCGGAACGGGTGCCAGAGGAGGGGCGTGTCATACGGCGCTAACGCTGTGTACGGACCGCTACTGCAGCGTATGTACATTACCAGGCACACCCGCGCGTCCGGTCGCCCGAGCTAGAGAAACGATGTCTGTGCCTGCACAGAGCGCGTACCGCAAGGTGGGCACCTGGACTCGTTGGCCAACGTTGGACAGCAACAGGTCGTTGATGCTCTTGAGAGTATTCCAGGTGCACCCTTGCGTCATCCGCTCCGCAGCAGCGCTCAGCAACGGCTGCGCTGCGAACCGGGTTGGGCCGCAAGCGGAACGCTAGCGCGACGCGCAACACCACAACAGAACCTTTACCATCCGGTTTCTGCCGAAACGAGCTGCGAGCTGCGAGGGGCGCGCCGCGCGTGTCTGCAGCCCGTCCCCCCTGCTGCCTCATCAAAAAGCAGCAGCGCTCCACGGCGCGTGCACGACTTAGGGGGTAAGGTTACGCTAACTTTAAACTCCGACCCTCTATCAAAGTCATTCGCCGTCTTCTCGTAGTCAAAAGCTGTGAGGCGAGTGCTGTCGCCAGGAGTGCGAGCCTTTGTGGCGGCGGCGCTGATGGAAGAAGCCGCAAGCTTCTAGCTGCACGCCACCTTGCCCGCACCGCGAGTTGTCACGGTACGCACAGCCACAACAACACCTTTGCTGCCACGTTCTTGTAAAAATACACTTTGAAGTATGAGCTGCACACTGCGAGCTGAGCCCTGTCACCTGGAGCGCGGACACCTGCGCCGGCAGCGCTCGACGGTGCTGATGGAAACAACTGCAAGCTTCTAGCTGCACGCCACTCAGGCGGGGCCGTGCGTTGTCGCAGTGCTTACACCCACAACCGCCTATGTTGCCGTTTATGTACAGATATGAGCGGCAAACTTCAAGCTGAGCGTTGTCACCTGCAGTGCGAGCCCCGCCGCAGCGGCGCTCGGCGGCGCTGCGCGCTTTGCGTCGGCGGCGAGCAGCGCGCCCTTAAGGACGCCGCTGTAGGCCAGTGCAGCACGCATCTTGGCGGCCTCGAGCTCCCCCGCTTCCCCCCCCGCCGCCCCCCCGTCCCCTCCTGCAAAGCCAAGATCCCCCAGGAAATCTGCCGCGCCGGCGCCGTCGCCGCCGTCGGGGGGGGGTCTGCGTGTTGGAAGGCGGGGGGGGGGGGGGGGGGGGGCTGTAACTGCCGCAACTGACATAACTGTCACGAGCGAGCGCGGCGGGGCACGCGGCGCGGCGCTGGCCAGCGGGTGGTGCAGGCGCGTCGCACGTGCGCGGGTGTAAGTACTTCGCACAAAGGCAGAGGCGGCGGCTGATTGCCAGAGCGGAGGGCGGTTCAGCGCTGCTACCAAGCAGCAATTGCTGCTACCATGTGATGCACTGAATCGTGCATCGGCGCGGAGCAGTGCTGACGCTTGTATGATGCGCTGCTGCGCTCACGCCGCGAGCGCATCGCTGGCTCTGCAACTGGCGAGCGCTGTGGCGGGGTTGGTGCCGCCGCAATACGCGTATTGCAGCAGCGGAGGCTCGCTCTTTCTTCAACGTGGTCCTTCCGCACAACATCAACAGGTCCATGTACCTCAAAGCATGCCTCTATATATATCGTAGAGGTATGAATCTCGTAGAGCACGCACAGACTTGTAGAGCAAGCACAGCCATTCAACACTGCAACCCGATCCTTGCTGCAGCATCACACACCCTGCAACAAACGACTCCACAAACAACAGCCCCCCCCGGGTCCTGTTCGCCTACTGCAGACATCAACCCCGAACCATCACCTATTCGTCGCATGTCAGGAACAACCCATGGCGCACTGCTCACATTGGCTTTGGGGGCCGGGGGGGCTGCGCGCCCCCCCCGCCCCCCAAGAGGCCCCTGATGAAGCCCCTAGAGGGGGCGGGCGCAGGGGCGACTCGGGGGGCGGAGGCCGCCGCGGGGGGGGCGGCGGCGCGCTTGCGATAGCTCTCCGCGACGTGGACGCTCCTGACGCGTATCGCCGTGGCAGTGCACCAGTCTGGCGACAGACGCGCGAAACAAAAAAAAAATTAGAAAAAAAAATTAGAATTCGTAGAGTTCAACCATCTACGGAGTACAGTGGACCGAGAGCCATGGCATCGGTACGTGCGCGATCGGAGGCCGCGCGTCATACGGGTGATGGGCATCTGCAACGTCGAGGCGGTGCACCAGTCTGGTAACAGAAGCGCGACAGAAATGATTAGAAAACCATATGAGAGCCGAAATGAACTGCAGGTCATGGTGGGCTGAGAGCGATAGAATCTGTGCATGCACGCGCGTCACCAATGCCAGACACGTGATGCGCATCCGTGGCGTCAAGGGCAATGAGGGGAGTGCGCGCCATGATGTGCGCTCTGGTGTTATCTCGTTCGGCGGTGCACCAGTCTGGCGACAGAGGCGCGACAGCAAGGTCGGGGGGGGGGGTTGCGTCACGTTGTGAGCAGCTCTGACGCGAACACTAGTGCGGCGACGAGATTTGCTGATGGTTTGTGTGCAAACGGCAGGCTGGCGTGGAGTCGGTGCTGAGCGCAGCGACCCCAATACGCCGTTGGACAGCGTGGCGGTGCACCAGTCTGGCGACGGAAGCGCGACAGAAATGATGAGACCACGGTCATTGGTGGAAGGTATTCAATTTGACGGCTAGACACACCTTGACACCTGGAGCTCTACGATCTTCTGATGCGTTTTCATTGGAATTTTAGGAGTTCAATTGAACTACAGGTCATGGTGGGCAAAGATAAGAGCGATAGAGTCCGTACATGCACGAGCATTGCGATCAGAAGCTGCGCGCCAAACCGTGATGAGCGTCCGCATAGTCAAGGGCGATGAGGAGAGTGCGCCTCACTGCAGCTCTGATGCGAGGAATGGATTCGGTGATTGGGTGACGGTTTGTGAGCACGCGTCAGATGCCTGGCGTTGCAACGGCGCGCGAAGTGGCTGAGCGCAGCAACCAACGGGCCTTTGCGCTGCATACTGCAACCTCACAGAAGCCTTTCAATGCGCACATCCACAGCTGTACACCACTCCAGCGGCGGCGGAAGCATGAAAAACGCGGCACCTTGCATGGCGTGACGCGCAGCGTCGGAACGACTAGCAGATCGTGTGCACAGGCGCGCACGGCGCAAGCGCAAGCGCACACGACTGCTGCGGCGCTCACCTTCGTTGCCGTCGAGGAACGCGCGGCGGAGGCGGCGTAGCAGGCGACTTTCGGGTGCATGTCCGGCATTGCAGATGCGACGATCCACTGTACTTCGGCATGCATCATTTGGCATCACATGCGCCACATGGCATCGCAGTCGCTACTGATTACCCTGCGTACCTCACAGCACCCGCGCTCGCAGCAGCGCCGTGGCCTCACCTTCGTTGCCATCGAGGAACGCGCGGTGGAGGCCGCGCAGCAGGCGCGCGTATGCGCCGCTGAGCGTTGGCTCGCGCAGCAGCGCCAGCAGCACCTCCAGCGCGAGCTTGGGCGCGCGCACGGACGGCAGCACCTGCGGGGCGTTGCGCACAAGCACCGTCGGCAATGTAAGATCGAAACGAATGAGCAATGGCATGAGCGGCACGCAATGCACAAACCCAAGTGATGTGCGCCGCGCTTGAGGTGAAGGGGGCGATGCAGCATGATTGATTCAGCAGCGCCAGCAGCACCTCCAGCAGCGCGAGCTTGGGCGCGCGCGCGGACAGCAGCACCTGCGGACGAGCGTGGCACAGGAGCGTCATTGGCGAACGACGATAGCTGCGAACGCAGGACGGCATGAGCACTTGCTGATCCCATGCTGCCTCCCCCCCCCCCCCCCGCCCTCACACGGCTCTGATAACGAAATAACATTTGTTCGAATGTAGCATGCTTTCGTCGATGGCGGCATGCACTGCGCCTGAGCTTGTGCATGGGCGACACAGACAATGAGCACGTGAATGGACGCCGCAGGGTTCAGCAGCTGCTTGCTCGTGCAATCACACGCTTCCTCGTCTTCAAGCCGCCGTTACCGCCCTCTGCTGGCGGCGGGAAGCAGCGCAATCCCCACCGGCGCGCACGGCTGCGAACACGCCCCCAACGCGCCCTGCGGCAGCGCTCAAACACATACCTGCCTACCCTTAACACTTATACCTACGTACCCTCACCTCGAAGCCGCCGTCGTCGTCCTCCAGCAGCTCCGGCGCGCTGTCGACGGCGGTGAGGGTCAGCAGCGCTCAGAACACATACCTGCCTACCCTTAACACTTATACCTACGTACCCTCACCTCGAAGCCGCCGTCGTCGTCCTCCAGCAGCTCCGGCGCGCTCTCGACGGCGGTGAGGGAGAACACCTCGCGCGCGCCGGCACAACCGCTCAGCAGCGCCGCGAGCGCCGCCGCGGCGCGCGGCGGCGCGCGCGCGTCCAGCGCGTAGCGCGACCACGTCACCAGCTCGTCGTTGCTCTGGGGTGCGCGGTGGCGTTTTGGGGGGGGAGGGGTGGGGGTGGCAGCGGGGCTGAGAGGTGCCGCAGAGAAAGAATAGGTGGTCGCTGGCGCTTTCGTACGCTTGTGCTGTGAAGTGCGGCCACAGGTGGCGGCAAGTGATGAGCTTGTCGTCCCGCTGGCGCATCCAACGCGTAGCGCGCCCACGTCACTAGCTCGTCGTCCCTCTGGGGTGGGCGGGGGCGGTTTGGGGGGGGGGGGGGGGGTGGCAGCGGGGCTGAGAGGTGCCGCAGAGATGTAATCAGTCATTGGCAAAAGCAATCAGTCGTCGCTGACGCGCCGCGGCGCGCGGGGGCGCGCGCGCGTACAGCGCGTAGCGCGCCCACGTCACCAGCTCGTCGTTGCTCTGGGGCAGGCGGTGGTGGAAGGGGGGGGGGGGGGGGGGTTGGCAGCGGGGCTGAGAGGCGCCGCAGAGAAGGAATCAGTTGTCGCTGACGCTTTCATATGCTTTTGCTTTGGAGTGCGGCCACAGGTGGCGGCAAGTGATTAGCTCGTCGTCCCGCTAGCGCGTAGCGCACCCACGTCACCAGCTCGTCGTCGCTCTGGGGTGGGTGGTGACGGTAGGGGGGGGGCGGCGTTGGCAGCGGGGCTGAGAGGTGCCACACAGAAGCAACCAGTCGTCGCTGATAGTTTCATGCGTCCGTGCTGTGGAGTGCGGCCTCAGGCGGCGGCGCGTGATCAGCCCATGGTTGCTGTGATGGGGCGAGGGGAGCAGCATTGACAGCAGGGCGAAGTTGCCCACAAAGTAATCATTGAGCGTCAGCCTCCGCGGCCGCGCCTCCTGGGATACAACAAGTACGCAGACCTCGCAGTGCGGCGCACGCAACTGGCACGCGGCTCTCGTCTTGCCTCCCCATGTGGCGCACGCGCGGTTGTCGCGCCGTGGCGCCATCTCATGTCGCCCTCTGGATCAGGATTAGGGTTAGAATCTGCAGCAGCGGGACTGTGGTTCAGCCTGAGCATGCACACTTGTGCGACATGCTCCCAGCTGCCCACCGTATCGTACGCGAACCGTCATTGGCGGCGCGCGCGCAGACGTGCCTTTGGCTGCAACTGACGTGAAGTCCTACACGCGGTCAACCCCCGTCCGGCCCGCTGGGCGCCAATATTCAACTTCAAGCGTCATCAATACCGCTGTTACATTGTGAGATCAGGCATGTCTCTCGCACCTCTGCGTGCGGGGCGGCGAACGCAACCTCGCACAGCGCGGGCAGCAGCCCCGGCTCCCGCGCCACGCGCGCCGCCGCAGCTGCCGCCGCCGCCGCCGCCGCCGCCGCCGCCGCCGCGCCCCCCTCCTGGCGCCCCCGCCACTCAAGGCTCGCTCCGGACTGCGGACTTTGCAAGGCCGCTTCCGCCGCCGCCGCCGCTGCTGCCGCTGCCGCCGAGCCCACCGCCTCCACCACCGCCACCGCCGCCAGCAGCAGGCGCGCGCGCGCCGGAGTGACGCGCGCCGCCACCGCCGCCGCCGCGTCCTCGTCGTCGTCGTCGACGTCGTCCAGCGAGCGGTCGCCGCCGCCGCCTCCGCCACCGCCGCCGTCGGCATCGTCGTCCGCGGCAGCGGCGGCGGCGGCCGCGCCGTCAATGAGGTCGCGCAGCGCGAGCGTGAGCGGCGAGACGAGCGCGGCCGCGTGGCCGCCGTCCGCAAAGAGCTGCGCGGCGCGCGCGTTGCCGCGCAGCGCCGCCGCCGCCGCGCGCAGCGCCGCGGCGCCGAGTGGCGTCGGGACGAGCGCCGTGAGCTGCGGCGGCACAGGTGCGGCCGGCGCATGTGAATGGGCTGACGGTATGAATGAGCTGACGACTGAGGTTTGGGAGCGCGAGCGTGACGAGCGCGGCGTTGTGACATTGCTCAGCAGCGCCGCCGCCGCCGCGCGCAGCGCTGTGGCACCGAGCGGCGCGGGGACGAGCGCCGTCAGCTGCGGCGGCGTGGGCATGGGTACATGTGAATGAGCTGACAATATGGATGAGCTGACGACTGTGGTTTGGGAGCGTGAGTGTGACGAGCGCGGCCGCCGCTGTCGTGAGTCCACAAATGGCGGCGCATTAGGGCAAGCGCTGTGAAGTGCGGCGCGCGCGCGCGCGCGGCGGGATGGAAGTGTAAGCGCGACTGGCACATCGAGAGGCGATGAAAAGAATGCTGAATCTCCCTAACCCAACCCTAACCGTAAGCGGAGGGCTGCGGTCGCCATGGATTGGTGACAGGTATTGCTCGTCCTGGAATGCTGCACGCCTCAAAGTGCCGACGCTGTTGGGGAACCGCACTTTGATGTACTTGCTAACGTGTGATGACGGACCTTGGCGGACAGAAAGTCTTGAAGTTTGAAGTTGCTGTTTGGCGACCGCTCAAACTCACAATCTGCATCTTGAAGCAGCACTTTGCAGACGAGTCCAGGAAGCTGACACAAAAATGCATGTTTTTCTTTCAGTACTTCAAGTATACGACAATCATCTTCAACATGAAATAAGTCATGTGCGCCTCTCTTCACCGGCATCAGCCACAGGGACGCTCTGCGCTCGCCCACTGCGCATACATGTACGTGTACATACATGACCATATAGTTCTACATACATTTATACACACATCACTGTATATATACATACAACATACTTTGCAGTACACACCTTGTCGAAGCCGTCGGCGAACGCGACAAAGTTCTGCAGGTCGGCGCGCGTGCCCCCCCCGTCCCCCCCTGCATCGTCGCTCAGCAGCTCGCTGAGCACTGCCACCGCGCCGCCCCGCACCTCCTCCCAGCGGTCCGACACCAGGTCCAGTATCGTCTGCGTGCAGCCAAGCCAACGATGCAGGGTTTCGGTTTAGGAGAAAATAGCGGGTTGTGGCACCAGCGATACATGCAGGGTGTGCGTGCTTTGCGTTGTAGAGTGCTGGGCGTGGCGCTTCGCGCGCGCACGGCGATGCGCGAGATATCCGTGACGACAGGGCTTCGGGCGGAGCGCGCTGCAGTTGATTGTTGATCGTTGAAGAGATACTTCAACAAGTGACGTGCCGGGCCAGCGGTCCGACACCAGGTCCAGTATTGTCTGTGTGCGCAGCCAAGCCAGTGATACACGCAGGGCTTGAGTTCTTCCTGTTGTAGATTGACAACATGCCATCCAAACAGATGCGGCCCTAACCCAAAAGTATCGCCTGCGCGTAGCCAAGCCAGCGATGTACAGTAGGGTTTGAGTTTGGGAGAACATGACGGGTTGTGGCACTTGCCGTCTGTTAGCAACCAGCAATGCATACATGCAGGATTTGCACCTTTTGGTTTGAACTGCTGAGTGTGGCAGTTGCTGCGTCTCGTGCAAGCACGGCGACGAGCATCTGTGCGGAGCCAGCGATGCAAAGTTGTGTTTGTTGTTGTCAGTTGCTGATTGTGGTGCTTGATGCGCCTCGTGCAAGCACGGCGATGAGAGAGACGTCCATGACGACGGGGCGCGGGGGCAGAGCGGGAGAGCGCAAGCGCTGCGCCTGCAGTTGATCGTTGGAGCGAGACTTCAACAAGGTGACGTGCTGAGCCCTGCGCGTCTGCGCGTGTGGCAATGCGGCAGTGCAGGGTCAGGGTCAGCGCAGCAGTCTCTACACCGCAAGCCCTACTAGCCCTACACCCGGCCCCTGGTCCGCACTTGCTGCAGCAGTAGAGAGGAAGGCAGGTACTGCAAACCCTAGGATTGAGAGCGTAGAGCGTTGCTCACCTGGAGCCCGGAAGGCGTCCGAACGACGCGCGCGCGCGCATTGCGCGGCGCAAACATGATGTCATGACGACGTCATATGCAACGAAAAAGCAGAACCACGCAGGTGCCGCAGAACCCTAGGGTTAGGGTTGAGGGGCGCGGAGCGCCGCTCACCTGGACCCCAGACGGCGTGCGCACAACGCGCGCGCGCACGTTCTTATACGGCGCCGCATCCAGCAACGTCGAGCACTGCCTCAGCGGCGCAACAGCGAACCCCACGGGTAGGGTTTGCGCAGCAACAACGCTCATCTGGACCCCCGAGGGCGTCCGCACGACGTCATGCCACCGAAACACAGATGCGACAAACACGAAGAAAAGGCAAGTGCTGCTAACCCTAGAGATAGGGTGGCGCTGAGCGTTGCTCACCCGGACGGTGTCCGCACGACGCGCGCGCACCTCCGCCAAAAAGATGAGAGGTCCTTCAAACCCTAGGTTTAGGGTGGAGGGGCGCTGAGCGCTGCTCACCTGGACCCCAGAGGGCGTGCGCACGACGCGCGCACGCACCTCCGCCAGCACTTCGAGCACTGCCTCGGCGGCGCGACAGCGAACCCTACGGCTAGGGTTCACGCAGCAGCAACGCTCACCTGGACCCCGGAGGACATCCGCACGACATCATGCCACCGAAACACAGATGCGACAGACGAGAAGCACCGGCAGGTGCTGCAGAAGGTCCTAGGATCGAGGGCGCAATGCCGCCGTTCTCAGTCGTAATTTGCTTGGAGAAAAGGCAGATGCTGCTAACCCCCTGGGACCGAGGGCGCGTAGCGATGCTCACCTGAACCCCGGAGGGCGTCCACACGACGCGTGCGCGCACGTCCCGCGGCGCCAGAAGAATGAGATGAGAAGGCAGGTGCTTCAAACCCTAGCTTTAGGGCTGACGGGCGCTGAGCGCTGCTCACCTGGACCGCGGACGGCATCCGCACGACGCGCGTGCGAACGCTTCGAGCGCTGCCCCGGAAACCACAACGAACCTTCGGGCTAGGGTTGAGCGATGAGCGCTGCTCACCTGGAGGGCTTACGATGCGCACGCGCACCTTTGCCAACACCATAATAGTAAGATGAGAAGGCAGGTGCTTCAAACCCTAGCATTAGGGTTGAGGGGCGCTGAGCGCTGCTCGCCTGGACCCCGGAGGGCGTCCGCACAACGCGTGCGCGCACGTCCCGCGTTGTGCCGCCGCCAGCACTTTGAGCACTGCCTCGGCAGCGCGACAGCAAACCCTATGGCTAGGGTTCACACAGCAGCAACGCTCACCTGGACCCCGGAGGGCGTCCGCACGACGCGCACGCGCACGTCCCGCGGCGCCGCCGCCAGCAGCCCCGCAAACAGGTCGAGCGCGGCCACGCGCGCAAGCTCAAGCGGCGCCGCCAGCACGTCGAGCACTGCCTCGACTGCGCCCGCCGCAACGAGCTCAGGCGCCAGCGAGGGCTCCTCCTCTTCCGGGTGAGGAGAGTCACCTGAGTCAACTGGCAGGCAGTGCGCAATGGCGGGCGGTTCGGGGGTGAATAGGGTTGGGGGTAGGAAGGGGTGGGGGGGGGGGGGGCGAGCTGGGGCGCCAGCGAGGGCTCCTCCACTTCTCGCGAAGGGGGACCGTCAGCTGGCAGGTAGCACGCACAGCGATGGTATGGGGGTCAGTGACGCGGCAGGCAGTGCGCAATGGCGCGCGGTATGGGGGTGAGTAGGCTTGGGGATGGGGAAGGGGGGGGGGGGAGGAGTTCGGCAGCGGATGCGGGTGGCAGCGTCGTGTCACGACGTACGTACACCGAGAGAGAGGTCAAAAGCGGCATTCAATGTTCCCCAGCGCAGCACATAACATAAAGCTCAGGTACCATTACAGCTGCACGCTTGGAGCCGTCGCTCACTGCGCTCCGACTCCGGTTCGGCCGAAGTCGTCCATATTGCGTGATAACTCCCCCCCCCCCCCCTCTACCTACGTATGCAAGTGGGAAGGCGGGGGCGCTGAGCGTTGACCTGCGGGCGCTGCCGCCGCCGCCGCGGCGATGCACGCCTGCGCAAAATACGGCTTCAGCAACGCCGCCTCGTGTGTACACGTAACAGCGGTAAAGCCAGGGGCGCTGACCTGTGGGTGCTGCCAGACCGGCAAGCGCCGCCGCCGCGGCGACGCACGCCTGCGCAAAGTACGGCTCCAGCGACGCCGCCTCGCGGAGCACTGCCACGACGTGCGGGACGGCCGCGCGCAGCGCCGCGTTCGGCGCCCTGCGCGGTGGCTCCGCGAGCTGGCTCAGGCGCTTGAGCGCAATGACCTGCGCATGGCGCACAGCGTGGGCGTCGAGCAGGTTGAACAGTGAGTTGAAGTTGCATTTGTTATTCTTTTGAAAATCTACTTGGGTGTAACTTTGTTGAAGCAAGCTGCGCGCTGTTGAACCAAGCTGGCTCAGGCGCTTCAGCGCGATGACCTGGTGCGCGTCGCATGATGGCGTACAGCGGGGCGTTGAGCATCATGGGGTTGAAAGGTGAGTTGAAGTTGTATATTTTTTGAAGTTACAGTCGGTCTGATGGTGAAGCTTTGAAAACTGTTTAGGCATCTGGTATTGAAGTTCATCGTTGTTGGTCGAGTCGGGGACAGCTTCGGACAGCCGCCGACTAGCGTCGACGTCAAGATGGAATTGGGAGACGCTGTGATGTTGAAGTTAATGCTGGTGACGTTATCGGACGGTTGTCGAGCAACTTGTTGCCGAGCAACATGATGCGGCGCATCGTCGCCCAAGAGAGAGCGAACTAGGGCTAGGTCCGACGGTGCAAAGTCTAGTCAAGCGAGCGCGGCACCTTGTCACGGCGGGCCTGAACGACACTCGTCGACAGTGGCGCCTGCGACTAAAGCGCAATTCGGTGCCGGATGGCATCAGCAGCGTCGTCGCGGCCGCGCGCTACGCTCGCCCTCGCCAATGTTGCTCTCGCTGGCGCATCGTCGCCCCGGAGAGAACTTGCTAGGCCTAGGTCCAAGAGCACAAGCCCTAGTTGGCAGCACAGAAGCTAGGACTAGGTCCAATGGCACAAGCCCTAGTCAAGCGCGCGCCGCACCTTGTCGCTGACGGAGGCGTGCGCGTCCAGCGACTGGATGAGCACTGCCACAGTCGCCTGCGCCTCGCGCTCCGCTGCGCGCCGCCGCGCCGTGCGGGGCGACGCCGCCTCCCTGCTGCCGCCTCCCCCCTCCGCACCGTCCAGCTGCACGATGGCAGCCTTGACCTGGGCGCGTGAGGATAAGGGGGTGGGTGGGGGGGGGTAGGGGTAGGAGTAGGTACGAAAGCGTCAGAACTGTGGAAGTTTGGCGACGGTGAGGTCGGCGCCTGACCCTGACCTGGCTGCGGCCCGTTACCCTCTTCTTCAAGTATGCCTGAACCTACTTCAACTCTTGAACCCCTGGGAGTATCATCACGCAGGCAGCGGGCTGTCGCGGTGTCGCGCGCACCCACTGTAAGCAAGTAGCAGCGGGCTTGAGATCGCACCTGCATGCCTCACTGATACACAAGTCTAGGTTTTGCGCCCAATGCATACATACCTTGTCCCGCGCCCCCGACGCGCTCTTCGTGGCGCCCTGCGCGATGTCGCGCGCCGCCTTGCCCGTGCTGCGCGCCGCGCTGAAGAGCGCGCCCGCCGCCGAGAACAGCAGCATGCCGCGGCGCGCCCCCGACCCCACTGCTCGCGAAGTGTCCTCCCCCTCCCCCTCCCCCTCGCCCTCCCTGCCCCCCTCCTCTCCCCCAAGCGCCACCTCCAACAGGTCGCCGTCCACCGATGCCGCCGCTGCCGCCGCTGCGTCGTCGCTGCCGTGCCGCTGCTGCCGCGGCGGCGTAGACACTGGCACTGGCGCTGGCGCTACTGCCGCCGCCAGCGCCACGTCCGGCTGCGGAGGTCGCAGAGTCTCCTGTGTGAACTGCGCTGGCGACTGCGCCGCTGCCACCGCCGCTGCTGATGCAGCTGGCACAGGCGTTGGCGCTGCTGGCGTTTGCGGCGCGTCTGACCACCGCGATGCGCCGTGCTGCGCTACTCCGCCGAAACTGCCGTAACCGCTGTCGTTTTGAAGGCCGCCGTCCGCGGCCAGCACAGGGAGTGCATGCACATGCTGCGCTGCCACAGGAGGCTGCGGCAGCAGCTGCTGCTGCTGCTGCTGCGGCGGCGGCTGCGGATAGAAGGGCACAAACGGCGTGCCCCCGGACGGAGCCTGCGCCGCCGCCCGGCTCTGCACGTGCGCACCATTGCGCATTGCGTCGGCGTCGCCGGGAACTGCCGCTGCAGCGCTGCTCAGCCAGTACGACTGAGCTGTTGTTGACGCCGCTCCTGCCTGTGGCCATGCAGCTGCGGGTGCACCGTGCGTTGCGCCACCGTCCGCAGCGATCAGCGCCGGCGGCGGCGCCGCAACGCCCCTCGGCGCCGCCTCCGCCGGGCGCAGCCCTGCAGCACTGCTCAGCCAGCTGCCGTAGCCCGCGGCGGCGGGCGGCGCGGCAGCGCTGCTGCTGCTGCCGCTGCTGCTGCTGCGCTGCGTGCTGCGGCCCTCGGCGTCAGACACGCCGCCGGACTGCTGAGATGTACGCGCATCACAGCGCTCAGCGTCAGGCGCCGCCGCTGCTGCTGGCGCATCGCCGGTCGCCCACTGCCGGCCATTGTGCGGAGGCGGCGGCGGCAGCGCGGGCGGCGGAGCGGCGCCTTCTTGCGCAGCAGCGGCGGCGGCAGCAGCACCTGCCGGGCTGCCCAGCCAGTCGCCGGGTTCACTCAGCGAGTGCTGGTGCAAGGGCGGTGCTGCATAGGCTACGTTCGCAGCAGCGGTGTCGTACGAGTGACCAGCGTCACCAGCGCCGCTGCTGCCGCCGCTGCCGCTGCCGCCTCTGGCGTCAGGCAGGGCGGCAGCAGGAGCAGGGACGTGGGACTGACCGCTGCCGCCATCAGCGACGCGTGTCGCAACGGCATGATGGGGACTGAGCATCTGCAGTTGCACGGCACCGTTGTGAGGCGCAGCATCAGCGGCGGCAGCGGCGGCGGAGGCGACAGGAAAGCCACTATCGTCGTGAGCGGTCGCCGCTATATCGCCATGCAATCCGCCTGGTAAGGCCGTAAACTGGCGCTGATGACTGAGCACTGGTGCAGCCGTGCTGCCGTGCGCCGCCTGACGAGCACCACCGCTGTCGTGCTGTAGAGCGGTGCCGCTGTCAGTCGGCTGCGCATGACCCCCATTCAACGGTGTATCAACAGTGACATTGGTCAGCTGCGGAGCAGCGCGCGCGGCCGATGCAAACGCGGACGGCGAGTCTAAGTCCACCGTCTCAATCTGCTGCTGCTGCTGGCTGAGACCACCCCCCTGCTGCCCCCCGGGCTCCCCCTCCCGCTCCTCGTCCTGCGCAAGCAGCGGCGGCGGCGGCGGCGCCGCTGCGCTGTTGAGCGCTGAAGCGCTGTTACCCGGCCACAGCGCAGCAGCATGCGCCGCCGCCGACTGCTGCTCATAGGCTGCTGTCCCGTGTTGTGCAAGGGTAGGAGGGGGCTCCGTCAGAGGCGCAGGCGTAGGTGCGCACGGTACCCAGGGGGGCTGCGCGTCGAATGCGGCGCTGGCAGTGGACGCGCCGCCGGAGCTGCCCCACCACTGCAGCGCGTCTCCGTGCGTGGCGGGCGTTGCGGGCGACTGCCGCCGCTGCTGCTGCTGCTGCTGCGGGTGCCACGCATGAAACACCGGAGGGGCAGCTGACGTGCCGGCAGCTGTGTGTGCTGGCTGTTGCTGCTGCTGCAGTTGCTGCTGCTGCTGGGAGTGCTGCTGCTGCTGCCAGTGCTCCTGGTGTTGCCCTGTCCAATATGTGTGTTGCTGCTGCTGCTGCTGCTGCCACTGCGGCTGCTGCCATTGATGCACGTCCTGCTGCTGCTGCTGCTGCTGCTGCATTGCATCAGGTTCAGCTGTTGCGCTGCTCCTGGGTGATTCCAGTACCTGCTGGGCTCGCTGAAGCAGTTGGCGAGGGTCTAGCCACGAGAAAGCAGAGTGAGCTGCTGGCGGCGCTGCAGTGTCACTCGCAAATGAGTCTGAAGCAACAGCTGCTGCTGCTGCCCTCTTCTCGTCGTCAAGCGCAACTGGCACCAGCTCTGCAGCACTGGATGTTGGCCATGTTTGTGCCCTGCCACCAGCGTCAGCGCCAGCGCCAAAGAAGGCACTCACATCAGCAGGATCCTGCTCCGATTGCTGCCTATGATTCCCATCCCCAAACAGCAGGCTCACGTCATCGGCAGGCTCCAGCATGAGTGACCTGCTGCAGGCAATGCTCGAGAAGTCACTGCGCTGCAGATCGACGCTGCCATCGCATTCAGGCAGTCTTGTGACTTTCGCAAAACCTGAACTTCAACAGTTGGGATAGGGTTGAGGTCTACAGTAAGTAGCCCTAAGATGGAAGAGTTAGTCCGATGTTCCTACGCTGGGTATAACAACGACATGAGCATATCTACGGTGCGCAGGTGTCCATGATGGCACAAGAACTTGAAGTGATGCATACCTGATGCTCCAAGCGGGGTCCAACAACAAATCTTTGCAACATAACCGAGCAAGAAAAATATATGGGAACGGAAATGCATGGCTGATGTCGCCAGACACAGGGCTTTAGAGACCCCTCAGATCTACTTGAACGCTTGCAACAGGGCTAGGTCCCACGTCACAGAGTTGAAGTCTTGCAGTCAAGTTGAAGTCTTGCAGGTGCTCAGCCCGCGCGCATACAGCCGGCAATCATCAAAACACAGCGCCGCGACGACAGCGAAACACATGCTGAGTCCGGTTAGCAGTTCAAAATCGGCTACCTTGAAATACATACGAATACAGTGGACAAACCAAACAGCAGTGCAGCTGCGCGCCCCGTTCATGCGCCCCTTCTGGTCCGCGCGCGCGTCACGCCTCGCGCAGCACAGGGGAATGTCCCCCCCGGACGCTGAGCGGTGCCACCGCGCCCGCAACGAGCGCAGCCGGCCTCTTCGACAGCGGCGCCGCATATGCGTGCCGGCGATGCTGTGCGCACACACTGCCGCCGCCGCCGCAGCCGCGCTCGTCGTAGCAGCAGATGGCGGCGCTGCCTCGCGCGCGCGCACACGGAAAGCCGCGCAGCGCAGCAGGGGGCCGCCGCGACAATGCCACTCAGCGCCGCCGCCGCCGCCGCTGCCGCTGCCTTGTCTCTGAACAATAGAAGTACGAGTCTGAAATGGTGCCCCCCCTGGAGGTGGCTGCAGAATCCACCCCCCCCCGTGCCCCCCTGCGTCATCAGTGCTCAGGTTCGCGCGGCGCCGCGCCCTTGACGGGCCGGAACGGCACCGTGTTGGGCTGCAGCGTGATGGAGATGATGCGCTCCCACGTGCGCCCGTACGGGTCGAGCTTGCGCGGCGACGTCGCCGTGATGAGGGAGATGGGGATCAGCACCACCTGCGCGCGCGCGCGGCACGCACATGGCATCCGGCACGGCCGCACGTTCAGGCGTTGTTCAACGCGGTTTGATCACCGCGGCGATGTGGTCACCGCGGCGTCGCGCGCGGCGTCAAGCACGCGGCATCGGGCACGGCCGCACGTTCAGGCGCTGTACAAGGCGATGTGGTCACCGCCGCGGGTCGCGCGCAATGTCAAGCACATAGCATCAGGCACGGCCGCACTTTCAGGCGTTGTTCAATGCGGTGCGGTCAGTCGTGCTGTAGTGGCAAATGAATGCAGAGCATGCATGGTGTATATGTATATACCTATGACGATCAGCACCACCTGCGCGCACGCGCGGCGCCGCGGCGCGCAGCGTCAAGCATGAGGTATCACGCACGGCGGCCTCAGGCGTTGTTCACGGCTATATGATCACCGCGGCGATTTGGTCACCGCGGCGTCGGGCGCAATGGCAAGCACATAGCATCAAGCATGGCGGCACAATCGGGCTCGCCATTTGAGGCGATGTAGTCATTTTGTTTAGAATGGTGATTGCAGAGCGCGCTTGGTGGACACCTATGTGCGGATCAGCACCGCCTGCGCTGCGGCGCTGAGGAGTGCCGGACGCGTGGCGCGTCACGCGCGGCCGCCGCGAAAAGTCAGTCATGAAAGGCTACGTGCTTCTTGTGCTGACATTGCAGTACATGGGAACAAGTCACGGTACATGCCTACTCAAGGGGGGATGAGCAGCCACAGTGGGCACACGGCGTCACGCGTGGCTGCGCATTCGCGCGCCTGTTGCGCGAGGCAACAAGCCGTCGTGCTCGGGTAGCAGTACACTGTGCATCTCGTTCTTGATAGAGCCGCAGAGGATCAGCACCCCCCTGGCGCGCAGCGCTCCGCGCACGGTGCCACGCGGTCGTGCGTTGCGTGAGAAGATACGCTACACACTCAGTAGCGGGGTATGCAGGTAAATCAGATCGCGGTCATACCTACCTACCTATGGGGGTCACGCGCTCGGTCGTTGCACAAGGCAATACTTCAAAGCATGTTTCAAGGAGCGGAGGTATATGCATACCAATCATGGCGGTACCAATGTGCTTATGGCAGATGAATGCGTGCCAGCCATCGTGGTACTGCTGTGCTGATGGAAGAAGTGGTTCCGGGCCATCATTTTTGATAGGAGTGGTTCCGGGTCATCGCCTCTGGTATTTGGGCTCTGCCCCTTGTCAAGGAGGTACAGGCTCCGCACCAGAGCATACCTACAGTACCCAGGGCGTCACCGCGCGCGCTTGCAGGCTTGGGGTCCCTGCGCCACTGAATTGAAGCGTATATAGGCCGTTGTGGACACTCCTTCACTACTTGAAGAAGCGCATCACAATGGACAGGCACGTCGCCGCGTCGCGCCGCCACCTCACCTTGTTGTTAAGCTTGCCGACGGTGCAGCTCGTGTAGCACGCCCACATCAACAAAAACTTCAAAGTTGAAGTGCAGACTGTTCGGTGACATCAACTCACGACCGCATGCCAAAAACCATAGCGTCAGAACGGATCCGCACGTCGCACCGCCACCTCACCTTGTTGTTGACCATGCCAACGGTGAAGCTCGTGTAACTCACGCTACATCAACAGCAACTTTAAAATTGCAGTGCAGGCCGTGCCGCCACACCAACTCACGACCGCGTGCGCAAGCCATCGCGTGAGCACAGAATCGCGTGCCCAAAGCATCGCAACAGAGCAGAGCTGCACGTCGCGCCGCCACCCTCACCTTGTTGTTGACCATGCCCACTGTGAAGCTTGTGTAGCCAGCCCACATCACAACAAACTCCAAAGTTGCAACTGAACAGAGTCGCATGGCGCACCGTCACGTCACCTTTTTGTTGACCGTGCCCACTGTGAAGCTCGTGTAGCGTGCCCACATCACAAACACCTTCAAAGTTGAAGTGCAGGTCATTCATGCCCCAAACGTCGCGTCAGAACAGAACCGCACGTCGCCGCGCCACCTCACCTTGTTGTTGACCGTGCCCACTGTGAAGCATGTGAAACGCGCCACATCAACAAAAACTTCAAAGTTGAAGTGCAGACCATTCGGAGATAACCACTCATGACAGCGTGCCCCGAATCATCGCACCACCTCACCTTGTTGTTGACCATGCCCACTGTGAAGCTCGTGTAGCCCGCCATGGCCGCGTGCACGGCGTTCTGCGCGAGCTGCATGCAGAGGATCTGGTCCGACGCGTTAGCCGGCACGGACCTGCGGCGCGACAGGCACATGGAAATTGAAGTTGAAGTTGCAGTTGAGCTGAGAACCGAAGAGAAATGTTATGGCGTTCTGCGCGAGGTGCGTGCAGAGGATCTGGTCCGACGCGTTGGCCGGCACGGACCTGCGGCGCAACACGCAGCAGCACTCAGCATGAGCACTGCGTGCTCTGAAGTACTCAGCGCTGTTGCACGCTAAGGGGCGCAAAAGCCCATGCGATGACTTGACTTCCAAGTACTACAATGCGATCAAGGTGGGCACTGATGAAAGATTGCGCTATGCTGAGTGTTGCAATGCAGAGAGCTGCTGCTCACTAGCCTGGTGTTGCACAGCGACAGAGGTGGACATCGAGGTGACCGATGCAACAGAAGGCCGACGCCAGTCGTGTGCTGCTAGAAGTGAATGTACTGTGGTCTGTCTTTCGGCAAGTGTAACTGCCGTAGCCGTCAAGCGTGCAAACTGCAATGAGCATGTAACTGCCAGATGCTTCAACACTCAGCAATCAGTCAAATGACATTGACTGAGCTAGTACAGAGCACATTGCCATTGCACCAAGGGGGTCCAGAAAAGAAATGCGGGGGTTGCAGCTCCCCAAAGATCGTGGTTGACTCATCCCTACAAAACCACTTTTAGCAGATGCACGTGATGTGTACACGACTGTAGGGCTGAGTCGACCATGCGTTTGTACGGGAATTCCGGGGGGGGGGGGGAGGGGTGTGTGTTGCCATACGGCATCTCGACGGCCTTGTCCACCTGCCCCCCCCCCCCCCCCCTCTACATGCACCGGGGCAGAAACCCCTGTCCTAGCGATGTAGGCAACATATATGCATATGCCATCTTATTGATTGCGCGTGATTGCTTGAGTTCAATGCTATCTCACTGCGAACGCTCCATGAGAACATCGTCAAGATTGTTCTGGTCACAAGTGATTTCTGCGTTGCAGGCAGCAACGGCCAGCCTTCAGCAGGCGCAGTACAACGACTGCGCAGCATCTGCCGCAGGCACATCCGCCCACTCGTCACCAGCACAACATGAACTTCAACTCTGAGCAAGCCGACTTCCTGCTGCGGACGAATATTCTTGAAAACTTTGGACAGCACGTTGCGTGTACAACGGCTACGCATCGTCCAAAAGCGCAGTCAGGCTGCCGTGAGTCGCCCACTTGTACTCCGCTGAGCAATGACACGGCGGATGCACACAACCTACATACCTACCTGACCATGTGCTGAGTAATGACACAAACAATGGGACAGGGGCGTGTTGCTTTGTGCTTTTCATTGATTCTCGCTCAGGGCGCAAAAAAAATGGTGGATGTCCAGCGTGCTGGCAGTTACTGTGTACATACCTGACCAAGTAGTTGGGGCGCAATCGGGCCATCTGGTGCATCAGGATAGCTCATGCTCCGCATGCGCACCCCGCTGAGCAGTGACACAGTGGACGCGTGTACATCATACATACGTACGTACCTGACCATGTAGCTGGGGTCGATGTACTTGGGGGAGCACTGCTTGCCCTGCTTGGCAAAGTACTCCTCGATCTTCGCCTGCATGAACTCGCCAATCTGCGCTCACGCACGCGAACGCACACAGGTACGCACACGCATAAGCGCGTGATTGCCTTCGCCAGTAAACGCCGAGTGCATGAGGAGACGCGTTGCGTTTGAGTTGCTACTGGCGTGTGCGTCTGGCCATAATGCTCAGCAGGCCGAGGTAGGTATCTACTGCAGGTATACATGTGAGTGTCACGCGGCTCTGATGTTGCTGTGGTGTGCGCACCCATGTGGGGCCGGAATACGGCACTTGCACTTGAACGTACTCTCGAAGTTCGAGGCGGGTAGATACTTCGATATACATGCAGGTGTCATGTGGTTCTGACATTGAACTCATCGATCTGCACTCACATGCAAACGCACGCACGCACACACGCACATTCGCAGGAACATGATCGCCGCAGTGAGAACAAGCAAATCACACGACAGTATGCGGCATCGCACTGCTGTTGGGCGCGATCGTTTGAACACAAAAGTTGGCAGACGAAGATTCACATATGCTTCAGTATACTTGAAAGTTGATGGACACCAACAATGAACCAACCTCAACTCGCCTTGGAGAGCTTCCATTGCCGGACGTGTCCGTCTCAGTGATAACCACAAGCAGCTCGTCACACCCTGCCCTTGGCCACGACAGCAATGCGTAGCCCTCTTTCCGCCAACAGCACACATTCAGGGTCGTCATGACCGTTGCCCCCCAAACACCCATATGTGGCGCAGACTTGAACTTCAACTCAGCTTGCGCAGCTTTCTCGTTGCCGGAGGCGTCCGTCTCGGCACTTGCACCCAGCAGCTCGCAGCCCTCTTTCCGTCGACAGCACACAATCGGGGTGGTCGCGACCCGCTACACCCCCGAACACCACTTGGCAAACCACAAACTTCAACTCAGCAGACACCAACTTCAACTCACCATCGGCAGCTTCTTGTTGCCGGACGCATCCGTTGCGGCGCTCGCGCCCAGCAGCTCCTCGCCCGCGCCCTCGGCCACCACCACGATGGCGTAGCCGAGGTTGTCACAACCCTACCCCAAACCACCAACTTCAACTCAGCGTGGGCAACTTCTTGTTGCCGGACGCGTCCGTCTCCGCGCTCGCGCCCAGCAGCTTTTCCCCTGCGCACTCGGCCACGACGACGACGGCGTAGCCCTTGTCGGCGACGACGCGCTCGAGGTGCGGCAGGCACCAACTTAAACTCAGCAGCACCAACTTCAACTCACCTTGGGCAGCTTCTTGTTGCCCGAAGCGTCCGTCTCAGCGCTTGCGCCAAGCAGCTCTTCGCCAGCGCCCTCGGCCACGACGACAACAGCGTAGCCCGTGTCTGCGACGACGCGCTCGAGGTGCGGCAGGCACCAACTTCACGTCATTAGCCCCAACTTCAACTCACCTTGGGCAGCTTCTTGTTGCCGGACGCGACCGTCTCAGCGCTCGCGCCCAGCAGCTCCTCGCCAGCGCCCTCGGCCACGACGACAACGGCGTAGCCCTTGTCTGCGACGACGCGCTCGAAGTGCGGCAGGCACCAACCTCAAACCTCTTTGCCCCAACTTCAACTCACCTTGGGCAGCTTCTTGTTGCCGGACGCATCCGTCTCAGCGCTCGCGCCCAGCAACTCTTCGCCAGCGCCCTCGGCCACGACGACAACGGCGTAGCCCTTATCGGCTACCACGCGCTCCAGGTGCGGCAGGCACCCTTTGTCGCCCTCCAGCACGATGGGCGCCTCCGGCACGAGGCACAGGTCGACCTCGCCGCTCGCCATGGTCGCGTATGCCGCGATGAAGCCGCTGCTGCGCCCCATGAGCTGCAGCGCACAGGGGGCGGTGGGGGGGGGGGGGAGGCAGGAGGCGGGGGGGGGGGGGGGGGGGGGTTGAGGTGGGGGGTGCGGCAAGCACAGGGCCATCAGCGTTTGGTGATTTGGTGATCAGTGTCAAATGAAGCTCATGCACTAGGCAGAGGTCCACCTCAGCGCTTGTTATGGTTGCGTACGGCTGCGATGAAGCCGCTGTTGCACCCCATGAGCAAGTTTGGGGGAAAGGGGGGGGGGGGGGACCGTTGATCAGCTCAGAAAGTCCCTCGATGATGCATTGGGTTAGTCTCAGCGGCCTTATGCGCGCCAGGCGATGCGCGCAAGACGACCAACGCCGCCACCACACCCGCCTAACACAGCGGCACTTGGGTAAAACACGTACCTTGACAATACCGATGCCATTGGGCAGGTTGCAGGTGGCCTCCGTAACTGCCACCTTGATGGCGTTCTGCGCGGCCTCCACGGACGTCGTGAAGCCAAAACTGCGATCCAGCAGGTCCACGTCGTTGTCGATGGTCTGCGCGGCGGAGGGGGTGAATACGGGGCGGAGGAGGGGTGATTCATGTCGTTGTCGAGGGTGTGTGAAGCGGGGGTCAACACGGAGCGGAGGAGAGGTGAGAGAGAGCGGATCCATGTACGTCATTGTCGATGGTCTGCACAGCGACGGTGAACAACGGGGCGGAGGAGATGTGAGAGGGAGCAGATGCATGTCGTTGCCGGGGATCTGCAAAGCGGGGGCGAACCTCAAGTAAATTGTAGCAGAGCAAGCGGCGACAGGGAGCCAGCGTCGCCCATGAGCCTGCTTGGTCTCTCGCATGGTGACGTGCCTGATGCTTCAAGCCCTCATGCTCCAAGTTCATAATACTTCAAGCCCAAATGCTTCAAGCAATTGGGGCTCACGAGAGCAGAGGTGCTTGCTCATCATACTACTGGTCTGCTAGTACTCCCTGCACCTGCTGCAGGGACGAGTATGGTGCGCTGAGTTGAGCTGCGCAGCAGCAGCAGCAGCAGCGCTCGGCAGATGGCGCGCATGGCTCACCTTGGGGATGCCCGCAACCGCAATGTTGAGCTTGCGCTCCAGGCACGCGTGCGCGATCTTGTCGGCGCCTCTGTGCGTGCCGTCGCCGCCGATCACGTACAGGTGCGTCACCTGTTGAAGCACATCAATTCGATGTGGCAGCGAGCAGCAAAGTACAGGTGCGTCACATGATGAAGTGCAACATGTAGAACGTGGCAGCGAGCAGCAATGACCGATCACGTACAGGTGCATGTGCATCGCTTGTTGAGAAGGAACACTTCAACAATCAGCGAGCAGCAAATGATAATCACGTACAGGTGCGTCACCTATTGAAGAACATCAATTTCTACATGGCAACGAGCAGTGATGAATAGGCACAGGCCATGAGCACTCTATGAACAAGCAAGGCTTCTTGGGACTCGACTGGGGCACAGCATGGTGCGTCTTCAAGATCACCTGACTGAAGCAGTGATGCGTCTGCTAAGGACATGAGACCAGCAGCGTTCAAAGTACCCCCAACGGCAAATACGGAAAAACTGATACGGAAAACCGCTTAGGGTTAGGGTTAGGGTTAGGGTTCGGCTTCAGACAGCCCCGGGGGGCGCGTCACTGCTGACAGACAGCCCATGCACATGGCACGCGCGGCGCAGCACGGGGTCATCGCACCTCGACCTAACCCCAGCCCAAACCCTAACCTAACCCTAACCCTAAAGGACACCTCAGAGCAGCCGTCGCGAGCGTTGCGCGCCATGCTGAGCACTGCAACGCAACACGCAGAGGAGCGACCGCTGTTGGGCCACGCGGTCCCGGGGACCACGAGCTGATCATGAGCGTCTTGACAACGGGCGCGTGGGGTTTGTGGGCGCGAGTGCACGATGCGAACTTCAACTTGTCGCGGCCATCCTCGGCTCTAGCATCTGCGTCGGGCGACGCACGCGGCCGATGCAAGCGCCCTGCGCACGGCGGCTGTCTTCACAGCGAGCGCTCTCGCATGCGCGTTATGGACGCAGCGCGAAACTGTGTGCGTTGGGTGCCCGTTCTGACGCTGGCAGCTTCAAGCGGCCACCTGTTGAGTGACATCGATCATGTGCACCAGCGGCCCAGAACGTCATTTGTCGTACCATGCGCATCGGGCGCTCTGTAGAATTTGTGTTAGGGCAAGGGATGGGGTTACCGGCATGACGCTCGCAGACAAAGCATTGCAATGCCCTGACCCTAGCCCCAGTTGTGCGCACAGCGGCATGCCACCCACCTCGTGCTTCTGGAGGAACAGCAAGATCTTGTCGAGGTCAAAACCGCCGCGCGAGCTCCTGCGATGAGAGGGCAGCGCAGGCAGCGCGTCAGTCCAGAAGCCACAGTACACACATGTACAGTACACCTGTACGGTTGACCTGCGACGCGTGCCTACCCCAGCACGCCCCCTACACCGGTACTTGGAACGGTCCCCATGAACGCACCGCCGCTGCATCCTTTATGGTGAACATGTACGGTAAACATGTACAGTACACATGTACTGTACAAGTGCAGTACACCTGCGACGCGTGCATACCCAACACACGCCTCCAGACCGGTACTGGGAACAATCCACAACATCGCGCTGCCGCTGCATCCGGCCGGACACCCCAGTAGCAGTCTCATACGCCGGATGTGCAGCATCCGCAGCTGCGTTCTCGGCGTACACGCGCAATCGTGATGTGCCGCGGTCTGCACACCGTGCAGGCCGGCGCCGCCGGCGCCGCCGCCGCCGCCGTCGCCGCCGCCGCCGCAGCCGGCAGGGAGGGGGGAGTCTCTACACGATGTCGCCGTCAGCGTTCAACTGCGTCGCGCAGCGGGCGCACCAACAATCGCTATTGCATATGCTTTGCAGTGCATCGCGCTGGCAGCTGCGAGGTGCGGTGCAGCGCCCGAGTACAGCTACTGTGTGCGGAGTACCTACACAGTACGGTCCCGACTGTTGCTGCCAAAACCGTGGCGCTGTGGCGCGCCATACCCCTGCACTACGACGCCTCGCCCAGACTGCAAACGCGCCACGCACACGCACCCCTGATGCTCCCGCAGCGTGTAGGTAAGTATCGCGCATCCCGCCCGCAAACCGCCAGCAGGCGTGCGCGGCAGCGTGCGGGCAGCAGTTAAATGTGCTACAAGGCTGCAATGACCCTGAACCTGGGTGCCTCATGCCACACACGCACACATACACCCACGAGTCCGTATCAGTGTTACACCCCCCCCCCCCCCCCCCCCCTTTCCCGCACTGCTCGACCCCCCGCTCCTGCAGCCCGTTCCACGCCGAAAGCAGCAGCAGGCGCGCGCAACGGCAGATGAGCGCGCCGCAGACTGCACTGGTCCCGCACCGCCGTGCCTTGCTCCGCACACAAAATGGCACACCCCCAGTCCCCTTAGCCGAAGGTCCGTATCCCCTTCCATAACGTGTACCCGCAAACAGTAGGTAGGTAGGTATCCCCGCACGCATACATACCCCAGCAGCGTGCCGCCCTGGTTCTGCAGGCCGTTGACCGCGTCCATGGTGAGCTCGAGCGGCTCCAGATCGGCGTCGTAGAACCCCCCGAAGCCCCCCTTGATGCCGATGACGCGCCGCGCGCCGTAGTTCTGCAGCAGCGTCTCCGTCACGTAGTGGATGACGCTGTTGAGCCCGGGGCACAGGCCGCCGCACGTGACGATCGCCGCGACCGTCTCCTTCGGCGGGAAGTGCAGCAGCGGGCGCGGGCCCGCGCGCAGCAGCGCCTTGAGCTTGCGCGCCTTGCCCGGGCCGCACACGTGCTCCAGGAGGATGCAGTCGCGCGGGCCGAGCAGCTGCGGGAGAGTGGGGGGGGGGGGGGGGGGGGCGTTCAGTTCAGGGAGGAGGGAGGCAGGGTGCTCTATGTGCTCCAGGAGGATGCGGTCGCGCAAGCCGAGCAGCTGGGGGGGGGGGGGGGGGCAGATTCGTTTATTATCTAGAGAACATCAACACTTTGTTCTAAACAAAATCTAATCTTAGGTGACAATTGTTACAAATATGTCGCTCTAATTCAAAAAATAAAAGGTCCAGCTACATACTATAACTATTTATTGGATTGCCTCAGCTCAGGGAGGAGGCGCAGGAGGCGGGGGAGGGGAGGGAGGGCGCTCTGTGTGCTCCAGGAAGATGCAGTCACGCGGGCCGAGCAGGGGGGGGGGGGGGGCAGGAGGGGGAGGGGCGATGCACGACTTTGCCGCGCTGGCACGCGTGAGCGCGAGCCGGGCGGAGACTGGCTGCCACTGGCCTGCCTGATGAAATGAAGGCAGTGATGGGCGAGAGAGCAAGACGCGATTCCACGCCCCCCACTTTCCTTCATTGGCCCTCCGCACAGGGTAAATCGCTATGTAAAGACAGCGGCACTTCCAGCTGTACTAACGGATGCACGCCTCGCTCCTCAAGACCACGGGCCTAAGTTGGCGGCTGAAGTGAGGGCTGCACGTGCATGCGGGGCCTGAGATACCTGCGCCATCCTTCTTGGACTGAGCGTTCCAGGTAGATATAAGCACCACACAACCGGATTGGGTAATGGCATCGAGCGCGTGAGTTTGCAGCGCCAGGCGCCGCATCGCATATATGCGTTCTGTGCAGCAGCGTCTACAGAGCAGTCTCAGCAGGCCAGCGACTTCAAGTTCAAAGCCGGCACAAGGCATGAAGACAGTGACGACCCGCTCAGGTAGAGCACGAGACCAGGAAACGCGAAGCAAAGAAAGCTTTAGTACACTATGCTGCATTCATATGCGGCAGCTCCATGCAGTTTACAGGGTTTTGAAGTTTGTGAGCACGACGGCAGGACAACAGCGCGCACAGCTGTTACAGCACTCAAGAGCTGATGCGTATGAATTTGAATGCATGCAGAATGAAATTGCTGAACATACTTCGGTCATGCGCGAACTGCAAGATGTCGGGCTTTGTTCGGCGAATGATTTTCGTCAGATGCTAAGAAGTTGAAGTAGAAACTTGGGCATTATGAAGCAGTGCAGCCTGCTTAGCACGTACCCGATTCCACAGGCTGGGCTCCCCGGTGCTCTGCTGTGTCATGCAGTCGTTTCTCATGTTACATGGCGGGAAGGCCTCATTCAAGTTGGGAACCTCGCACATGTACACCTTGTCGAAGGCATACCTGTCGATGATAGAGCAGTGGCGAATCATGAAGCGTATGAGGCTCGCATCACTCCTGGTGTGCAATGAGCAATGCCATGCCAGCAAAGACTGAGCCTCGTGCAAGTTCCCGCAAATCGATAGAAGCAAACACAGAGCACAAGCACCAGTCACGGTGCAGGACACGGTGGCCACAGCATCAATCCGTGGGTCAGTGCGTGCGTCCTGTGGCAGTGCAGCAATTGATGGTCACCTTGGTCGAACGACGTCAACTCAGCAAACCAGAGCGCAATTGGATTGCTGTCGGAGACGCAGTCTAAATTTCATAGTCAACGACTTACTCTGTCTCCACGCATCCTGGCGGCACAATCGTCTCCTTCGCAGTTTTCGCTCCTTCCTCCTCCATGCTGCTGCAGCTAGTAAGACGCGCCTGCTCTCCAGATGCAAACCTGCGAGGAAGATACACAGATTCAACGACTTGAGGTTGGCCCACTTTCAACATGTGACCCGCTCAGTGTCACATGTTGAAAAACACCAAAATCTGCTTGACAGCAGAGGCAAACAAATGTGTACAGCTTGAGCGCAAGCTTACAGTGCATGAGGCTCTGTATGAGAACAGGCGTGGCGGATAGTTTGCGTGGGAGTGCGAACGTGCAAGCTAGAATACTACAATTTTGCAGTGTGACAGGGATCAAGTGAGCAAGCAACAGGAGCCTACGATTGCTTACCTTCGATGACAGTGTCTGTCTCTTTTTTTACCAATGCCGTGCAGTGCTGGGCACCCGCTGACCCACGGTGCTCATTTCTAGTATGTAAAGCTGCTCAGGCCAGCAAGCATCCTTCAACAGCTGTGACACATTAGGCAAGAATGCTCTTGGTGTGAGAAATGGTCGTGGAGAGCGCGCTTGGGGTTTGGCTGGGCTTTTCATAGCAACAGCACCTGTCTGTAAAATAGCGTCTGGAGGCCCATTGATCACATTGCCTAAGAGCGCGACCCTTAGATTTGAATACAGTCCTCATTTGTGGGCACTGTCGCAGCTGATCCAGGCCTGCATACCCCTGCATGAAAAAAAATCTTCACCACAAGGATCGGCAAGCGCAAGACAAGCCTGAAGTTTTCTGCATTTGTTCGTGGCTCAAATGCCCGGTCCACTCCCCAGCTACGTAAGCGATTGCGGTGTCTGCAGTCTCCTGTGGTGTTGTCTAGACAATACACGGGCGCACATAGGGAAGGAGTACACTACAGCGCAGCACATAGATGGCCATGGTTGTCAACAGCGCCCTTCAAGCTGTGTGCGACATAGCAAGCACCAGTGTGGAATAGCATCACCGTAGGCAAATAGATTGTGCCGGTTCACCAATGGTATTACAGTATGAGAGTGTATGGGATGGCGCCAAACCGCGTCACGGCGCAGCAGGTGCCAAAGCATAGCTGCCAGTGCAAGACACACATTGCACATGACTTGCTGCACACACGTGTGCAGGGGGGCACTGTACTTGTTGCTGATCTACCCCTCCAAGGTCTCAGCGAAGCACCGGCTTCGTTCATTGCCTGAAACGGCCCTACGTGGGCATTCAAATCCGTGCCACGCTGCTCATTTCGCAGGCACCAAGCGCTGAGCGTTGCCACTGCGGCCTCATCTGAGCGCTGCAGTCGATGTTGCTGCGATTCCGCAGCACAGGCTGCTGTGTCACAGCACAGATTCACAGGCACAAATGGCACATGCCGCCGCCCAACGCGATTGCGTTGGCCGCTGCCGCCGCCCCTGAGTGCCGCGAGCGTCGCCCAGGCTGACGCCAATGGCATCACTTGCGAAGTATGCATCGCAGTCACAGATGAACGAGCCAGCGCGCCGCTGCGACTGGCCAGTGCCGATGGCACAGCCCGGAAGTGTGGTGCATGTGACACACGCTGCCAGGAGCACCGCATCGGACATGCACTCACGTCGGCCGCACGTCGCCGTACGCTGCGCTCTTCCGTTCATTGCCATGCCGCTCCGGAAGAGCCGAGGCGCGTGCAGCCCGGGCCGTGGCAGCGGCAGACGCACTGCCTGCCATTGCCTGTGGCGTGCGCAAGAGGAGTTGGCGCAGTGCAGGCAGCGCCGGAAGTGGCTGCGGCCCTGAGGCTGTGCTGCATGCGCCTGCGGGCGCTACGCCATGACACAACCGCTGACTGACAGCGGCAGCAGCGGCAGTGCCGCAACTCAGCACCATGGTTGTGAACCTACGGCGCTGCACACGGCAGCACCTTGGCTTCTCACGCCCCAGCTGTGCTGCCGGCAGCGTCGGGGCATCTCGTGCCCCGGCAGTTGCGTGCGCGTTGCACGGTCGCCGCCGCCGCGCCACCGCCGCGCTGCAGCCTGCTGAGCATTGCTCATGCAACTTATCGCTCAGCGTCTGTTGCGCCATTGGTGTCAGGCAGCTCTGCCTCTGCCGCGGCCTCCGCCGCAGCCGCCGCCGCTGCCCACGACGCCAGCGCCGCCGCGGCGACGTGCGCGCTCGAGCCGCCGCCGCGCCGCCGCGCAAGCTGCGGCACGAGCCCGAGGCGCTCGAGCTCCTGCGCCGCCGCCGCCAGCGCTGCGCCGCCGCCGCGCGCGCCGACGAGCGTCAACCCCGCGCCCGTCTGCGGCGCCGCCGCCGCGGCGGCACGCGCCGCATGTCGAGCCACCGCCGCCGCTGCGCCCGGCCCGAGCCCTGCGAGATCGACTGCGGGGAGGGTCAGACACGGGTCGCGCAGCGCGCCGTGCGCGACGGCGCGCGCCAGGATGGCGTCGGCGGCGGCGGGGGCGGCGGCTGCGGCGGCGAGCGCCTCCAGCGCGGCGAGCGTAAGCGCGCGGTCGTCGCACAGGCTCTGCTGCTTGTAGAGCAGCTCCTGCGGTCGTGGCGCGTGGGGGGCGGGGGGGGGCGTGTGTGAAGGGGGGGGGGGGTCCCAGAAGCGTCAAAGTGATGCTGACAGGGGCAACAGGCGGTGACGGTTCAGCGCATCAGCAACAACACGGCTGCCGTACTGCACGGGACAGGGTGGGGACGAGAAACGCGCGGTGCTCATACAGCGACAGTGCAGCGGCGGCAGGAGCGCTGCACGGGCATTCTGCGCCGCAGCATCAGCAGCACCGCAGCGCAAGATACCCCGCAATATAGGGGCACTACGGCGTCGCATTGCCAGCCAGGACTGCAACTACGCCGCAAACGCAGCAGCCCGGCGGCCCGGCATGCGCGTCATCCCCCCGCACGAGACATCATAAATCACAGCAGCAGTGCTCGACGCACCACGACGCGGTCCGCGCGGCGCGCGGCGCCGCAGCCCTCCAGCACCTCCGTCAGGAACGCCACGTCGCCGCCGCCGCCGCCGCTGCTGCTGCCGCCGCCGCCGCTGCTGCCCATCTGCATGTCTGCGTACAGCCCCCACAGCTCGTCGTGGCGCTCCGCGGCGCGGCACGTGCGCGCCGCCAGCAGCCGCATGCGGCGCGTCGGCAGCAGTCTCGCCTCCGTTGCCTCCCTCTGCAGAGAGGTTGAAGTTGAGGTTGAGGTTGGCAGGATGAGCCCCTAGGCGTCAGATGCGGTGCGCGGTGCAGAGGCATGCGCGCGTGGGCAAGCGAGCGCACGCAGCGCATCGGCGGTAGCCCCGCTGTTGTTATCCCTCACTGTGTTGTGCGTAGAGGGAGAAAGAAGGCGTGTGCGCGGGCGGCGGTGCTGAGTCGGGTCAAAGCGCATGCGCCCGCACGCTGAGGCACACGTGCTGCACAAATACAACTAAGTATGACGCACGAATCACGGCGGCGCCGCCGTGAGCGCATGAACGCGCCTGCTACATGAAGTCAATCATGTGCACAAGCGAGGCGCAACAATGCTGCGAAGCGGCAATGTCGATGGAGGTCGTGCAGCAAACACAACAGCTGCAAGCAACAGCGAATACTTGCCGCTTGTTCCAGGGATGACAAACACTTCAACTTCTTGCGGTTACACGTACCATGTACACCAGGGCGCGCTGCCAGTCGCCGACGCCGTGGCAGCAGCTCAGCGCCGCGGTGAAGCACAGCACATCCGGTGTGAACCCTGCACGCCGCATTGATGATACACAAGCGCACTGTAAGCAGCTGCTTGCGCACACGTACACATCTGAAATTGGTGCATCTCACAAAGATAGCTGCCGCAAAGGTTGCACACATGTGCTCATGAATTGGGTGTACGTGACAACGCCCCCTGCCAGCAGCTGCCGTCAATGCAGCAGCTGCGTGAAGGTGCCACAGAACATCTCAAGAACACATCGATGACAATGCGCGCAGGCTCCGCACGCACCGTCGCTTAGGCACGCAGCGATGATGATTGCGTGCGCATCAGCGTTTGCGCGATGCCAAGAGCCCTGCCTCTCGCCACGGTTGGCAATCGCCGCGTCGCAAGTGGCGCGCCGGCTCTGCCACGCATTTGCTCAGAGCGCAGCACTGAGGGCTTGAGCGGACACCGCGCGAGCACACCGCTTGGAGCGCGCGGACTAGCATGACTGACCATGCCACGGCACATGAGAAATATAGCGCACGGTGGTGCCCGCAAAAGAGAAATGGCGCCGCTACGTGGATGCGGCTCACCGGCATTGCCGCGCGCCTGCTCAAAGCGCACTGCTCAAGGCTCAAAGAGAAGCCTGCACGTTCAAGTTCTGTGCGGGCTAACGCCTTAAGCAATGACACGGTGTCCCACAAGAGGAGAACGGCTCACCAGCTTTGCCGCGCGTCTGCTCAAACAGTGCAAGGCCGCGCTAACGCTTGAAGCACTGTTTGAGCGCAAGGAAATGCCTGCAAATTCTTCAAACTTTGTGCGGGCGAACACTTTAAGCAATGACACGGTGTCGCGCACGCAAAGGAAGGCTCACCGGCTTTGCCGCGCGTCTGCTCAAATAGCGCGAGGCCGCGCTCGTGCTCGCCGGCCGTGGCGAGCGCCTCCAGCGCCGCGCCGTAGCCGACCGCGCCCGGCTGCAGCCCCTGCACCTCCATGCCGCCCAGAAGCGCCAGGGTCTGGCAGGCGCCATAAAGGGCAGCAAAGGGGAGCGACGAGCGGGGGTGGAGGTGTGAGGTTGCGGGGCATCCTTTCTTGTTTATCTGCTAAGTTCAGAGCGTGGGTGCTACCGCAATAAAGGGGCTGCGGCACTGAGGGGGATTGGCACGATTCCAGCCGTTGCCCGACGTTGCCGCGCTGCTGCGGCCCCTGCACCTCCATGCCGCCCAGGAGCGTCAGGGTCTGGCAGGAGCATAAAGGGCAATGAGCGGAAGTGGCACTATGAGGTTGCGGGGCATCGGCAGCTGTGAACGAAGTCCAGAAGGAGATGAGCTGTGTGATGATGCCTTTCTGGGCGCACCAGAGGGACCATGCTGCCGAGTAAACAACGCCACCTGCTACAAGAGGTAGCCACTGCAAGTTGAACTCATCATTCAGCCTACCTCAACTAATCATTCAACTCACCTCTGCCCAGCGGCGTTTCAATCTAGCATGGTGGCGACTGACGGTCACTGCTACTTCAACTAGCCACTTCAACTGGAAGGATACATTCTCATCAATGGGCGAGTCACCTCCTCCCAACAACTCGCCGCAGCCGCGCCCGCCATTCCACTTTACGTGGTGAGCAACCATACACCACAACAACAACTAGTTGAAGTCTCATTGCTGATCGGTGCGGATGCCACTCGCTCTATCATGGTGGCTAGCAAGCGTTCACTACCAAAACAACCATTCACTTCAACTTGAAGTCTCATGATAGTGGGTGAGTCACCTCCTCCCAGCGGCCCGCCGAAGCCGCGCCCGCCATGGCCGCCAGATACGTCTTCAGGGTCGGCACCGGCCGCGAGGGGTCGGGCACATCGCCCGCCAGCAGCGCCAGCGCGCTGTACCACTGGTCGTAGTCGCTGCGCACGCGCGCACGGAAAGCACAGCGACGCCAAGTCACAAACAAGCAATTGCGCCACGTATATGTCGCCTTCGAGCGGAAGATCAGCCCGCTGTGGCGGTAGCATCAGCGCGATGTACCACTGGTCGTAGTCGCTGCGCGCGTGCGGATGGAAAAGCATTAAAGAGTACAGCATTAGCAAGTCACAAGCCAATAGCTGCATCACATTACATGTCGTTTCAGAGCGGAGAAATCAGGCTGCTGAAGCGAATTCTTGGGGTCCCGCTGGCAGCGTCAGCGCGCGGGACCTCTAGTCGTAGTCGGTGCACGCGCGCGCAGACGGAGAGCACGACATGTGACCTATACAGCCAGGAGTTCGTGTAGCTGAGGTGCATGGTGAGCATGGGACGTCTCATTTTATTGCAACCGACAGGTGCTGCACCAGCAGCGCCGCGCAATGTTACCACTGTTCATAGTCGCTGCACGCGCGCGCGCGGAAAGTACGGCGACAGCAACTCACAATCCACCATGCGCGTTATGTCGCAATTTGCTTCAAGGTGGAAGAGTAGTACTTAAGGTCTGCTGCTGTGGTTAGCAGCGCTTGCGTGCGGTACCGCTGGTTGTAATCAATGCACGCGCGCGCGGACGAAGAGCACGACATGTGAAGTACGCAGCAAGCAGTTCGCATTGACGTTGCTTGAGCGCACGCGAGCGTGAAGAACCGCGCTTTGCCACAGTCACTGCGCTGTGCCGCTACCCATAGCTGCTGTCCGTAATCGTTGCTCGCACTTAGGGATAGGATCAGGGTTAGGAGTAGTTATGGGGAGCACGACAGCGCCGCGCCGCAGACCGCTCGCGCCGAACGACACAAGTGACAGCGCACCGACCACACCACGCCGCGACCACACCACGCCGGCGTCACTTTCCAGCACTATTGGTGGGCCGCAGGCCCGAAGACCTGCAGGGCGATGTTAAGCTGACTATCAAGCTGACTTACAATGGTAGCTTCTGTGCACATAGAACGACGCACATCACATATGAAGCTTGCCGCAATGACATTTCGACAAGCGGTGAGCCTCAACTTGTGCACCACGGCTCCGTGCGCATCTCCGTAGCCGCCCACCCCAGTCGCGCTCAGGGTAACGGTTAGGGTTACAGAGAGCACGGCGGCGCCGCGCCGCAAACCGCTCGCGCAACACGACAGCATGTCGATGTCGCTTTCGAGCACGTGCACTTACAACAATGCGCATCACATATGAGGTCTATCGTGACAGTGCTGGACAAGCAGTGGGCCGTTGGGCCTCACAGTCGTCTTTTACCACGTACGACGCACATCACTTACGAAGCCTGACGCAATAGCGTCAGAACGAGACAAAGCCTCACCTCGTACACCACGGCTCAGCGCGCATCTCGCCCAGCAGCGCGCACGCGTCGCGCCACCGCCCCTGCAGCGCACGTTCGAACACCAAGTTCACTTGTCAGACGCCAACTTCACCTGTGAAGTGAGTCCAGCATGTCAAAATCGATATCACAAGTCGCGCGCGCGACACGGACAGACGGCACGAGTGATTGAGCCGAGGCGCGCAACGCCGTCAATGGCAAACGGCCCGGGCAGTTTTCCCTACGAGTGAAACGGACTTCAATGTGTATGTAGGTACCGGTCCTGCGGAGCACTGACGCGCGGCAGCCCTAAACGGCACGAGAATTCATGCCAGAGGCATGCACGATCGCGAGGCGAAGATACCGCGCGCACTTCACCGTACAAGTGAGGCAGCTTTTGTCCGCGCGTTCCTCCGCATGGTGTGGATCGGTTCGTGAGGAGCGGCTCGGCAGCAGCGCTCAACATTGGCAACATCAGACCGCGCGACAACTGCACTCGATGATCGCGTGGAGATGAGGGCGCCACCAGCCAAGCACACGCTCAAAGTGAGGAGCAGATTGGCGGCACTTTGCACTTGACACCCCCCACCAAAACGCACAGCGCGGCTGTCCCCCCAGACTCACTCACTCACACACACACACACACACACACACACACTGTCATATCGCGCCAGTTGCGGACCCTGCACTTGCGCAGACGCTGCAGAACCCGCACCACCACATTGAAAGCCTCCATGCTGCCAACCCACAGACCACTGTGTGCATCCATTCCAGCTTCTGGTCGAGGCGCTGCCGTCCCTGGTGTTCTGCCATGCTGACGGCAGCGCACGCGCCGCTCGGCGCAGCCACACGCCTGCGGCTCAAGCGCACGTCACAGGCAGCATCGAGGCTGCGGGCCTGCCGTGCTGCCGCGTTTGTGCGGCAGCGACGGCATCTCACGCGGTGCGCGATGAGGCGGCACCGCTTGGTTCAAACCGCACCCGCTTGGGCTTACGGTCAGCTATCAGGTTGGAGGTAGCATGGATGCCCACCGTGAGCTGCCGTGCGATCTCACTTACTCTCCTCATCTGACAGGTTTGCACACCAAGGCTGGCATGACATCGCATCTCTTCTTGGGGCTGAACTCACAGTCGAGGCAAGATTTGAGGCCCAACACTCACATTCTTCTGACACGCCCTGATTGCGGTCGCATATGCTGCAGGCCCGCGCTTCGTCCACTCGGCGTCTGCGCCCCTCGCGCCGCCGCCGCCGCCGCTGCCGCTGCCGCCGCCGCCGAAGCGCGCGCGCATGCGCGTGAAGACGTCAAGCGCGCAGTCGGCGCTGTTGTTGCTGTTGGCACGCTCGCACGCCGTGAGCGCCGCCTGCAGGCAGATGGCGTTCGGCGGAGTCCCCAGGGCCTGCGTGCGTGCGCGTGCTTGCGGTAAGTCATACGTGTGCGTGCGAGCGCGCGCAGCGGCGATGGGCGTTCACGCGCACGCTTGATGTATTTGACTGCAGCAGAGCACTAAAGTGGAGGGTGCAGTGGCGCTGTTGTGCGCGCTTGATGTGTGTGCGACGATAGCGGAGCGCTGTAGTGGTTGTCATGCGTGGCAACGCGGCGTCCCAATAGCGAGCCCTGTCGTGACTGCGATGAATGCCTTGAGTGGCACGGGCGTTGCAGACTGGTGCGCCGGCTGGGTGATGATGCGTCGGTGTCCAGCATCACGATTTGCTGCAGACTAAAGTAACAAACAAAAGCACAGTTCAAAAGCACAGTATTGCATCCAGTGCACATGCAATCCATGGAGAGAGGACTTGTCGCGCCCCAAGCGAAATTGATACTTCGAACTAGAAGTACAGTTGACATTTGGCGGCGGCGGCGTTTGAGTGTTGCCGTTGAGACACTTTCAGACTGTCACACGACATGTGGATTCCGTACAGCAAGCTTCAAGTTAGATGCCATTCATCTGGGCTTTTTCGCGCCCTGAGCGAGAATTAATAAAAAGCACAGTGGGAAGCCGTCATTGCGGGCACACCTCGGATGCACAGCGGAAGGACGCTTATTTTGAGCTGTACATGGCAATGAGTCTGGTCTGGTAACCGTCATAGTTCGCAGCATCAATACTATTGATAACTACAGTCACGGTGCTCACAATGTCAACGGCTACCGAGCGGTCAATGCTTCCCAGAAGTCAGAGCGGCAGGGTAGCTCACCTCCACGTGGCTCAGCAACTCGTTGAAGGCTTTCTTTGAGCTGTACATGGGCATGGATCTGGTCTAATAATCGACTTGGCTTGCAGCGTCGAGGTTTGCAACAACAACGGTGTGCATTAGCACATTGCGACCATTGAGCAAACAGCGCTTGCCGGAAGTGAATAGGGTGAGGGTTGGGATTAGAGTTAGGGCTGAGGGAAGCTCACCTCCATGTGGTTCAGCAGCGTGATGGCCTGGTCAGCGCCGACCCTGCGCAGCAAGCGCAAGCAACATCAACTAAGCCTGTGACGTTCCTGCTGTATGAACTTCAACTGCCACACACCTCAGATGCGCAACATGGTCATGACAGAAACCAGCGCACTGAAGCATGGTAAAACTACTAGTGACTACCGTTGATGAGTACGCCCAGAACTGCGCAACGCGTGCAAAGAGAGTGGATGAGGGGGCGATGCGCTGCGGAGTCGATGGGAGCTGATGCGCCTGCGCACCTGCCGACCGTGGATATGATGCTGGCGAACGTCCCAATCGTAGACGCGACGCCCGCCTCGCGCCTAATGAGCACTTTCTGAGCGCCACAACACACCCGCAAACTGCGGACGCGGATCAAGCTGGCACAAAATGCGCGGGCGCACAAGCGCAATTCGCAACTACCCAAATAGTAGCAGCATTTACGCACCTGCCAACCGTGGATATGACGCTGGCGAACGTCGCGGTGGTGGGCGCGACGCTTGCCTCGCGCTTAACAAAGCACTTCTGGCTGCCAGTACGCACGTGCCGACTGCGTCGATCGCGCCGGCGCACGTCACAATGATGGTTCGACGCATACAACCACTGAGTGCCTTACGGTAGCAACTGCGCACCTGCCGACTGTGGATATCACGCTGGCGAACGTCGCGTTAGTGGGCGCGACGCCCGCCTCGCGCATCTCGCGCAGCAGGCCGGAGGCGCGGCGGTGCAGCGGTGGCGCGCTGCGCTCGCAGGCGAGCGCGAGCGCGCCAAACGTGACGGCGTCCGGCCGGATGCCCGCCGCTTGCATCTCCTGTAGCGCGCGCGTGTGTGTGTGTGGGGGGGGGGGGGAGGGGGGGGGGGGGCAGGAACGGGGAACTTCAAACACGCGCTTCATGGAGCGCTGTCTTGGCGGAGGGCGTCTGCATGCAGCGTACCGCGACATGAGAGGGGGGGCGCGTGGACCTGCGGCGCGTCGCCGCGAAGGGACGGTGAGGGCGTGATGGCGTCGCGACGGGCGCCCAACGCGCCTATCCCCCCGCGGCGGGGGGGCAGCTGCGCCAGCGTGCGAGCGTCCGCGGGCTGCATGCTCACATACATACATACATTTGTACGGAGATGTACAGATGTACATAGGTGTAAACATGTACTCAGCTGTGCAAGACGGGGGCAGAGAGCGGCATGCAGCGATCAGGGGGTGAGCGGCGTTGAAGGGCGTGAGGGTGGGCGTGCTGAGCACTTCCGCATCAAGCCGCATGCCGCAGCGTACACTCTCCCTGCGGAAACAAACGGCAGGCGCCATTTGAGGCCGAAGGTGATCGTAACCTCCCTAACCCTAGCCCTAACCCAATGCACCGCCGCAGTCGTCGCCACTTGCCGACCCAGATGCTTCTGGTCGGAGTACATGGCGGCGTTGACGCAGTACCTGAAATGGAGCCAACATACTGTACATGCACGATATGAGACTTGGAAGACCACAGGTACCGTGAATGATACTCTCGTTTCTGGAGTACACTATAGCTTAAAGACCGAACTGTGCAACGGCTCCGCGGCGTCAAGGCCCCAAACGAGCAGGCGCGCCTTCCTCGGCTGCTGAGGGTCTGAGCCAGGGGTACAGCAGCACCGCAACGCATGCGCGGTTCGCAGAGGCTGCACGCTGATAGCCACTGCGTGTCTGCTGCCTCGACTGTGCGTTTATGTGTGAATTGCTGTCTGGGGACTGATGTTCGTTGAAGTCAATGTAGCATCCAGCGACTCGCCTCAAAGAGCGCCACGTGCACGCTGCCCCTAGTGCATGCGCACACGCACGCCGATTGCCAAGTTGCCCAGCACCGCAATGCACGCGCGGCACGCAGAGGTTGCGCGCTGACAACGCGGTCCCGTATGCTTGATGCGCCAATTGTACTTTTCATGCACGTGATTGTTGTTTGGGCTTGATGTCGTTGTTGAAGTCAATGTGGCATCCAGCAACTCGCCTCGAAGAGCGCCACCGCGCGCTGCCCCTGGCGCATCCTCGCGAGCACACTTATGGCGGTATTGAATGATACCACATCAACCACGCCGCGCCTTGCCATGGCGTGAAACAGCTCCATCGCAGGGTCCCACTGGCGCGCGGCCGCGCACGCGGCGAGCGCGGCGTTGAACGTGTGTACGTTGGGCGCGAGGGGTGCGGGGAGGCCGTCCAGGACGTCGAGCGCCTCGCACCACTGCCCGCCCCTGCGCGCGAGCGGAGAGCAGCAGCGGAGACGATGAGAGAGATTGTGTATGCAGGTGGGTTAGCACGTACCAGCAGCGGGGAGTGCTGGAGTGCTCGCGGGGCAAGCGCCACGTTGCATTTATGCGTGCACGTCTGGCGCCTAGCGGCTCTGGGCAGGCAGTCGCACCGCTGCCCGCCCTGCATGGATAGGGACCAGCGGAGGCGGCGCGAGGACAGCCTTGAGGGCAGTGCGCGGTGGCAGCAGGCAGGCGAGAGGTACGCACGCGCGTGCTGGGGCCCGATGGTGTCTGTGACCACGAGAGAGCGGGGACTTTCGGTACGCAGTTGCACTGCCGCCCAAACACCGACGTGGGAACAGATCGTGAGTCATGCGTCAGCGCAGCGGATGGGGCGGGCAGCGGGCGACAGCAGCGGGCAAATATGAAGCACGCATGAGGCAGGCGCCACATGGCCACTACGTGTGTGCGGCGGGCGGCGAACGGCTCTGTGCAGGCGACCGTACCGCCGGCCAACCCTGCACGGCTGGACTCTCAAGCGAAGCAACAAGGCGGCAGTCGCGCGCAGAAGACAGTCTCACAGTGCGCGATGGCAGCGGGCCATGCACGAGCACGCGCGCGCGTGCCGCGATCGAACGGCGGCGGTGAGCGCTAGCGTCATGCGCTGCGAGTCTTTGGAGCAGACGTTGTCTCCCCGAGCGCACTGTTGTCGGACCGGTGTTGGAGATGCATGTGGTTCACAGGTGGTTCAAACACAAGCTCATCATTGATTCTTTAGTTCAACCTGTTGACCTCACACTGCCCTTCACAAGCACAACAAGGGGCAGCAGCGGCGGTATTGGCAAGTGAAGGCACGTGCCCCCATGCGCGTTCGAGTCTGCAGAGACGCTTGGAGTGCGGCGCCGGCGTGGCATGCGTGTATGTATCAAGGCACACCGTCGCAGCAATGTCAGCGGCAACAATGGCCCAAAACTGGCTTGAGGGGCGTTGTCAGCACTCTCACGCGCATTTGACGATGCAAATACCGCCCTCTTTCCGTCTGCTATCTAAGGCATGCGGCACTGCAAGAGTGACTCTCAAGTGACTCGCCTCCCCAGCGCCGTTATGATTGTGTTGTACGTGATGAGGTCCGGCTCCATGCCCCTCTGCCGCAGCTCCGACACCAGCACCAGCGCCTCCTGCCAGTTGCCCGCCCTGCAGAGTGGCGGCGGCACCGCTCACGCGTCAAGCGAAGGTGGGCCAGGTGCACAACCTACGAATGCAAATAGAGAGCGTCGCTTGCGAGACACAGTGCAGTGCTGCACAGCCCAGACAATGTAAGGTTTCAGGCTCGATGAGGCATTTCAGGGCTTGAACACTCAGCGTTCACCTCACCCTGGGCCGAACAACAGCGTTTTTTAATGTCAACAGCATTAGTTTATGTCTCGCTGTGCAGCGGGCGCCATGCTTGAATAAGCAGACTCTTTTGCCCAAATGGATTTGGGGCGCGGGAGGACTCCAGGGGCCTCCATAAGGTGCAGTGCATCAGAGAACCCATACTGAACTCTGCGTGAACTCTCAGAGTTTACACGATCCTGACATCAGACATGCCGACTCCCCATGCCTGTGAGCGCCGCAGAGCTAAGTGCTAGTTTTGTGCAATGTCAAGCTTGCATGTTAAAGCTTGAGAGTTGGATTTGATGTTGAAGCTTGAGGCAGCTTATACTTGTAGATGTACGCGCCTTGACACCCCGGCCCTTTTTTTTGAGTGCGCCACTCTTGACATGTGGTCCTCTGAGGCCTCGCACCACCTGCTGTATGCGCTCGCAGCATCGCCGCTGTTGCTTCAACTTCAACTCATTATACCCAGTGCTCTTCATACACCATTGCGATTGACTACTGCAGCTGCTGTTCACACGTCGTGACTCAGCTCACCTGCTGCATGCGCTCATTGGCGCTGTTTGTGCGCGTAACTTCAACTTCAACTCAGCATGCCAGTGCTCTTCAAACACCATTGCGTTTGACTACATGGCTGCTGTTCACAACGTCATGACTCGACCTGCTGCACGCGCTCATGGCTGTTTGTGCGTGTTACTTTAACTTCACTTAGCATGCCCAGTGCTCTACAATCATTGCGTTTGACTACATAGCTGCTGTTCATATGTAACGAGTCGACTGATCTGCTGCACGCGCTCATGGCGCTGTTTGTGCGCGTTACTTCAACTTCAACTTAGCACGCCCAGTGATCTTCACACGACGGCAAAGGAGTAGATGCACTCAACCTCAACTTCAACTGCCTCAAGCTCTGGCAGAGAGAGCTTCGAGCGCTCGACGAGTCAGCAGCAGGGGCAACCGCAACTTCAACGGATCAACTAGATATAGCAACAAACGGCAAGCGCAAACGCACGGAGGCGGAGGCAGAGGCTGCGCGCGCAACGCTCCGGCGGCGGCTGCGCGCCAAGCTGGCGCCAGTACTCACGCCGGCGGTGCGGAAACAGGCTTGCACCGCGATGATAGCTACCGCCGCGGCAGCCCTGGGGGTGGAGGTCACGGGGGACGCTGCTCAGGCAGCAACGCCATTGCACTGCGGGTGGTCGTTAGGCCTGTTTGGCCAAGCGCCGCCTGCAGAAAAGCTAGAAGCTCCTCTGGGGGAGGCAGTGAGCAGGGATCCTGCTATACAAGAGGTCTTGGAGCATGCACGGCATGTGCCGCTGCCACACCTGCTCAAGGTTAATGTGGAGATCGAGGGCTGGACGGCAGATCAGGTCGCCCGCCTAATCATCTCACTGCGGCACTACGCAGCAGATTTCAGCAAGGACAAGTGGGACCTAGGGTACTGCAAAACCCTCCCATTTCGCGTAGTACTACGAGACGGCGCGCACCCCGTAGCAGATCGGCCAAACCATTACACTGGCAGCCCACAGATGACAGCGCTCATATCCGGGTTGAGGTGGACAAGCTGCTTGAGGCGGGCATCATCAGACCGTCACAGTCAGAATGGAGCTCGCCGGTTGTTGGGGTGATAAAACCTGACGGCACGGCGCGCATAACAGTCAACTACAGGCAACTCAACGCAATGAGCATCATCCCAAAGGTCCCGATCCCCATGATTAAGGACATCTTCAACGCGCTAGGCGGCGCCCAGAAATTCCTGGGCATAGACATCAGCGGAGCCTTCTTTGTGTCGGCAAACGATCAGTCAACAATTCCGCTGACCGCCATGGCAACGTCATTCGGCTTATACGAGTGGACAAGGTGCCGGCAGGGCGCAGCTGGCACTCCTGGGCACTTCACGCGGCTGATGGAGATAGTGCTACAGGGGCTAGACAGAGTACTGCAGTCGTTTATTGATGACGTCATAGTGCACTCACCGGAGGTCGACACCCACATAGCGGACCTCCAGGCGCTAATGGAGAGAATGCGCAAGCACGGCATCAAGCTGGCTCCGGCAAAGATGAAGATTGGGTGCACACGCATCAAATTCCTGGGTCACAAAGTGGAGACCAACGGCATTCGGCCTGACCCAGAAAAGGTTTCAGCATTGCTGGACATGCCCATACCCGAGGACTTGTCGGCTCTTCGGAGCTGGCTAGGGCTGGCCAACTACTATCGGCGGTCTGTGAAGAACATGGCGGAGGTGATAGCGCCGCTGACGGCGCTTCATGTCGAAAGACGTGCCGTTTGTGATGAGCGCTGCTGAGCTGGCTGCCATCGAGGAGGTCAGCATGGCACTTTCACTTCATGCACTTATGGTCTACCCCTGATCATGTGGCCGCAGCCAGCGGCGAGCGTCGTTTCATCCTAGCAACAGACGCGTCCAAGCTCAGGTTTGGCGCAGTAGTGTCGCAGTCAGATGCGCACAGGGTCGGGCATTCCATAGCGTTTGCCAGCCGGGCAACGCTTAAGCATCAGAAGAACTGGACAACCACAGATTTGGAGGCGGGGGCGGTAGTGTTCGGGGACAAGAAGTTCAGACACATCTTGTGGGGCACCCCGTTCGTCATCGACACAGATCACAGAGCACTGTTGTGGCTGGAGAGCTGTAAGGACAAGACAGCGCGACTTGCGCGCTGGTTTGAGTTCCTAGGGGCTTTCCCACACACCATCAGGTACAAAGCAGGGGAGCGCAACGGCAATGCAGATGGGTTCAGCCGGAACCCTATGCCCCCTACAGCAGCAAATGCGGCCGAGGAGGCTGCAGATGAGCTGCTGGAGGCATACACTGTCAGAGTCAGCTCGGACCCTCAACGACACGATGCCACGTGCCGACTGGCGGCTCGCATGCTGGAAGATCTGTGCACTGAGATACACACGTGCATGGAACTTGACAGCGGCGACGGCGACGGCACGGGTTGGCGCGCATGGCTCAGCGGCATCCCGACTGGGGGACTGGTCGCGGTTCAGCAAGCGCATCGGCGGCGCAGAGCGCCCCGGAGTTTGACTGCTGCCACAAGGTGACATACCTTGCTCCGCAAATTGTTCTGCGTGTGTGCGCGCAGTCGAGGGGAAAATGGCAGACTTCTACCGCGCCATGTTCGGGCATGGCATGCGCGCTGACCGCCGCTGGGGCGACTCGGAGGCGGTGGCCCTCGTCAGCCAAGCTGTGATGGACTACCTCAAGACGGCGAAGGGTCTCCGGCCCGATGACCTGAAGAACTGGGTCGAGGAACACGACACGCTGGTTGAGGAAGCCCTGCGGGGGCCAGAGATGGGCGAGGCCCTGGAGGACTATGCCCTCGGGCAGAGCGGCCGCGGATAAAGGCAAGCGCACGTCGCGCCGCAGCTGCATCTGCTTCGCAAGCGTGTTCTTGGAAGTGCTTCTGAATCACTGCACATGTTAGAGTAACACACACCTGTTGCCTAGTAAGCGTGCGGAACTGTCACGCCGGTGTCCGCGCTGCACTAGAACCTGCCAAGAACATGCTTGCGAAGCAGATGCAGCTGCGGCGCGACGTGCGCTTGCCTTTATCCGCGGCCGCTCTGCCCGAGGGCATAGTTCTCCAGCCTGAGGGACTGAGTGGCCCATCTCTGGCCCGCAGGGCCTCCTCAACCAGCGTGTCGTGTTCCTCGACCCAGTCCTTCAGGTCAGTGGGCCGGAGAGTCCGGCGGAGACCCTTCGCCGTCTTGAGGTAGTCCATCACAGCTTGGCTAACGAGGGCCACCGCCTCCGAGTCGCCCCAGCGGCGGTCGTCGCGCATGCCATGCCCGAACATGGCGCGGCAGCGCTCGCGCGTCAAGCAAAGGTGGGCCAGGCGCACAGCCTACCGTTGCAAGTAGGGAACGGGAGCCGTCGCTTGCGAGAGACACGGTGCAGCGCTGCACGGCCCGGACAACGCGAGGCTGCAGTGCCCTGACGAGGCAATTCAGGCCTTGACGCTCAGCGTTCACCGCACCCTGGGCAGATAACCGCACCCTGGGAAAAACAGCATTTCTTTATGTTTCACTGTGCAGCAGGCGCCATGCTTGGGCAAGCAGACGCTTTACCCAAACAGATTTGGGGCGCGGGAGGACTCTCCCAGGGTCCTCTAGAAAGTGCCGTGCAGCAGAGAACCCAGACTGAACTCTGAGGGAACTCGCAAATCAGATGGTCCTGACGAGGAAATATGGCGAAGACCCCATGCCTGTAAGCGCCGCAGAGCCGAGTGTTTGCTTCCATTTGTTTTGTGCGCTCCCAAGCTTAAGTATTGAACTTGGCGTTCTTGAAGCAGCTTCAACTTGTAGTAGCACGCACTTGACACCCCGCCCCCCTGCTTTCGATTGCACCGCTCTTCACGCGCAGTCTGCTGTGGCCTCACACTAGTAGTACCTGCTGCCTGCGCCCACGTTGCCGGTGTACTTCAACTTCAACTTAGCATGTCCCGTGCTCTTCGCATACCATTGCATTTGACTACATGTGTAGCTGCTATTCACACGTCATGACTCGACTTACCTGCTGCATGCGCTCATGGCGCTGTTATAATACTGTACAGGAAAGTCTACAAAGACCCTTACCCAAGTTCAAACCTCGCATTAGCCTTAATTTCCAACCTTCAAGCTGTCGCCTCACGTCGCCTGCTGCTCAGGCGTCAGCGTCGTTCCACACTCCACTCAGCATAGTCTAGCGCCTTCGCGTAACACGGCATCTGAGCTGCGGCTTTCCGCACGCCAGTAGCCTTCTCTCTCACCTGCTGCACATGGCACTATTGTACGCTCGCCGCGCCGGTATTGCTTCAACTTCAACCTAGCATAGTGCTTCACACACCATTGTGTTTGACTACACAGCTGCTGTTCACACGTCGTGAGTCGACTCACCTGCTGCACGCGCTCATGGCGATGTTGTACGCGCTACTTAAACTTGAAACTTAGCATGCCCAATGCTCAACAACATTGCGTTTGACTACCGCAGCTGCTGTTTACACGTCATTTGCCAACTCACCTGCTGCACACGCTCATCGGCGCTTGTTCGCGTTACTTCAACTTCAGCTTAGCATGCTCTACAACCATTGCGTTGACTACTACATAGCTGCTGTTCACAAGTAACTGTCTCTCTCGCCTGCTGCACGCGCCCATGGCGCTGTTTGTGCGTGTTACTTCAACTTCAACTTAGCATGCAGTGCTCTACATCCATGGAGGTTGACTTCATAGCTGCTGTTCACAACGTCATGAGTCCACTCACCTGCTGCACGCGCTCATTGTGCACATTACTTCAACTTGAACTTGGCATGCCCAGTGCTCTAGATCCGTTTGACTACATAGGTGCTGTTCACAATTAATTGTCTCTCTCACCTGCTGCACGCGCTCATGGCGCTGTTGTATGCCGTAACCGTCGGCACCGGCATCTCCCTGAGCAGCGTCAGCGCCTGCTGCCAAGCCATGCCCCTGCAAAAGCGGCGAACGGCACACTTAGCTCCTTCCTTATTCGCCGGGCTGTGAGACGCACCGCTGAGCTATCAAGGCGTTCGTACTGGCGCACTCGACTGTGTGCACCGATAGCGCTTGCCTAGTGCGCATGACGCAGATGGCGGCTGTGGCTTCACAGCGACGACACGCATGATGCGGTTGTGCCGTGCTGAGCGCTGTCAGCGCAGAGACATGCGTACCTATCGGCGCCATTGCGAAATGCTACTCAATAGTGCAACAGAATGCTATGTAAGCAATACTGCCACTGCACTGAGGCAGTCGAGCCTGATCCGAGCAGGATTGCAGCAACGCAAGACAGAGATGCGCGTCGCGCACCTGCGACGCCTCCACGCCTGAGACACACACCTCAAGTACTACAAGCTGGACTGAATGCTGCACACCTGTCGCAAGTGTGTACATTTGCGTGCCACGCCTCTTGCACATCTCCACGTCATACTTCAACGGCATGTCATGGAGAAGCGCCGCAGTTACTGCTACTGCCACATGCACTTCAAGCGCTTGAAGGCGGACTGAACCCTGCGCACCTGTCGCACGCGTTGATGGCCTCGTGCCACGTCTCTAGCAACGGCTCCACGGCGTACTTGCGCAACATGTCGCGCAGCAGCAGCGCCGCCGTTACTGCCAATTAATGTACTTCAAGTACTTGAAGCTGTGCGTCGCCCACCTGTCGCACGCGCGGATGGCCGCGTGCCACATCTCCTGCAACAACTCCACGCCATACTTCGATGGCATGTCGCCAAGCAGCGCTGCTGTTGCTGCTGCTGCTACTTAATGTACTTCAAGCACTTGAAGTTGGACGTCACCCACCTGTCGCACGCGTGGATGGCCGCGTGCCACGTCTCCTCCGACGGCTCCACGCCGTACTTAAGCGGCATGTCGCGCAGCAGCGCCACCGCCGCCTGCCAGTCCGCGCGCAGCGCGCACACCGTGATGGCTGCGGTCACTGCCCAGCAGTTCGGGGCGACGTCGTCTGCGCGCGCTCACGATTACAGCGATGATAAGTGTAACCGCATTCACTCATCAGCAGCGCTCCGCGTCCTATCGCACAGCCCTTTTGCGCATGAGCGTGTGCATTATCCAATGAGCCTCATCACGTGCGATCTTCAACAGCGCTCCGCGACCTGTCGCGCCTGTTTGGTGTGTAAGCGCGCTCTGCAGGCAGAGTAGTGCATGTATCCCTTGCGTAGCCGGCTCGGATGTGCATCGTGCAGATACGACGGCGGCCGGTGATCATCGCATCAGCTGGGATGATTCATGAACGCATTCCCCCGCGGCACCACGATCCCGTGCCTTGCTCCACCCCATGCACCAAGCAGCAGCGCGGCATGTTCTCAGCTCTGTCGCCTGCGTTCTTGCCAATGTCGCGCTTCTGGCCTTATGTCGTTGTTGCAGTGCATGACAAATCGACACTTCAACCACATACGTGAAGTACCTGATCTTGAGCACACAGACGACGACACGCCGCCGCGCGACATCTTCAATTCATAGCTTCAAGTAGCATGACATCTTCGCAAATTCTAACTTCAAGTACATACTCACCGCGCTCCATCTCCTCCAGCAGCAGCAGCACGTCCCGAGCGTCGCTGCCCGGCTCGTCGCCCAGCGCCTTCATCGCCATGGTGTACACGACGACGTTGCGCGGCACGCCGCGCGCGCGCATGTCCGCCAGCAGCCGCCGCGCGACGCGCGGCCGGCGCGCCTGCGCAGGCGGACGGCAGGGACGGATGCGGCAGCACTCAGCAAGACGCCGGACGGCCGCGGCCGACGCGTAGTTTGTGCGGGGCGATGGCGCGCGGCGTCAGTTGTCGACGGCGCGCGGCATCAGTTGTCATGCGTGCAGCAGTGCTCAGCAAGATGCCGGACGGCCGCGCCTGACGCGCAGTTGTGTGGGGCGACGACGCGCGGCGTCATCAAGCAGTTGTGCGGGGCGACGACGCGCGGCGTCATCAACAGGTGCGGCCGCGCTCAGCAAGGACCGGCTCTGCGCCGCCGCCGCACTCGCGAAGCTGTGTGTCGGCGGTGATCAGCGAACGGCGACGCCGCAGCGCCCCTGCCAGTCTCGATGGCGGAGCGCGCAGCGTGTGCATACGCGTGCGCGGCGGCGGACGCAGGGCGCTCTCTCACCTGCACGCACGCATTAATGGCGTTGCCGTAGCTGAACGCGTCCGGCGCCAGCCCGTGCTTGGCGTCCATGGCATACAGCATGGACACCGCCACGCGCCACTGCCCGCACCGACCCACCGCCTGGATCGCCGCGTTGTAGAGCCTGCGCAAGCTGTCCGAATCCTGCGCCTCGCGGCCGTCGCCTGACGCTGCGAGCGTGCGCAGGCACGAGCGCGTGCGTTGAGCTCGTCGGCGCTGGTGCGAATGCAGGGGCGCGATTGACGGAGTTGCGCCGATGCAGTGTGCGATCGCAGCAAGTGAGCCGAGACATGCGCAGCAGCCTCAGGCTGCGGGCGCCTATGGCCACAGGCAATAGCTGCAGTGGCGCGTCCCTGCAATTCCTTGATCATGCGCCAGCAACTACACTGCAGGCAAACACATGTCCTGGGGGTGCCAGCAAGCCGCAGGTGGCTGACACTTGCAGTCTTGCTGGCTGTGCCTACATAGTCGCTGCAGCAATGGTTTGCTCGTGCATGAATTACTACGCGGCAGTCCGACAGTCGTGCTCGGAAGACAGCAAAATGCGGGCACGTCGAGGCCGCGCACCCACTTGACAGGCACTTCTGAGTCACACTTATTCGAATGAACGCCTACTCAACAAGATGATCATGATGCATCACATGTCCACTTGCGCCAAGCATTCAGGTACAATCATGTGCCCACCGAGAATAAAGGTGTCTGTCCCCCCTGTCTCAGCGTTCATTACCTCTCACTTCCTCCAGCTGCCTGTCCAGGTACATGAGCGCCCTCCGCCAGTTGCCGTTCTTCCCAGCCGCTGAGATCCATGACACCACAAGAGGCAAGGGCGGTGAGCCCTTGCCTCTTCTCCTGCCAGCGGAGGGTGCGCCGTGAGGACGCCGGTTGCCCAACCCAGCCTGCAGCTCAACCCCCTGGCTGCCTTCAGCTGCAGTTAATGCTGCTACGGCACTCCTTGGCTCTCGCTGTGACCGCCAGCTGATGCGCTGCACGAGAGCATGTGTACTGCGTGCTGCGCTGAGGGCCTGTAGGCTGTGCAGAGGGCTGGATAACAAAGCTCTAGAGGTAGTGGCGGACAGCACCACGGTGCAGCAACAGGTTCGAAAAGCTTGCAAGGGCTTCATGGCTCATGAATGGAATAACAAAACGGTACTTCAAATTCAACTTCAATATTGGGTTGAAGTTTTTTTTTCAAAGTTTTGAAGCAAAGCGCCTCGTGAGCACGGCCATGAGAAGGAAGAAAGAAGCGGCTCACCACCCACTGTCGGATCCGTTCCTGGCTCGATACGTGTTGGGGTTTCTGCGCCCCTCTCTCATGGTAAGATGCACGTGCCTTGTTTTTCACACCGCCATCGAGGAGCGCGAGGAGGCCCACGACAAGCATTTCACCATTGCTGCAGAAGCTATTGCCAACGCTCGCCTTGTTGAGTGGGCCGTGCACCACGGCTTGGGGCCAGAGTTGGCCCTGACATCGTGCATAAGTAGCGGCAGCCTCGAAGGCGTGCGCTTGCTTCGCACGCTGTACACGTTGCCGCTGCGAGAGACACACAGCAGCCGAGCCGCGGAAAGGGGTCACCTTGATCTCTTGAAGTGGATACGCGAGCAAGGTTGTCCTTGGGACGCGGGCACGTGCTCGTCCGCCGCGGAGGGGGGGCACCTGGCGGTGCTGCAGTGGGCTCACGCCAGTGGGTGTCCATGGAATGAAGGTACGTGCGCTTCCGCCGCGGAGGCGGGGCACCTAGAGGTGCTGCAGTGGGCGCGAGCCAACGGCTGCCCATGGGACCTATACACCACCGTGTATGCAGCAAGAGCAGGGCACCTCGAGCTGCTGCAGTGGGCGATCGCCGCCGAATGTCGCTTCAACGCGGCCACTCTCACAGCTGCCGCTGCAGGGGGTCACACACACGTCGTGCAGTGGCTGCGGCGCCAGGGGTGTCCGTGGGGCGCTGACGCGTGTGCCAGCGCGGCGCTGTTCGACCGCCTCGAGGCACTGCAGTGGCTGAGAGCCAACGGGTGCCCCTGGGACGAGCGCACTTGCAGCTTCGCTGCAGCGAGCGGGTGCTTAGAGGTGCTGCAGTGGGCACGCGCCAACGGGTGTCCATGGGATGCGTGGACGTGGAGCAATGCTCAGGACGGGCACCACGTTGGGATAATGCAGTGGGCGCAAGCGAACGGCTGCCCGACGCTCGGCGCTTAGGAGCCTCAGGTGACTCACTTGCCAGCAAGGCCATTGACGTTGGCGACTGCTGCCTAATGCAACTCTGTCCACCCCCAAATGCTGTTTTTAGAGCCACACGATGCCTTGCCTGCGGACACAGTTGTTCTGCACTCCCTGTGCATGTTGTACTGCAGCACAAGTTGCGGCGTGGCTGTTGCGTGTCCCACACGATTATCGTTACATTTTAATGTGGACCATGCCATTGCAGGCCAGCACACCTCGTGCAGTACAATCAACGTAGGTCGACACTGTTTCCCATCGCCAGTTTCACCATGCCTGACCTTGGCATCTTTTCTTACACCAGTAACATAGCCACCCGTGTCAATCATCCGTTTTGAGCATCAGGTATGAGGCAATGGCGAGCGCTTGCAGCCAGCACCGTGCCCTTGTCACCATGCAAGCCGCTGAAGCGTACACACAGCATGGGTTGGGCAATTGATGGCAGAGAAGTACCAACGCGCAAATACACGCGTGTGCATTTGCCACATGTGCTAGCAAAAGTACTGCAGCACTCATACACTTCACACAGGAGGAGTGTGCAACACAAACTCTGTGTTGAGCTGACCTGAGACTGTGCTTCATGCCAGTCCAACGCTAGGAGGTGTACACATTCACAACTTTCGGGTTCGATGCTCCTACATGCTGGGACACACTGCCATCACGTGAGTGGAGCTCTTGACAACACAAACGTTGCAACTCATGCATCATAGTGAAATGCAGCAAGAGCGTGGTTGAAGATGCCTTGTGGTTGTGCGCCCAGGTGTTGTCGATGCAACGCATCTCGGTACTGTACGGTACCGAGATGCGTTGCATACAGTACCGAGATGCGTTGCATCGACAACACCTGGGCGCACATGGTTATGGGGTGTGCTTTTTCTTCCAGACTCTATTCGTCGCATTTGTGCTATCATACTCAAGCTTGCGAGATGCTTGGACGCCAGTGCAGGCAAGTGTCGTCAATTGATTGTGTGCACAGAAGCGGATCTCAATCCTGGCATTGTCTGTCACGTATGCGCAGCCATATGGTTGGTAGTTTGCCATGCCTTGTGCTTCAAACAGGCAGCAGGCACTTCCACGAGCAGGGCAACAATAGTGATGCCAGCGCACTGATCGGAGGCACTGAACATCAATCCATCTATTCACAGTGCTGCATGGTACTGCACGACTGTACCATCTGGAATACGCCACATTCAACACAGACACATCAATATATATGTACACGATGCCTCTGGCTGTCCTGCTGGGAGCTCATTTGCCACCGGGCGCATCTAGAGTGTCCAGATGTGGCGGCGGCCCGATCATCCACGCTTCCTGGTCTAGCGAAGATACCGCCAACGATAATTGCACCATTAGATCCTCCAGCAGTTCGTGCTGCAGTGGTTCCACTAGGTTTGTCGAGACCGACTTGGCCTTGGCTTCGTTCGCCCACCGCTCTAGGCCTTGTGTGTCGCCTGACGTGAGAGAGGGAGCGGAGGCAGCAGTATATGTTGGCAAAGTGTGTGACGAGACACAGCAGGCCAACTTTCAAGGACAACATCGTGGTGCCAATCCAACACACCAAGAGTGCAGTTACACCAGTTTGCAGCAGTCCCTCTGACATTAACGATGCCCGACCGCGCTGTTTGTACAGTATGGTGCTTACCTGTTCGCCGCATGACCGGACAGCGCTCGACCACGCCGTCCGAGGTTAAAACCTCGGTTTTTCGCCAGACCTAAGACTTCAAGTCTAACTTCCAGGTCTGTTCCCCGACACGACTTTCGAAGCGAGCTGGCGCAGCTGCGGTGTGGAGAGTTCTGGTCATCGCAGCCTTGCTGCTTTGCCTAGTTCATGGTGAAACGGTGGTTCCTGCTTCCTGACAACGGCTCCAACAGGCCGAGAATCGAATTGCAGGCAAATGGGACTGCCCAACAAGTAAGCTGTGTCAACGCATATCTTCTGCTCCGGCGCGAACTCGATATTGACCCTGATGCATTCCTTGTTGTCCCGCCAGGTGCTACTAGGACGCATTTCGGTTCCAGGCTCCGCCACCTCGTTGAAGCGAGCGTGCTGCAAAGTCACCGTTGATGGGAATGGGGCAGTCATCGAGTACGCGGGGCCGGAGTGGGGCGTGTGCCTGCTGAACACCACTCGGCTGACGCAGGGCCAGCCGCTGCCGCTCTTCACTGGCGATGAGGTGAAGCTGGAGAGGGGGGGAGGCGCAGCAGCGGGCGCGAGCCTATATTACGTTTTTACATGCAAGACGACAGACCACGGGCAACTGCCGTCAGATGACGAAGTGGCTGTTGTGGACAAGCCAGGAGGCATAGGTGCTCACCAGCGAGGCCAGAAACGCCAGAGGACGGAGCCTGGTACTGCTGTGGCGTTGGACCCACCGCAGGAGCCCGTCGCCTCGGACCCCGCAGGTATGGCCTCGCTTTTTCTGAGGCGCGATGATAATTGTTGGCTTGCTTTGCGATCAACATGCAGCAGAAGCCAACGGCAGCATCACAGTGGTGGCAGAGACACCACTGCGTAACACACATTTCATGCAATGACCGGATGTGGCTGCTAAAATTGGTTTGAGCAGTAGGCGGCGCACGCAGGCAGCTTCCCTGCGCTGCAGAACACTCTGGCGCGCGTTTACGTCCACTCGACACCTGCTGAATCATCGGTGGGGCCTTCACATAACACATTCGCACAAGTTGTGGCTCCCACGTCAGAAGTACACGCGCTGTGACGCTGACATGTCATGCAGCGTGCTTGAGCATTGGGTGCATCTAGGCAACAAGACTTTGACACCCCGCACCGAGTGCAATGTTGGTGAGTCATAATTTGGGCTCGTCTGCGCCGTCACCAAGCTATTCAAACTCACAAATTACACATGGTGACCCGGGTGAGCAGGCACGGCAGGGGGCGAGGGGGGCAGCGCAGTGCTCAAGGACATACTGGAGGACTTCACGTGCCCGATATGCCACGACATCATGGTGGAGGCCACGAGCCTGAACTGCGGCCACCAGTTCTGCTTCAGCTGCGGCAGGGACTGGCTCGCCAAGTGCACGGGCAGCAAGACATGGTGCGTGAGCAGAAAACGTAACTGTCGGAAACTGTAACCGTCGCACTTGCGCGCACGCCGAGCCGTCATCGATCGATCAGCCATCGCATTTCAAGCCGCCGCCATCATGCACATCGGTCATGGTTGTGGCTGGCTCCGGGCCAATTGATGTTTGCGAAGGCGACGGCAATGCAGCGTCCTGGTGTTGATGTGCCGTCTCTGCTGCTGCTGTGACTGGCCTGCCCATGCGCTCGGACAAGGCAGCGAACAAGAAGACAACAAATGGTGCAACAGAACCACTGGCCGTGCCGCCAAGTACTACGCTCGGCGAGCAGTGGCTTTCTGTGACTGTCAGACTTGACGCTCGAAGGCAGCTTCACAGGGCGATAGCACACAGCATTCGCGAGGGTCGGAAGGCAGGACCAACTGCCCTCCCGCACCGCTGCCTGCATGCACGCGGGCCACTGCGCCGTGCCGTGTGCGTGGCCCCGCCACTGCGCAGGACCCGACCGCACACCCCTCGACTCCGACGCCCTTGCTCGGCTCGCACCGCGTCGCGACATCGCACCGCCGCGGCCCTCATCAGCACTGACACGCCAACACGCTCGCCGCGCCGCCGTCGCCGTCGCCGCGCCCGCAGCCCCAAGTGCCTCGCGCCGGCGACGGTCATGGTGCCGTGCCTCGCGTTCGACTCCACCATCGCGCGCGTCGTCGAGTCCGAGGATGTCGATGCCGACGACCGCGCAGACTACGGCCAGCGCCGCAACGCCGCCAAGGCCGCGCGCGGTGACGCCGCGCGCGCGGCCGTCACCATTGTGCCTGCGGCAGCGGCAGCAGCGGCGCCGACCGCCGCGCGGCAGTTCATCGGGGGTTTCATGATGCCACCAGCGCCCCTCGCGGCGATGTTCATGGGGGACGGCGGCGGCGGCGGCGGCGCGGGGGGCGGAGGCGGCATCAGGGCGGCGCGCCGCGCGGTGGCGCCGCGGTTCCGCCACGGCGGCACCGCCAACCAGCGGTGAAGAGGTTGACGCGGCGGAGGGGATGCTGCGGCGGTGGCGGCAGCAGCTGTGGCGGCAGCGATGGTGGCGGCGGCGGCGGTGGCCGCAGCAGCGGTGGCGGCGGCAGCGGTGGCGGCAGCAGCGGTGGCGGCGGCAGCGGCGGCAGCGGCTGTACAAAGCGCATTGTCACGGCGTTGCGCAGCTGGCGTGCGGCCGCCACATGCGCACCACCAACGTCTCGTACGCATGACCGACTTGCACACGCACGAGGGCGCGCCGCTGTGGTTCCGCGCGCTGACACACTGCACGGCAGTGCCGGCGGCACGGTCGCGCCCGCACACGCGGCAGCACTCAGCGCATCTGGTCGGCACTGGCAGCAGCAGCAGCAGCGCAGCGCTCAGCTTAGGCTTGCGCGTTCACACCGCTATGGCTTGCTGCTCGCACCTTGGCGATGGTGTCGCTCTGCCCACACCGTGGTCCGACTTGTCTATCCAATTACAAAATGCCCAGTGTGCCATCGCTCCTCTAGTCATTAACCTGCGGCAGGCCAGGTACTGCGTAGCCTGCCATCGCAGTCGCTGGCACGTGCTCGTTGATTTGCAGCAGCAGCAGCAGCAGCAGCAGCAGCGCATTCATTGGTTTGCAATGTGCCGCAGGGAGATTCGGCACGTGCAGCTGAAATCAGCATGAAATCAGCATGCGCGCACGTGCCCTACCTTCCCAGTATCAATAATGGAGACCCAGGAATGTACATAGTTGCACTACAGCCCATTGTTCTCGCTCATCTCATTCATCTCTTCTGTCTTCTGCTGCTGCAATGCGTCATGGCGCGCGGCACAAGCTGCTGGTGTGTGCAGCAACGCGCTTGCAGCACGCCTTACAACGGGTGAGTGATAGCATAGTGCGAAGGCCGTTTGTCTGCCGCTGATTGCACTGCACCAGCTCACAACCGCCACTTTTTTATGAGCGGACCGCTTGAATGAGTTGTAAGACATTGCTCAGCATTGTTGCCATGCTCGTTGTCGTCAGTTTGCAGCATGCTGTTTCGGATGTGAGCGAGTGCTAACCCCGCTGTTGTCTTGCAAATGTGCATGTAGACTCTTCAGCAGCTCAACATCATCGACAAGATGCTGTGTCCATGCATGCATCGCAGTGGGCGCATCATTCACAAATATGCAGCCACCTGCGCACTCTGCAGAGACACATCATCACCGCTAACATGTTTCAAGACATTGTATCATTATCTCATGTTCTGTGATGAGTGTGCCCCCAACCGCCCCCCTGTCCCCCCTCGCCTCTCCGCAACATGCTTTCAATGAGGCGCGCAATCACCCAGACTTACCACAAACACTCAAGTCGTCGCAACAGTGCGCGCAAGCCAGTGGCGCGAAACCTGCCATCAGTCACACCGCACGGTGCAGCGCCGGCGCCCCGCTTCCGCACCGTTTGCAATTGACATTCGCAACGCAGGCGCCCACCGCGTGATGTCCACCGCCGCGTGTGCGATGGGCAGCGCGCCCGTGCTTCGCGCTGGCGCACGATGCAGGCGGGGCGCCCTGTGGCGTCCGCAGGCGCGCGCGCACCGCTGCCTCCTATGCTGCTGAGCGCTGAAGCATCGTCGAAGGGTCTGCCGCGCGCCGCAGCGTGCGCGCCTTCGGAGGCACACTTTGCTCTGCAACTTCAGCTACATCGACGCTAGCGCTGCGTGCGCGGCTCGCACCCAACCATCATCACCAGCCTCGCGTAGGGTGGGGGGCGCCTCTCCCCACAAACTTGAACTTCAGTCCAAACGGCCTCATGTGGGGCGCGGCTCTCCCCACAAACGTCAACTTCAGCAGTGCGTCGCCACGCGCACGCACGCCTCAGCGCCCCCCCACGTCCACCAGCTCTATGTGGAAGACGAGGTCCTGGTTGGGGCCGATGGGGCCCGCGCCGCTCTTGCCGTACGCTAGCGCCGCGGGTATGTACACCTCGCGCTGCCCGCCCACGCGCATGCCCTCCACGCCGCGCTCCATGCCCTTGATGACGCGCCCGAGGCCGACGCGGAAGCCGAGCGGCGCGCGCCGGTTGAAGTTCTTGTCGAAGACGCGGCCGTCGGGGAAGGACCCCTCGTAGAGGACCTTGACCTGCGGGGCGTTCGGGGGGAGGCGCGAGGTGGAAGTCGGGGGGGAAGTCGGTGCGAGCTCGCATCACGCATTCTGGCATTGCATTGCACAGATGCGCACATGGGAGTTAGCAGACAACACGGCTGCAGATTAAGGTCCCTCCCTGCCTTGCACACTCATACTGTATGATTGTGCGCCCAGGCGTCGTCGTTGCATCAACAACACCTGGGCGCACAGTACGCACGGACCTCATTGAAGTACCAAGTGTTTACGTTGCTGTAGGTGCCAGCATCAGACATCATCAACCGCCGTTGCTTGCCGGCAGCAGCCTCAGAGTGCTCAGTTCCTTTTCACTGTTGGCGTCAACACGCTCTTTCCGTGAAAATACGCGTGCGCTATTGATTTATAAACAATCCCTAGCAACATGTATGCCCGGTTGATGCCGTCACATCGGCTCAAAACCGGAAAACCCAGACGAGCGACTGCCTCTCAACTGATACATACATCCCTCGCATAACCCTAATCCTGCTGTGATGCCTAAACGGTCAGCCCCCCCCACCCCCGACAAACCAGCATTCATAGGGCCACAATGTTCACGTGAAAGTGTGACGCATCGTGCATCGCGGCCATCACTGTCTGCCGATGCCATATGGATACACATACATACCGCCAACGTGGCATTGTGAGGCACTGGCCTTCCGCCACTGCGGGCAGCATCGGTGATGCCGCAGCACCACACAGCATCGCGCGCGCACGCCACGAGCGCTCGCTCAAGTGCGCCAGGCGGCTCCACCCTTGTGAGTTCTGCGCGCATGCACTTCTTAGATCTGACGGGCGCTGCCACCGCCCTTGTTGACGCACTGCCGCTGCACACGGCGTCGTGAGCCATGGACGCTCGCGCGCGCGCGTGCGCGAGGGCGGCCGCCACCCTGCCACGTCGCACGCTATACCTACATACCTAGTCATGACATCTCATCGTTGAGTTGAGCGAGTATGCAAATGCACACTCCGCCACTGCCTACCCAGTGATGTCTCGCAGCGCAAGTACACAATGCCGTTGCGACACTTTCAGACTGTCATTCGACATGTAGATTCCTTACAGCTAGATGCCAATCATCTGAGCTTTTTCGCGCCCTGAGCGAGAATTAATAAAAGTACACAATGCTAGGCTGCTGCATAGGAGTTAGTTTCACGATTGCATAGGACACCCGGCCTCCCTTGGGGCCTTCATGAAGACAAGTCCACTAACACATAAATGCAAAAGCAGGCTCCAAGACAATGGCAGTCTCGCCGCGCCACCGCCGTGCCGCCGCCGCTGCCTTCGCACGTCACCTACCTGCTTCCCCGACGACGCCACCTTCCCCGCGCCGAGCACCTTGTCTTTCACAATCAGCCCGCCCGCCAGGCGGCGCTCCACCGGCTTTGGCAGCTTCACGGGCCCCTCCGTCGCCGCCGCCGCACCACCGCCGGCGCCGGCTTTGCCGCCCTCGCCGGCGCCGAACGCCTCCTTGAGGCGCTTCTTCTCCTCCTCCGCGGCGCACTTCCGCTCCTTGCGCTTCTGCTTCCGCCGCTCCGCCGCCGCGTCCGCCGCCGCCGCCGGCGTTGCCGCCGCGGCGTGGTCATTCGCGTCCGCTGCCGCCGCCGTCGCCTGCGCTGCCGCTGCTGCCGCCGCCGCAGCCGCCGCAAGCGCGCCGTCCGCCGCCGCTATGATGTCGCTGCCCGCTGCCGCCGCCGGCTGCGCTGCTGCTGCTGCCGCGGCGCCGCCGTCGTCCCCCACGGACCCCTTCCGGTCCTTGCGCTTCTTCTTCTTCTGCTGCGCAGTCTCTGCTGCTGCGCCCGATGCTGCTGCTGCTGCTGCTGCTGGCGCATCGTTCGCTGCCGCAACGCTGCCATTGTCGGCGGGGCTTTTGCGCTTCTTGCTTGCGCCAGCGGCGGCAGCGGCGGGCGCCGCTCCGGCTGCTGGCGGCGCAGTCGTTTTGACGGCCTTCTTCTGGTGATGATGATGTCGCAACACATGATGTCGTCAGATTAAGCCAAGATTGCTTCAGCATGTCAAGGTCAAATTGAACATGTGCGCGCGACGCGAAAGCGGAAAGTTGGTGCCTGAGAATTGCAGTGGGCTGCTGATGCGCGTGTGCCACGCTGATCCTCACGGCCACAATAATATGTAGAAGTACGCAGTTCAACGTCAACACATGTACACTCCACGAAACCGGGTCTGCAGTCCGCAGGCGATGTACCAGCAACGCACGTGAAGGTGGCTCTGGAAGGCGGTTGACGCGACGGCAGTGACAGCGGTGGCCATTTCACTCACAAGCGTAAGGACAAAGCGGATAAGCATGCGTTAAATCGTTCCAGCAGAGCCAGGTGACCTAACAAGGCTAACTCTACCACAGTCGAAGTATCTGGAAAGACCACCAACTTCAAAGAAGAGGCGCAAAAGTCAACAACAGAGACTGCCAAACCTACCAACCAGCGTGTCGTCACACTGCCATCCTCAAGGGCATATGCGCGATGCGCGCAGCAGCGCCGACAGTGCAAATGCAGTACAGTAGCAGTACATCACCTAGCCGTCGAACACCAACGCCGTGGGCACCCACGACCAAGAGTGACGTGACACACAGCGGTGCCGCTGCAATCAAGGTGATACACAAACATCATGTGACTTGCGCCCAAGAGACAATTGCGCAAATACACCGGTGAAGCAGCGCTCGACCGCTGCCCGCGAGCTTCGCATCACAGCGCTGCGCAGTCACCTTGTGTGCGCCCGCGCCGCCGGCAGTTTCGTCATCGCTGCTCAGCAGCTCCACGCGCGGCCGGCCGTACTCGTCGACGGGCTCCTCAAGCTCTGAGTCATCAGAGTCGCCGGACGAGTCAGAGTCAGAGTCGTCGGCGTCGCGCATGCGTCGCGCGTGCACCATCTGCAGCAGGTTGTCGAAGGCGGCGTCGTTGTCATCTGCCTCGTGCTCGCCGTATGCGGCTTCAACCTCGTCTGAGAAGGGCGTATGGGGGGGGAGGGGGGGGGGAGGGGGGGAGATGGGGGGGGTCTGAAATACGTCCTTCAAACATATCGAAGCACCAGCTTTGTAGGGATGCGGTATGAGAGCGTGCAACATAAACAGCAGTATTACCCCTAACCCTAACCCTGACCCTGAGCGCAGTCTGTCTGTGTGCCAGACGTGGTCATGATTGACATTTGAGCTGTCTGCTACGTCCGGTTGACGGCTCTCATGTGACATGCTACATAGTGTCCTGTGCTGGCGAGTCGTATCCGCTCTCATATCGCAGCCTTCCGGCCTGCGTGCGGCGTATTCGTAACTGGGCTGCACTTCACAATGCGCCAGCTCAATTCATCGTGCAGGGCCAAATGGCGAGTCACGCGCCGCACGCCTGTGTACCAAAGATCATACAGAGGATGACCTACGTGAGCGCGGGGCCCCGGGATCAATGGGGGATTAGTGCCCCCCCCCCCCCCCAACTGCGCACAAGGCAAGTGGCGGATGCAATCACTTATAGAGACTCTCAGAGGGCCTCTGCACGGCTGTGCACTGCACCACTGGTGACGTGGCAGGCTGGCTGGCTGAGGCCGTGGGGGGGTCACAGCACTTGTGGAAGTTGCAGAGTCACGTCGCTGACGTCAAGTACTGGCATGACATGAATGACAGCACCAGAACAAGGGCTGGAGTTTTGACCAACGGCAGCGACGACGGTCACAATTCGCGAGTCACTCTTACGCACGTATGCGTCGAGTGATACGGAACGATCACGATGCGCATCTTCATCAGTCGCCATCACGACGACAACATACGGCAACGATGGCCACACTACGTGGGCTACTGACCAGCCGCCGGAATTCACTCTGATGCGCGTATCGCGTCATTGACACACAGGGTCATCACAACTACATGAAAAAACAACGCGCTCACCGTCTTCAACTTCAAACCCCTCCTCGCTGTCCCCCTCCTCGTCCCCGTCCTCATCCGCGAAGGGGACGCGCTCGAAGCAGCCCGTCACACTAATTCACATCTACTTCCAGGCATGTCGAACCATGATGTACCTATCGACAATCAACAATGCATGTGAAAAATACGGATATATGCGTCGCCGCAATCCCATCGACAACAGACGGACGGACTCACCGTCTTCATCTTCAAAACCCTCCTCGCTGTCCCCCTCCTCGTCCCCGTCCTCATCATCCGCGAAGGGGTCGCGCTCAAAGCAGCCCGTCACGTGCACCGTCCCCGGCCCGTCCGTGCGCAGGTACAGCGGGCTGTCCACGTCCGCGAACACGAGCGAGCACTGCCACTGAACGCACTTGGCGGGGTCCAGGTGGCACAGCGCAAACTCGTCGGACCCCTTGCCGTCGCCGTCTTCGCCCGCGATCACGTTGACCGTCGTGGTCGTGGGCGCGTGGTCAGCCTGCGCGACGCGTAAAAAGCAAGTGGTTGAAGTGAATGTTCTGTGCGGCGGCCCCACGCGGCCAAAACTTTGGGGTTTGAAGACATGGCCCCAAACTGCGTACTTCGAAGTATGCGAGAGCACTGACATGTATGGGTGCGGGCTGCGTTGTGCTTGCCGCCCCTCGCAGAGGAGGTGCGGGCACCAGGGCCTTGAGACAGCAATAGTGTTACCTCACAGCGCAGATTCTGTGGCCACTGCCCGGCAGTCACTTGGCATAAAAGTCACATCCAGGGTCTCAAAGTCCTAGACTACACCAGACTGTTTTGGAAATTGATGCATCGGCATCAAAAGCAGTGGGTCTGCAGGTTCACGACACGCGCAATGAAGCGAGAGACAGTGAAGGACGGTGACAAGAGCAGCTGGGGTGCTCGCGCTGTGCGATACACAGTGTGTTGACGGGCGGCGCACAGACACAATTACTGCTCATGTGTGTGAGCAGCTCATTGACGACTGCAGCTAAACAAAGCGATGGATAATGAGTGAACGTACCCAGTATCAATGACTTCTGGAACTCCAAAAACACTTGGTAGGGAGAATATCAATTGAGGCGAACCTATTGCCGCAATCCATCTGCACTGCACTCGCTTGCATACCTGCTGTACCCAACGCAATCATCAATGGCTGTCAACTTGTTAGCACAAGGTGAGCGTCAGGATTACCCTGATCTCTCATAATTGGGGTGATAGAACAACATTTACGCCAGATCACAGACTGAGTAACCTCAACGACAACACACACAATACTCGCTTTGTTTGGCATCAGCAATGAGGCTAGCGAAACAATGGCGTGATATGTCCAGGCTCCTGGTCAGCAATTGAAATTGCATTATGGCAGACTCTGGAACGAGATTCATGTGCACTCTCAGGAGGCTAACATAACTCTTACGGCGAGTCCAACTGACTGCCATTAGCAAGCGCACCTTCTTTCGGCCTGCTCCTCCCTCCAACTTGAGCACCGCATTGCACAGCCGCAGCTGCCAGCCCTCCGGTATTTCCACGCACTGCGTCTGCGCAGCAAGAGGTATTGCGGTGGTTGTGGTTTAATCATTAATATACCTCAGGCAGTATTTCATGGTGGTCTATCTGTCAGCAATCATCATTGAGCCCCAACGCTGCATGGCTGTACAGACGACCATGAACACCCAACGCAATCAATGCGTTGGCCTCTAAATGCCCTCACCTCAGTGCTAGAGAGCTCGGTGCCGAAGAACCCCATGGCTCCAGTCTGTAGCTGCAACAGCTCTGCGAGAAAGCAATCTCACCATTGGTGATTCGCATCAGTGGGTGACGCGCCTTCTTCAAGTTTCTGGTGAACTTGTGAATTTGAGAAAAAATAATGCTTCTTGGGAGGAACAGTTCGAAAACAGGAAAAGAGGCAACGTGGAGGAGCTTCGACCTTGGCGACACACCGGCATGGAACCCGTAAGCCTCTGCCTGTCTCGATACTTCAACCTTTGCGGGCGATGATACAGCGCATGCATGCAACACTCATCCGGCGTGTTCAAGTTGCGCCTGACCAAATATCCTTATTGTTGCACTGTTTCAGGGCGACGAGGAGAGTGAAGTGCAGAATGACTTGAAGAGGTATCCCAGATTCGGCAAGCGAGGCGCGCCTCAGGCGTTTGCCACCAAGCTGTTTGAGCTGCTGTCGAATGAGTCACCGGACATTGTGTCATGGACACCTTCAGGTGAATGAAATGACCGCATTGTGTTCTTTACGCGTCATCGGGAGGAGATCTGTGTGTTTGCGATCTTGTCACTGACTGCGTGCTGTGCGTGTCTGCTGCACAGGGCTGGCATTCCGGATTCACGACATGGAGAAGTTCACGTCCGAGTGCCTGATCAAGTACTTCAAGCGTGAGTGCACCTGCCACTTCAGAAATGTGTTTCTCAGCTTGCTTGTTGCCCCAGGTCGTGTTCGTCTTTGTTCGTGCAAAACCCAAGGTTCACGAGGCTACTGGCACCCCGCCACGGCTGATGCGTGTGCGCACACATACGCGTCCGATCGTAGCCTCGCTGCCGAGCAAGCGGTACTGACAAAGGCGCCTGCCGTACTTTCTGCAATCACTCTGCTGCAGATAACAACGCCGCCAGCTTCCAACGACAGGTGCGTGCTCCCTGCCTGGTGCATTCATGCTTGCTGGCACATGCACGTGTAAAGGAAAACTGCAGAAAAGCAGGCGAGCAGTAAGCTCCCATTGAGAGAGGTTCGAGGACTGGCCTCAGTGGCAGCACCAAAAGTGCAGCCTCAAAGAAGCAACAAACAGCAGTTTTAGCGAAAACAATCACAGCACTGTGAAAAGGGAACAATCACAACGACATCGTCCATTGTGATATTTGTGGGTGTGTCTGACTGTCTGTCAGGACATGCCAATGCAGCTGCCATTGGCCACATGCAGATGCACCTGCCGGTGCCCTGATGCGAAGGCCCGGCGCCCACGGCTTTGACGTGCTCAAACTTGCACACACGTCATTGTCCCATGCCTGTCACTTCTGCGCAGCTCAATTTGTACGGCTTCCGCAAGTCCCTGAAGGGCGAGGACAGCGGCGGCTTCCAGCACGCTTCCTTCCAGCGCGACAGGCCCGAACTGCTGATAGAGGTGAGCGCGTGGTGCAGCGCCGCACGGGGTGCCAACTGTAATTTGAAGCTGCAGATCCCGCCAGGCACTTCATGGATACCTACAAGTCTCGGTGCTGCTCTGCTTTGCAGCCTACCCGATCGCTTGTGCACAGCGCGTGCGGTCCGCACGTGACGCTCCGCTGCGAGGCATCTTGGCGCATCGCGCGGCGTGATGTCATGCATTCGATATCCATCAGACAACCAGCTGTCATCGCTGCCAACCCTTGAAGTTTCACTGCTGGACGACGACGTCAGAATAATCTTGATTCTGAGTGTTGTCATACGAACATCGTGTGCCTTGCACCTTGGTTGGCTGGTGCCACTCAACTTCATACATTGGGGCGTTGCGCAACGTGACGTTGTGTCAGAATACCGCTTGATGTCGTACGTGCCTCTCCCCAGTTGGGCTGGTGCCACTCAACTTCAACCTCAACTTATTCTCCCCGGGGTCATGTCTGCAGGTGCGGCGGACGGTACAGGCGAGCCAGGCGGCAAAACGGAAAACGGAGACCGTGGACGATGGCGTGCCGGAGTACGTGCCTGCGAGTCGGTCGCGCATGGGGAGCGCTGCTGGGGGAGCGGGAGGAACAGCGCGCGCGGAAGGTGAGGCGGCATCCTGGCTATGTGTTGTGAACATGAACCCATGGCGTGTGTGTGGACCCATTGGTGTGTGTACTCATGGACTTGTAGTCAGTGAGACACCATCGTGGCTGTGTGCCGTGATCGTGGACCCAATTGTGTGTGTATGCATGGACTTGTGGTCAGTGAGATATTGTAGCAGTGTGATCGTGGACCGAATGGTGTGTGTTCTTGTGGGCTTGCATGTATTCACGAAGGCCCCAAGGGAGGGGCCAGGTGTCTTGTGCATTCCTGGGATTCATTTTTATGCAGCACCTTAGTCTGCCCTGCGCCCTCGGAGCTTGGACACCGGTGCTGCAATGCAGCACAGCATCCGTGCTCGGCAGGAGAGTAATGAGGAACCGCGGTCGCTGATTCTGGATGGCGAGGGCGGGCGCTGCGCAATCGTTCAGGCGCGCAAGCTCCAGCAGCACGGCGCATGCTTTGCTGCCCACACCATACGCAGTGAGTGGCAGCAAACGCAGCGAGAAGCACAGGCAGCCGTGCTCGGCGCTGTGTCGTTCAAAGTGTGTATGAGAGATACAACAGGAAGCTGGAGTACCGGGAGAGGCGGGTGTTGATACAATTCAGTGACTACGTGGGGGGCGATGGGTTTCATGCCACTGTGTGCAGCCAGCGATCGGCAGCCGCCATCGCCGGCGCGCTGCTGTTCAACTTCATCTTCAACATTATATTCACTGCCGACTTCGTCCAACTTCATCTTGAACGCTAACGTCACTGTCGAGTGAGGCGTGTCCTGCCATGGACGTGGCATAAGTCATGGCATCGCCATGACTTAGCAGTATCAAGCTTGTGTGTGGGCGCGGAGCACGGCGCCGCGCGCGCGCGCATGTGCCACACAGCGAAACTCTCGAATGAGCCGTACAGAGCGCACATGCGAGGAGGCCGCAGTCAGCCGCCCGCAATTGTCAGATGCGCCGTGGGTATCGGCGCACCGACATGACGGCTGCTGCGCAAGCGCGCCTGCGTGCCCGCTGCGCCGCCTGACGGGACTCATGTCGCGTCCCCCCAAGCGCAGGCGGCGCAAAACGGAAACGTGCTAAGGACGACGGCGGCGCGGGCGGCGCCAGCGGCGGCGGCAGCGGGCGGCGGGGCGGCGGCGGCGGCGGCGGCGGCGGTGGTGGCGGCGGCGGCGACGCTGTGAGCGCGGAGTTGTACACATCTCCCGCGCAGTTGCAGGTGATGGCGGGCGGCGCGGTGCAGCAGGCGGCGCCGGAGGGCTACATGCCGATGGCGTACCCGGCGATGGGGCTCATGGAGTACTCCATGCTGGGAATACCGCAGATGGGCGCATGTGGCGCAGGTGCGCAGCAGAATTCATTTGCGCTGTCGGTCCTGAGCGCTGCTGCTGCTGCTGCTGCTGCTGCTGCTGCTGTTGCTGCTGCTGATGGTCTGAACGGTGTCACACACACCGCCGTCGGTGTGTGTGAACGGGCCCCAGGTGCTGATGGCGTACACGGCGCTCGTGCTCACGGGGTTTCTTGTCCGCTGCTTGTGACGCTGCCGATGGGCGCCGCGGGTAGGGGCGCGATCGGTTTCAGATGTGTCGTGGCATGTCCGTCGCAGCCTCACAACGTTTGTCGTACCGCATGCGAGTTATGCATGTCCTGCGCTGGGGCGCATGGGGCGTTCTGATGAGCTGGGACGCCCTGACGCCGCATTCGGGAATTTGCCAAGCACGTGCCGCACGTTCCGTTGGATTGCGTGTTTCAGTTCATGTGTATTATGCCATCTGAGCTTCAACTGCCACTCACTTCTTCAATTGTTCGTCAGTGCTCTTCGAGCAGCTCATCATGTGGGCGTGATGCCGGGGGCGCCGCCGCTGCGCGCCGCTCGCGCAGGCGCAAGCATCATGCGCGCGGTAGCTTGCCTACTATTTGGGCGGAATAGACAGTAAGAGAGTATGCACACGGAAGCAGGCCATCAGCTGCGTCGCGCCACCAGCTCTGCAGCACAGCCTGAAGAGAGACAGCCAACGCCAGCGGTGCAGCGGCGCGGTGCGGAGGCGGGCCCGCCGGCGTCGTGGCGTGCGCGCCGCCGCCCCTGGCGTGTGCATCCTGGTTGCGCGTGCGCGACTCCCCAGTGCCTCGAGGCATTGCCATATGACAGCGCGCTGTCGCCCGCCGCCTTGCCCTGACCCTAACCCTACATCTGTCGCCCGCCGCCTTGCCCTGACCCTTATACGCCGCTTGGCGGCATCCGCTCGGCAGCGCCAGGCGCGCCCATGATGGGCGGCATGCTTCCCGCAGTCGGAGGCCTGCTCCTGCCCCCCGGCGCCATGACGAGCCTCGCCATGCAGTACTACTACCCGGGCGCGGCGGTGGCGGCGGCGGCGGCGGCGCCCATGGGCGGCGACGACGCGGGCGCCATGGCGGCGGCGGCGGCGCAGCCGGCGCAGCTGCAGCACATGATGGTGCCGCAGTACGCGCCGTACCTGTACGGGCAGGCGTTCGGGCAGACGCCGTACGGCGCCACTGCCGCCGTGGACGTGCACCAGCAGCAGCAGCAGCAGCAGCAGCAGCAGAACGGCGGCGGCGGCGGCGAGGCGGCTGGCGGCGCGGCGGCGGCGGCGGCGGCGGCGCTGCAGGCGCAGATGCAGATGCAGCTGCAGATGATGGGGTACGCGCAGGCGTACGCACCGCCGGCGATGGGAGGGGGCTACGCGCAGGGGGCGGTTGCGGAGGGGGAGGCGCAAGGGGGGGCGGGGGGCGGCATGACGGCGGAGCAGCAGCAGATGCAAGCGCAGCTGCAGGCGATGCAGGCCGTGCAGCAGCAGCAGGCCATCATGCAGGCGCAGGTGGGTGCGCGGGCGCGTGCAGTCACTGATTGCGGGGGGAGGGGGTCCATTCGCTTGTGAACTCTGAGTTGCATGCTGAAATCACCATGCTTTTCCAAACCATGCGTCAAGTGCGTAGGTACCCATTGCACCGCAGGGTCCTGCTCACAGTGCTCTGTGTGCCCTGACGATGTTGGCAGGCAATGCTGCAAGCGCAGGTGCAGTCGCAGCAGCAGCAGCTGGAGCACGCGCAACAGCAGGGCGTCATTGAAGCAGCCACCAGCAGCAGCGGCGAGCAGCAGGAGGAGGAGGAGCAGGAGGAGGAAGCGCAGCCGACAGGCCGCGCCGCTGCAGAGCTGCTGGCGGCGAGCGCGCTGTCGCAGCAGCTGCAGCACCAGTTTGATGCGCAGCAGCAGCAGCTGGACGTGCGGCAGCAACAACTGCAGCAGCAGCAGCAGCAGGCGGCGTCCGAGGACCCGCAGCAGGTGCAGATGTCGGCGATGCAGGCCACGATGCAGGTGCAGATGCAGGCGGCCATGCAGCAGCGCCACATGCAGCAGCAGGAGCGCGCGCACTCGCAGATCTCGCAGCAGCTTCAGCTGCAGCAGGCCATGCAGCAGCAGCAGGCGCAGGTCGCGTCGGTGCTGGCCGCGCAGCAGCAGATGCAGCTGCTGCAAGCCGCCGCAGCACACAACGGCGGCGGCAGCGGTGACTCGTCTGACGCTACCAGCCGCAGCGGCAGCGACGGCGCAGCACAGCGACCGCAGTCCCAGCTGACTGCGGCCATGTCGGTGGCGGACATGGCGGCGGCGGCAGCAGCGGCGATGGCCGCCGCCGCGCCGCCGGCGCTGCCGCCGCAGGCCGGCTTGCGAGAGGCGGGCAGCGGGGGCGTACAGGCGCTGTCGCTCTTTGGGCAGGAGGGGAGGGGGCGGGCAGCGGGCGGCGCTCGCGCATCCGCGGCGGCGGCCACATGAGGAGGCGGCGGCATCAGTCGCAGTGTCAGTTGCACTTGGCTCGCTGTTGCAGGGGCGCCTGCCGTGTCCGCGGCACATGCCCGCTGGTGCGAGCGCCAGTTGTGCGCCCGGGTGTCGTTGATGCAACGGATATCTCGGTACTCTCTGTACGACGCTACGCGTTGAGTCGACGACACCTGGAGCTCACGGCAAGCGTGCCATGTGTTACGGCGAGCAGCAGCTGCGGCACACCGCGGCCGCATGTGTGTTGCATCGCTCAGTGTCTTCATGTTGAAATTTGCAGTTCTTTGCGCGCGCGCGCGCATCTTTACGTGGGCGCTGTGTCCATCGCGTGTGCCGGCGGGGACACTGGCAAATCAGTGGTGTGTTTTCTGTGCCGTTGGTTTGCGACGCATGCGCCATTGGGCGCAGTGCGGCTCCTGTCACCACGGTGCAGATGTAGTCGACGCAATGCGTTTTCGGGGCGCGCCGCACCACATGCGCTGCTGCCCGCCGGCTGTGTACAGCTGCGCCGGCGGATGGAGTAGACACAGATGAGATCTAGACAATGACGACGCTGACCTTGATGGTGCAATCTGTGTCTCATGCTGTGTTTCTCACAGAATGCCTTGAAGCTGTCTCTTTCGGCGACTCGGAGCGTGCGGCAGCATGTCTGTGAGCAGCATGTATGTCTGGGTGCTTGCTTGCCTACCTATTGTGCAGAGGGTGAAGTGATTCAATAGCCAGGTAGGACGTGCACTTGAAGTACGGACGGCGTACATGGCAATGCTCAGAAGTGCAATGCCACCACGTACTGGTGCATCCACAATGTTCTCATTCGCTGAAGTGCGCACGGCTCATCCATGACGTTGCCTCGCCGAGAAACGAGGATGGACAGTGTCTAAGATGCAGCCTTGTCAACATTGTGACGCACACGTGCTTTGAACTGCATAATGTTTGGCTGCCGTCTGCTTCCATGGACCATGCTGACAACAGTCAAGTTGCCGTTGTCACAGCATGTGCGTGGACAACCCCCGACAATGGACAAGAGGTTCACAGCCAGGCGCTGTGTCTGGAGGCCCAGCAAACATTACAAGAGGTTCACTGCACAGAGTAGCCTACACCATGTGCCCAGGCGTGCTTTTGACACCGGTTCTTGCAAGGCGCTCGTGCGGGCATTCTCTGTGTGCTTCCGACGCACAGCGCGCATACATGATCATGGCCTCTCGCTCACTGCCAATCTCAAGGCATGACGTGCTCATAGGGCAGCCTATGTGCCATCGCTGCTCAGCATTGACGCAAATTCGGTGCGCAGTGTCTCAGCAGGCTCCTGGTCCACTACCACCAGCAGAAATGCATGAAAACAATTCACAGGATCATGTTTGCATTTTACCCTGATGCTCCTTGTTGCCTCACCTACACACACTGATGATCTCGCAACCAGGGTGCACTCATACTGAGTTATTGCATGCTGTCAGGCGCATGGATCCACAGTCACATTTGTTCACCGATGTAAACAGACATGCAGACACAGTGGCGCAGACTCCTGCACGTGCGAGGAATGTAGCAGTAAAGCATGTTTTCAAACATTGTTTTGTGATTCACTTGCTCGGCAGTTGCACGCCCGATGGCAACGTCTGTCACGCTCTCGCGTCTCTAGGGCAGACTAATGGCTGCTGAGAAATGCTGCAATGCTGCGGGCCACTGAGCGGCCTCGCTTTACGGTAGCAGGTTCAGAGTGGCGGGCGCCCTTGCCTCAAGAAATTCCCTTAGACCGCGCATCCGTCAGCTTTCACTGCAACAGCCGCAGACAGACAGCGGCGCGGCAACCCGCGCTGCAACTGCAGCTGCAGCCAAATATGAATGCTGCCGCGGCGCGCATCACGATTGCGCAGCCTGCGTGGGTCGTCTCAAACACTGCCACGACTTCAAGTGTGCATAAATTATTGCGCGTTTCTTGTGATAATTACTTTGGGACTGTAATCGCGCTCTCATTGCGCCATCCTCGTCTCTATTCTAGAGTCCTCGTCGCGCTGCCGGTCCTCCGCGGCGAGCGTCTCCCTGGACTTGTACGACTTTAGGTACGTGTAGCCGCGCAAGTTGAAGTCAACCTTGTAGGGGACGCCGGCATTTCTCAGCTGCGCCACCACCTTCAGGGGGGATTCGTCGGTGGCAGGGGATTCCCGGGGGTACCCCTCGCCGATGCGCGCCTGCAGCACACAGGGACAGTGCGTAGGCGCACACACATGGGCCGGTCAAACGTACATATTCTTGCTTTGACAGGGACAGTGTGAAGACACACACAAATGTACCGGCCAAATATACAAATGTCTTGTTCTTGGCTGTGTCCAGGCGGTTTCTGCAAAAGAGCGAACCTAGTCGGGGGGCCCAAGCTTGGTGCAGGGTGATGCTCAGAGCGGGGCGCAACGCAGTATCAGCGCATTTCGCAACCCGACCAATGCCATAATCGAGAAGGCCGACACAGCTGTTAATGCATGACCCAAGCAGTTGCAGCTTGACTCATGTCCCCATGGCACCACTACAGAACAGGCGAGCAAGAAAGATGCCCTGTCAAAGCAGCTTGTGGTCGTTTCAATGTGCGATGTGTGCATACTCTGGCCGATTCCTACAAACACGTGGCACAATGGCACATCAGCAACGTACATGCACATGGTGCACGAGGGAATGCACGTGTGATTCAACTCACCTCCGTGCCATCGAGCAGCGTGAGCACGCATCGGTCGTACTTGCTGCCGTAGAACTTGGCGCTGGCGATCTCTCTCTTGAACAGCAGCTGGTTGAACTCAGCGTAGCTCACTAGCTTCTCCTCCTCTGTAGGCGCAGCAGCGGCAGAGGCTACTGCATCAGATCCTTCCACAGCAGCGGCGGGGCTCTCAACGTCCTCCGCCAAAGCCGAGCTCCCCCCACCAAAGCAGAGTCCCACAGCGCCCACTGCAGAGGCAGCTGTGCGTTGAAGGACAGCGCGTCGGCTGTGCAACGAAGGCGCCGCCGCCGCAGGAACGCCTGCTGTTGTCAAGGTCATTTTGTGAACTGTCGTAAACGCCTGTGTGCCGCATAGCAGCCCCGCTGCCACTGCAGCGAGAACCACGCCTGCAGCGGCGCTCCTGCTCTGATTTCTTGCAGGCGCCATGATGTTGATACGAGGTGTGAGAGGGCCAGGGTGGACTTCAACAACTCTCCTGAAACAAACACTTGCAGTTTTGGTTGACTCGTCAGACACCAGACACACGCGCACACAGTGTTGCTCATGGCTGCATCATGCATAGTCGAGTCTTGCCTATGCAAACGATGACGCGACGCAGCAGCTGAGCGGCGGCAGCGCACTGATGGTCGTCATCCGCAGGCTGGTCATGCTTGCAGCTCTGACAGCCTCCCCCGCAGCGCTGGCGCTGACGAGCTTGCAACAGCAGAGCGTACAGGCGAGGGTCAAGGATGTGTGCTACATATGCCAGCAGGAGCAGGCGCGGCAGGCACACCCTCGCGAGCTGCACATGAAGAGCAGCAAGAAGAAGTCCAGGCCGACGCAGTCTGGAGGAGGCGGCGGCAGCAGCAGCAGCACCAGCAGCGCTGGAGGCAGCGCTAGCAGTGCGGCGAACCCACAACGAGTGGACCCAAAGCTTAACATACCAGTTCGGTATCAGATACGCTGGGCGCAAATGAAAAAGGAGAACACGCGGGCGCAGCAAGCTTACAGGTACAGGAGCACGCAGAATTTGCAGTTACATCCTGCTACTCAAAATGCTGCAGCACTTGCTGCAGCACTCCGTGCAGTATCTGATGAAAATGCGGCGGATGCTTTTGACTGCTTTCTTTTGACAGCAGCCCTTCACGCACGTCTGCCGTTCAAGCTTGCATCCTTGCTGCTGGCTCGCCGGTTGGCCATGCGCACATGGCCACGCAACCAACATTCTTTCACTTGACTCTTCTGTAAGTACTGAGCTGTCTCAAGACAAGTCAAGCAGACAGAGAAAGAGATTAGCATAACAACATGTCCTGACCTGAAACTGCGTTGTGTTCATGTTCAATCGCACGCTTTGAAATGTCATGTCGAACGGGGGACACTCGTCGCCGATGCCTGTTGCACCTGACGAGTGCTTGTGTTTTGTGACGCCAGGAAAGACAAGCGCGAGAAAACCAAGTTCAGGAGGAACAAGGAGGACGAGCCGGACTACGTTGAAGAGATTGATCTGTCCAAAGTCAAGGTGACGGACGTCCTGCCGACGCTACTGGTCGACGGCTACAACATCATCATGTACTGGTGAGCGCTGCTGCGCGCTGTTGAAGTACATGCATGAGCAGTGAGCATGCAGCGCGCTGCTGTAGAGGTCAGCATCAACGCAGTGCTGGCGCGCTGTTCACATGCACGAGCAATGAGCACGCTGCGCAGGTGACGGACGTCCTGCCGACGCTGCTGATCGATGGCTACAGTACAACATCATCATGTACTGGTGAGCGCTGCTGCGCGCTGTTGAAGTACATGCCATGTCGTCTAGAAGTGATCGTCAACACGCATTGAGACGCAAGGTGCTCACAAAGACACATGTAGATTCTGGTTGCAAGTTTGTGGACATCCACCATCTGGGCTTTTTCGCGCCCTGAGCGAGAATACATGAAAAGTACATGCTTGAGCAATGAGCATGCTGCGCGCTGCTGTAGCGGTCAGCATGCACGCAGTACTGGTGCGCTGTCTACATGCACGAGCAATGAGCATGCTGCGCGCTGCTGTATCGACGCGTACTGATGAGCGCCAATTATAGTAGTGCCGCGCTCTCCGTGCGCTACTCTGACAAGAAGGCAAGCGCTTGGCTGCGTGTTGCCAGCCCCTACAATGCTTGCTTTGGACGTGGCAATATGCTGAGCACTGCTTCAGCGTGTGACACCAGCATAAACCTGTAGGGCGCTATTGGCGCAGGGCGCATGCGGAGCTCTGCTGTACTGTACCACATGTACTTTTGAGCACTGCCGCACCTGTGTTTGACTGTTTCAGCAGTGCGCATTGCTGAGCAAAGCTGGGCCATGAAGCAGGCCTCTGATTAAGTAAAACAGCAGACGAGAGGGCAATGCACTGTTCAGTAACGATTACTGCTAAGAAGCTCATGCCATTAGTGCCACTGGCAACACCAGTGCAGTGGTGTTATTGTCTTCATCTGGAATTGCAATTCGCCATCATGTATTGTTGTTGTGTGTGTGTGTGGGAGGGAGGGGTAGCTGCCTCTCACTGCTCCTGAAAGCGGCCAGCAAACACATGGAAGCAGGCGGCTGGCAGATGCTTCAAGTAGCAGATACGCAGAGCGGCTTGGCAACAGTTGAAGTTACTGAACATGACTCGGGCTATGCTGACATGCAGCATGGACGGCGCTCTCCCACTTGCTGCGCGGCTTCAGTGCAGCCCGCAGCTGTTGAAGAAGCCTTGCTGCACGGGCAAGCTTCATCATCGCTCATCATCTGCTGCATTTCCCGCCTGCTGCTGTGTCACTGGCAGCGCAGCAGTCCATGCCACTGTCAGACCATGAAGCCACCAAGTGATTCTGATGTGCTGGTATGACTGAGCTGCACTGCATCAGCACAGTGCTCGGCCAATGTCATGAGGAGACGCAGCACGGGCCGGGCTTTGCATTCTCGTCTGCTTGTGCGCTTACTCTGCTCCTGCCAGCTGGCTGTGCAGCGAGCGAGCCCCTGCTCGGTTTATCAGTGAGACTTGAAGTACTCAGTGGCGCATTGCATAATATGTATGAGACGAATGTATGCCATGTGCGCTCATCTGTCCCTGCCGGGCGCGTGCGCAAGAGCAAGCTGAAGAAGCGCATGCAGGCGGGCGAGAAAACATCATCATATCATCTGGACATACAGACAGTACATCTAGAGATGTAGACAGTACATCATTGTACACATCCCTGCGCGCACGGCGCATGAGCAAACTGAAGAAGCGCGTATGGAGGCGGGCGAGAGAAGATCATATCATCTACAGATATACACACAGTACATCATTGTCCATGCCTGCTGCGCGCGTGAAAGAACGTCCCGGCTGCGCGCACGAAAGGACATCGTCATCTTATAGACCGTACATCATTGTGCGTCCCTGCCGCACGCGCAGGAGCAAGCTGAAGAAGCGCATGGAGGCGGGCGAGACAGAGCGCGCGCGCGCCATGCTGCTCGACGAGCTGGCCGAGCTCAGCGTCATGCGCGGGTGGTCCGTCAAGGTGAGCGCCGCCGCCGCTGCTGCCGCTGCGCCCTCCAAGCTTGCCTACGTCTCGCACACAGCAAGCGCCGACTTCCCCACCGCTGCGTCTGTGGCACAGCAAAAGTTGCTACGTGCCGCACACGGCAAGCGCGGACTGCGGACACACGTACTGCGTGTTGCGCTGTCATCGTGCGGCTGCCGTGCACAGAGTGCGCTGGTGGTGACAGTACAGGGTGTCCCAGCTAACCCTAACCCTACATCTAACCCTAAGTATCCCTGAGCGCACATACTGTTGAGGTGATGGCCGGAACGCTGCTAGTCCATGTACCAGCGCTCAGTGCCAGAGGGGCGTGTGTGCGCTGCGAGGACGGGATAAATGGCATGCGTCCACCCGTTGTTGACGCATGTACGGAGTATACAGACTGCGGGTGTGAGATGCGTTGTCCTAAGAGAGAAACAGCCCAGATTGGGTACCGTACTGCTCTGGCGACTCTGAGTGCCACGCGTTTGTTCGACATTGTCGTGTTTGTTCGACACTGTCGCCTGGGCACTGCGTCTACGCCTGCCTCTCTCTCTATTTCTTTCTCGCACGTGCGCATCGCAGACGGTTGTCGATGCGCATATCACAGGTGACCGCGCTGGCGGCTGCTCCGACTGCTGAGCAATGATGCGGCCTCGCCTTGAGGGCTGAGCCATGTGGCCCTCCTGCCCGCCTCACGCGCGCCCCTCAAAACTGTCCTTCACGCACATCTTTCAAGTACCACTAGAGCACATCCTCTTCGAAAGTACCGCTTCGGCACTGCTTTGCGTTAACTTTACTTAGGTACCTACCGCCTGAGCTGTGCAATGCCACCCACCCCTCTCGTGCGCCGCGTAATCCCCAGATCATTTTTGACGCGTACAAGAGCAACGTCAGGTGCCAACCTCAACTGCACCGTGACGTCGACAGCTAGGGTGTGCAGCCCTAACCGCAGAGCAGCGCCACGTTTCAACAGCGCGTCTTCGTTGCCTCGCCGCCGCTGAGCTGTGCAATGCCCACCCGCCTCTCTTGCGCGCGCGCCCCCCCCCTGCACAGATCATCTTTGACGCGTACAAGACGGACGCGCTGGGCATCACCACCAACAGGGTGCTGCCGGGACTCGAGACGGTTTTCACGTCGCGCGATCAGACGGCGGACCAGTTCATCGAGCGCGAGACGCAGTCGCTCAAGCGCGCGGGGTGCCCGAGCGTCATGGTGGTGAGTTGAAGTTGAAGTGCGCGTTACAGTGTTGCAAGTGTCACCTGACCAGACGGCGATTCAGAGACGCAGTCGCTCAAGCGCGCGGGGTGCCCGAGTGTCATGGTAGTGAGTTGTCGGCGCACGTGCGCGTGCGAGCCAGCAATTTGAAGTTGAAATACCTGTTGCACGGGTGCATGACCAAACGGCGGACCAGTTCATCGAGCGCGAGACGCAGTCGCTCAAGCGCGCGGGGTGCCCGAGCGTTGTGGTGGTGAGTTGCCAGCGAGTCGAAGTTAAAATGTTGAAGTACGTGTTACAGTGTCGCGCGACCAGACGGCGGATCGGTTTATTGAGCGCGAGACGCAGTCGCTCAAGCGCGCGGGGGGTCGAAGCGTCATGGTGGTGAGTTGACTGCGTGCGCAAATGAATGAGCGAGTCAAAGTCGCAGTGCAAGTTGCACATCTACACCGCCGACCAGTTCATCGAGCGCGAGGCGCAGTCGCTGATGCGCGCAGGTTGCCCGAGCGTCATGGTGGTGAGAGCCGATCGCGCGCGTTTGTGAATGAGTGAATTAGAGTCAGGGTCAAAGTACAAGGTGATGACGAAACCGCCGACCAGTTGATTGAGCACGAGATGCAGTTGCTGAATCGTGCGGGTTGCCCGAGCGTCATGGTGGCCCGAGCGTCATGGAGGCGAGAGTGGAATGATCGCTTCTTGGACAGCGAGTCAGAGTCAAAGTCAGAGTATGCCTGCGGACGCACGCTTGGACCACAGCCGACCAGGACATCGATCGCAGTATGCAGTCATTGAAGGCGCGCTCTGACGCGGCTGCGAGTGGAGGCCTGGGCGAATCAGCAAGTATTGAGTCAGCAAGTGAGTCATTCGGGGGACATAGTTGGAGAGGCAATGAGGGAAAGCAACCAGCAAGGGGCACCGGTTTCAAGCCGTGCTGCGCCCTGGCGCTGAGTCACTCAGTGGCAGAGAGTGAGTGAGTGACTTGTGGCGTTGCCCAGACGAAATGGAGACCAGCATGCGAAGCGGGCTGTGCATGTCCGGTAAGCGCGAGCATCCCAATGCGAACTGGTGAGGGCCCGAGTTGGTCTGCGAGCCTCCGCAGTACTGCACACGCGGTTTGCACGCTCTGTGAGCCCCCCCGTTCATCAGACGCATGCATCGCAAATGCACGAGGGCGCGCTCACCCACAGCCGACTCGGAAACTCCCTTGCAACAGCGCTCAGAATCGCTGCTGCCCGGCGCTGCCGCAGGCCACGGGCGACTCGGTCATCCGCACCATCGCGAGCGCGCACGGCGCGCACGTGCTGAGCCCTTCCAAGGTCGTCCAGGAGATGAAGGTCGCGCGGCGCGAGTCCATCGCCATCGCGACGGCGCGCCTCGGGCCCGGCGCGGCGTCAAGCAGCGGCGGCGGGTCCATGGCCGCGCGGCGCATGTTTAACAATCTTGATGAGGAGACACAGGTAAGCGCGACGCTCGGCGGGTTGGGCGTAAGCCTTAGCGCTTACTCTAGCTGCGCCGTTAACTCTAGCAGTTCCGCTAGTCCTGCAAGTGCGGAGCGCATCCGCAGCAGCGTAGGCAGCGGCGCCGGGCATGGCGGCATCGCCAATAACCTTGACAAGGAGGCGCAGGTGCAGAAGCCTCAGCGGGGTGGGTGGGTGACCTACAGTGTGCAGCGTTTTCGCAGCAGCGTAGGCAGCGGCGGCGGCTCCCATGGCTGTTTGACGGCCTAACGGAGGACACGCACGTGCATAAGTTTGTGTGTGCGGCCTGCAGTGCCTGTCCTAGCCCCAGCGCCGACCCGCCATGCGCATCGTTTTCGTAGTCTACACGTATGGCAGTTGAGAAACTGGCCCCGCGGTGATGTGGTTTTGATCATGGATACGTTGCGCGGTCCAGCACTGTGTCGCACAGCGCCGGGCAGTGCACCAGAACTGTGGCGCCGTTGAGAGGCAGCGCGCCGAGCGGCGGCAGCGTGTGCAGTAGCAGCAAGCGGCGCCGCAGGGCCGCGGCAGCGGCGCCTCTACAGCAACATGACAGAATAGGCCGCAAGCGACGTGCGCACACTGCCCGAGCGCGGCATGCAGCTAAGCAAGGGGTGCCGCCGCCGCTGCGCAGCTGATGACAACTGACACCCAGTGCGCTGGCTGTCGACGAGCGTCTCGCTCTCGCCTGTGTGGCCCGCGCATGCGCGTGCGCGCGCCTGCAAACGCGTCGCGCCCCTCCCCGCCGCGCGCCGCTGCTGCAGTGCAGTGCGCCGCGACATCAGCCGTTGTTCGGGAATGGCGGGCCTGGGCAAGCTTTTGCCACAAATGGCATGCTGCCGGCCGCACCATTGCCAAGAGTCGGAGCCAAACAGCGCTGCATAATCGCGCTTGCTCTCAACCTCCCGCTGCAGTTTTTTAAAAGTCCCGCGCGTGTGTGTGCTTCGGTGTCCCCTGTCTCTGCAGCACAAGATCATGCGGCTGCGCGCCGGCCTCAGCGCGGAAGAGGACGATGACGACAGCAGCAGTAGCAGCAGCAGCAGCGGCGGCAGCAGCAGCGCGCCCGCCCGCAGCGCCGCAAATGGCGCCGTCAACAGCAGCAGCAGCAGCGCCAGCAGCAACGCTCAGCAGCGTCAGCCTGAACACGTCAACGGAGACTGTGGAGGCGCAGAGTGACGCTTCATGCTGCGCGCCGGCGGTGCTAGCGCCAACGCAGGCTGTTCGCAGCAGCTGCAGCGCAGCAGCCACGGTCGGCTACATGCGCATGAATTGTGTCCATCTCTGCCGAGGTTGACGACTGCACGTTCCACGATGACTGTACTTTATGGTCGGAGCAGCTACGCCAGAGGCACGCGGCCGCTTCACTACAGCGTGACCTATGCTTAGGGCGCCATGATGGCACTGCGCCATCAGCGGCAGCAAGCAGCGGCGTCACAAGCGACCGTCGCACGGCATCGGCAGCCAGCGCGAGGACGCCGCAACAGCCGCTGCAATGCCTGCGCACTTCATGGTACGACGCTCCAGTGATGCAGATCCGGCGCTCCCAGGCACAAGACACCACAACCCTCACCCTGTCCCTGAGATCACTCTGGCAGCTGCGCAGCGACGGCGCGGCGGTAACGCGCGCGCCGCGCACGGAGCACGCCGAGATTGCATGCCGCCCTGCGTAAGCCGCCGCATGTGCGCACAGCGTACTTGCCACTCGTCACGCGCTGCACACTCCGTATTTGGTGCTTTGGACACACTGCCGCCACTTGCGGGCAGTTGTCGGACCTGTCGAAGCACGAGTTGATCTGGTCATGGCGGACGCTGGTGCGTAACAGCTGTGCTACGCTATTGGGTTGCAAGTGCCCCCCCCCCCCCCCCCCCCCTGCGGCTCATCTGCACGTGGTCGCAATGCGCGGGTGCTGTGTTCAATGGGGGCTACACGCGTTTGCACAGCACGTTGCATCAACATTACGCTGTGGCGCTGGAAAGCTTTTGCTAACGCGAGCAGCCATGTGCTTGCATGATGAATCGACTAGCACATGCCACGGAGGTGCTGACTGCAGTTCTTTTCTGGTGTTTGTTGCGCTTCGATGCTGCAAGCTGCCTGCAATATCGGACTCGCAAGTAGGGTACAGAAGCTATCATGATTCACAAATCATGACAGCAATCCCCTGCAGGGGAATGTTTGAAATGCCTGAGCGCGTGCCTTGCATCCAGCGACCATAGCACTCTATGCGTATATCTACACGATAATGTACATGCTGACTCAGGGTCCTCTACATGTTGTCATGAGATCATGATGGCAACAAACAGTCAAATGCACTGTCAAGCTCCGTGTAGTGGCCTTGTCATCCCATGCGTGAATTGATGGCGCATGAGAGCATGGATGGCAAGCTGACTCGAGCGTCATCTACTTCACCAGCAGTGATTTGAAGACCGCTGCGCATGCCCTGACACACAGATGCATGTGACACTGCTCAACCAATGGCACATCCCCCCAGCACGAGAGCTGGGTGCCATACTAGTAGTATGGCACAGCTGTGACGATGCCCGTCCGCCAGGCTGAGCAACTGCTTTGCCCAGAAGGACGGTCAGGCGTCTCGTGGACCTGGTGTCGCGCGAGGCTGTCGCTCTGCACATTGTCTCTTCAATGCCATTGCCAGACGACCGTGAGTACTTTTTATTAATTCTCGCTCAGGGCGCAAAAAGCCCAGATGAATGGCATCTAACGTGAAGCTTGCTGTACGGATGCTACATGTCGTGTGACAGTCTGAAAGTGTCTCAACGGCAACCACTCAAACGCCGCCGCCGCCAAATGGCATCTTGGGATCCTCCCCTACGTCCTGCTCCATGTGCCCCCCCCCCCCTGGATTCTGCCATGTGTGTCATGATACGGCCAGAGTACGCCATGTGGAGCGCTGCCAACAGCGCCGAACGTAAGCGCGCCAGGGCGATGCCCTTAAGAGCTTTAGGCCGCGCTCCTCCGGGCACTGACATCCTGCTGGCATACTCCGTGCCACAGCCTCCAGCAGCTTCCGCCCCTGCTCCACGATGCTGCCAAATGACCCGATTGCCAAAGTGGAAAGTTTGTAGCAATTCTGATCATAATGACCAGAAGAGTGGGTGGTGTTGGCGGCCTCTTGGTGGCGGCAGCAACGCTCGGGGTCTGCTGCAGTCTTCTGCGCCCGCGACGCCACCTGTGCCTCGAAGCAGGTGACGTCCACCATGATCGGTAGTTGACGCGTCGGATCGTCGTAGCCGGTCACCGGGAAGGCGTCGGCAGGCAGCACGATGTCCATCCTGCGACTCCCAGGCGGCCCGGAGGATCCCAGAAACGGCGTGTAGTCCTCATCCACCAGTCCTGTTTCGAGGTATTGCCGCAGGATGCGCTGCGTGGCCTCTTGACGGCATTGTGGACGATGGCGTCGTGCGCCTTGACGCGTGGCGCTTGACACAGCCGTGCATGCAGAGTGCCGCCCGGCGACTTCCCGCAAAGGTTGCAGCCTGTCGTCTGCTCCTCTACTCCGATGGCGCGTTTGACGGCCAGCTGCCAGGATATCTATATAGGCCATCGAACGAAGCCGTTGTGGAGTACATGGGCTCGTTGAGGGATGCCATGCCGATCGAGTGCATGTGGCGCTGCGACCGGAATCGAGCAAGTGCTTGCGTGCGTTGCGTGCCCTGCGGCAGCTGTTGCAGGTCCGCCTCCACTTTATCTGTATGCTCGGTAGCGACGGCATCTGCATGCGCGCTCTGATCGGAGCGCCTCAGGCACACTGCAACTGCAGAGCACCGCCTGCCTGTTGCTGCTGCTGCCAGTGCCAGTGGTGTTGCTGCTGCCGCAGGTGCTGGTGCAGCTCCTGACGCATTGTCCGCTGCCGTCGCCATTGCCGCTGTTGCAGCCGGCACGGCTGCAGCGCCGCCTACTGCCGCTGCTCCTGTTGCAGGTGCTGCAGCAGCCCTAGGGCCTGGAGCAATGGCTGTGTTGCCTACGCCCGCAGCAGCAGCTGCTGTTGATGCTGCAGCTAGTGGTGCCGCCGAGGCAGCTTGAGGTGCAACAAGTGCTGCCGCTGCTGCTGCCTCTGATGCTGGAGCAGCTGCTGCTGCCTCTGATGCTGGAGCAGCTGCTGCTGCTGCCGCTGCTGCTGCCGTCGGAGTAGTTGTGCCGTGCGCTACCGCTGCTGCTGCCGCTGGTGCCGCCTGTGCTGCCGCCGCGGCCACTGGTCCCGCGGCAGCTGCGCCGTGTGTTGCCGGAATGGCTGCGCCATCATGATGATCAGCGGCCCGCACTGAAGCGGCTGTGCCGCCTGCAGCCACTGCTAGTGGTTCTGTAACGATCGCCACCGCCGGGGCGGCAGCGCGGCCTGCCGCTGATGCAGTTGCCGCTGCCGGAGCGGTCGCGCCTCCACTGGCAACCGCCGCGGCCGCTGCCGCTGTAACAGGTTCAACTGTTGCCGCTGCTGGTGCTGCTGGTGCTGGTGCTGCTGCCGCTGCAGCCGGCGCCGCTTGTGTTGCCGCATCCTGAGCAGCGTTGTCTGCGGCTTGAGGAGTCGCCTGCTGCAGCACCCCCGCCCATCCAGAGAGTGCCGGTTGCAGCTCTTGCAGCATGCCCGCCACGTACTACGAGGCTACGCACTGCGGCGCAGCATCAGCGATGTCGCAGGCGCTAGTAATGCCAAGGCCGCCATGCCGTGTTGGGAGTCGTGCTTGCTGTAAGGCTGTGCTGTTCGCTGCCAGATGGAAGTGGGCACCACTCTGCTCAAACTGGCGCCAGGTCTGGCCTGGTGGCTGCAGGCCCATTGAGTGTTCGAGCACCCACTGCGTGACCCGTCCCACTCCTTGGCGGCTGGCGCTGTCTGTGTAGTGGGATGGTGCGAAGGCAGTACGTCATGCGAGGCACCACGCAGTAGCGCAGTAACCTGAACATTGCCCTCGGAGATGTCAGGCGCGCGCATCGCTCTGCAAATCGAGCCGTAAGTACTTTTTATTAATTCTCGCTCAGGGCGCGAAAAAGCCGAAAGTACTAGTAGTATACTATATACCATAGTGGCCCCTGGGCCGGGGGCTGTTGCGTTCATTATAACTTATTGAATGTATACTACCAACAACCGCCACCAGTTGCCAATTGGTAAACCCCAGATGATCGAAGGGCCTGGAAGTTGATGTTTAACTTTACTTCTCAGTATGTTGGAGTTGAAGTGCACTCAACCATTTCAATCTGAAGCTTGAAGTCAGCTCTAAGTTAACTTTGTGCAATTACTCATTCATTGATGTGCTGGCTGGTGCAACAATGGTCAGTTCTTGGCGCCCAGAAAATTTCTATCCGCCCGAGCGCATACTTCAAGTATCATCCCGAAAGAGCGCCCTCGCTGCCATGGCATAATTGCTGGCATAACGCATGCTGCCCAGAAGTGCCTGGTCAAGGACATCACCAGCTAGCAGCAGCAGCAGAGCTCCTATCCCATAGGCCGTCGCAGGCCTGGGCCAGAGCATCGGCACGAAATGACACTCTTCATGTCATTTTTGCTAATGAACTGCAGCGGCCCTGGTCGCAGGCGCGGGCCTAGAGGTGAAAGAACTGGAGAGTGGGGCGACGTTCACCACCGCAGCCCCCTTGGTGTGCAGTGAGGCAGGAAGCAGTGGTAATGACGCAGGTAACACATCTCTTTGAGGCAGCCATTCATTGTTGCAATCACTCGAGCGATTGGTATAATCATTCAAGCTTTGCTGAGTTCGATGTTAAACTTTGCAGGATGGCGGGTCTCGACTTAGGAGTCACTAATGACCAGCACAACAAGCTTCGCTGGGTCTGCGTTGACATTTTTTCTTGTTTCTTGTGGTGGTCGTGGTCACGATACCACACAGGGATGTGCGGCATCGTGGGTAGCAGCTACTCAATGCAGAGCGCTGCCGGTGTGTTTTTGGCATCGAGATTTCAGGACTTCAGCCCAAACAACACTGCGCTCAGCAGTGAGCCAAACATCGCGGGTTTGATCGCCGACTTCGAGGTTCATTATAGTTCGCGAACGCACCGCTTCGACTCCGTCAAAACGCTGCTGAGCACTGCGCAGGTATGTGTGCAGAGCATTTGACGCGCAAGTTACCAGGAGCTAAAAGCTATTATGGCATGCGCCTGAAAACTTAAAGACTTTTTGAAAGAGAAGTGTCAGAGAGAGACTCCGTGAGTTTGAGAGTCACTGAGTGACTCAGTTACTCACTGTCACAGGTTTGAATTGCGAAAAATGGGACTTCAAAACGGGGCCGTCCCACAGGTCCTTAGGAGTGAACTCTGCAAAAGGATTTTCTCAACTGTGAAGAATCTGATGTTGGTGTGATATTCATTAACAAATTGAATGTAGCAAAAAGACAGGGCTTAGCCTAGCGGCTACTAGTAAACCATTTGGGCATACTATGCGCATGGTGTTTAGCCCCTGCCCAAACTTTAAGGCTAAACCAGGTTTTAAATTAGCCCCGGGCCGGAGGCGCAACGTGCGCACTGCATGGCATTGGCAATCCCTTGGGGACTTTTCATGTCAAGCGCGTGGTGAATCAAACGAACAGCCACACGTGCTGACATTTTCGTAGTCTGTGGATTTCTTGCACGAAACAAACCGACAACAAATAAAAAGCACACTGTGACGTCACACGGAGGGCTTTCCCACTTTGAAATGCCTGAGGCTAAACCCAGTTTCGCCTCGAGGCGCAACGTGCGCAACCCCTTGGGGCAAACGATCAGGAGATATACCATGTTAAACTTGGACTTGAACATTAATCTCAACTGTGAGCTTTGCCTAAGTACAGAAGTTCAACGCCTATTTGGAGTTTGAATTGTGCTCCGTGGTCATCATGGAATCCCAACTAACTTGAACACTGGGCACTTCCGAAGAGTCGCCTAGCAACCTCATGTTGAAATTGAGTATCAACCTGGCAGGGTTCAACCAGACTTTGCCAATTTGGGAGTGGTTTGATGCTGGGTCCCGTTCTCCCAATTCAGGTCCCGTTTTTCGCAATTCAATCCAGTGGCACAGTGACACCTTGAACATCCCCATAATATATTATGAACTGCATGCAACCTTTAAAAAAAGATTTTTGCCAATTTGTTGAATGGCATGCCATTGGGAATGACAGTTTAAAATAATATTATATTTATACATTTGTTGATTTCAAATAATTATAAATACCTAGTAAGTGGAAAATAACATGACCTTTAAAAGAAAAAAAAGTTTGCGCTCACTGACTCAGTCGGACAATGACATGTTTAATTTAGAATTATAATGTTATTGTGTGAGACTTTAAAATGCAACTGCTCTTCAGAGACACCCTGACTGAGAATGAGGTATGAGGCTGAGAATACTAATAGCCCGCGTAGATTAATATTTAATTTGAATTGCGAAAAATGGGACCTGACTTCAAAACGGGACCCACACTGAGTCAGACCTCGGGCCTGGGGTGAACTATGCAAATGGACTTTTCTCAACTGTGATGATGTGGGTGTAAAACTATTAGTCACCCCCGGGGCCCCCAGAAATAAGTAATGTAGCAGAAAGATTTTTTTTACGCTGAGGATCTTGAGATATACCATGTTGAACTTAGACTTGAACATTAACCTCAACTGTGAACTTTGGCTAAGTACATAATTTCAATTCCAAATTGAAGTTTGAAAGGTGCTCAGTGATCACCATGGAATTCTAACCAACTTCAACACTGGGTGCTTCACCTAAACACCTCAACATCCGATGAGTCATGTTAAAAATTGAGCATCGAATGCTGGAAGCCTTTTAGTTACTAAATTAAATAGCCTAAAGGTATAAGTTCATTGCAATGGACCTCAGACCTGCTAGTACCGCAGTGCCAGTGAGTGCCATGATAACTTTCAGCCGCTCTTCTTCAAGTTGTTTTGACCCTTGATACACGCCAGGTCGCCAACCGTAACCGTCGGTTGTGGCACTGTGTTACACAAATATGGCACAATGTCACTCAGTCTGGCATCATGCAGTCTGAGAGAGTCTGACCTCCGACTCGGAGTTGCATTGCGCGCCAATACTATTATGACTGAGTATGTTAGCACCGTGACAGAAATACCATGTGCAAGGCTAGTGATTCACGACTAGTACCGTACAGCTACATGGAACCGAATCAAAAGATCGCAGAGCTTAGCCTAGCTGTTACAGTAGGTGACAAGGTGTGGTTAGCCGTCAAATTGAATGCATTGCCTTGAAGTTCCACCAATAACCGTCACGGTGGTCGCCGCTGCTGCAGCTGAGCAATTGGCCACGAGTCAAACAGCCTCAGGCTGAGTGCCACCATAATAGTATATTATCCACTAGAAACTAAGTATACTATAGTCAGAAAGACTTCTGTGTGCAAGCTTTTTTAAATTAGCGTTCGAGGTATGCCAATGGGTGTTCAGTATCACATCGATTCAAAAGGTCTCACGTGTTCCGTTCCGAATCGGTACTACCTAGTAGGCCAGTGGCACTGGCAGCTCCTGGACCAGCCGCGGCAGCCCACGGTGGCACCGTGACTGGCAACACTGTGACAGACTCTGAGGTTCACTGGCAGCCTGAGCAGCTAGTGAGTCGGACAGCGCTCTTGAATCATTATCCGCGCAGGTAGTGCAGAAGGTGATGAGCGGGTTTCGAACCAAATCCATGCGGCTACTTGGTAACTTAAAGTTTTAAAATAAAATAAACATTTATCTGCATAACTTTCCTGGGTACGTTAGTACTTATGATCTTGTATTTATAGCAGCCCCAAGGTGGGCTTGATGCGTTGGATAAGAATGCAAAAAACTAAAATCGGACGGGCCCTTAGAGCCCTGCGTTGCAGGCTTGTACTAGACTCATGGGGGGCAGACACAGCGGCACCCAGTCTGAGCCACACCTATCGTAGCCGATGTCTCCATCTCTTGAGCGAAAACGCCGGAGGACCGCGGTTATGCCTCTAGTATACATTTGGGCCAGAGGCGCCCGGTCCTCGATTCCTTGCCTAAGCACGCCGCTGACGTGCCTGGCCGAGGTTCTCTTTCTTGCGTGTTCAAGCAAACGATCTACAGTGTGCCCTGATGCTATCCGTATCCCCATGTTCCAATATCCCCTGCTGCTGCCCAAAGCCGTATCCTCACCACACGCGACTCCGCAGCTCCTGCTCACAGCCAGCATCTCCCATCCCCTTGCTGCCTGATGCACCCTCGCCACCATCAGCGCCACCGCGAGTGCTGCCGCACCTCTCGGTGCTAACGAGCAGTATATATAGACGTTAGTACTCAGGTCTCCCCAAGATCAAATGACGGCACGGCACGGCACCAGCCACTTTCACTTTTTTCCTACTGCACGCGCGAGCGATCTGACAGCTGTTCTCAGGTCGGTCTGCTCTGAAAACCTTGTGACACCATCGGCGTTGAGCGCCGTGCTGAAGCCATGGCGCTGTCCAAGAGAGGTGCACAAGAACTCTACATTGCCTGTGAGAACGAAGTGCGAACTACATCACGCTGTCGGTCAGGAGGCTTACAAGCTGCAGCAGCGCTGATGGTCAATTTGCGCTATGATGCTGCCTCCCTTGGCTGATGCAGCGCCGCTGCCGCCATCTTGGTGAGACCATGGCGCTGCTCATGGGTCTCCAAGAAAAATTGTGACTGCCGAAAAAAAACGCCCTCTTTCGCAAGAAGAGGGGATTGCGTCGTATTGCTGCACTCGCGACCGCATCCTTCTGGCAGTCCATGCAGCAAGTGGTGAAGCTCCCTGCTGCACCATCACGCGTCTCATGTCAGTGTGTGTCAGGCACAGTCTGTGTGTGCGCTAGCGAGACTCAGGAATTCGGAGGGGCCCCCGGATCGGGGCCAACCCCCAGAACTTGAAGTTACTTTAGCGACAACACATGGCTGGACAGTCAGGTTTTACAGCGCGCGGGGGGGTGTAATCGGCAGGTGCGCTGTTCACCACGCATTTTCCGATGTCCATGTTCATAGACGAATGAACTGGCTGCTTTACAATATTCAGCAAACAACACAACGGTGAACTGATTTATCCCGAAGTAATTTCACCCGTAGACGAATCGTTCCCTGCTGCACCTTGACCATCAGGAGTCTCCTCTCAGACATCTAGGTGCAGATCTGGTCGTCAGGCGCAGTCTGTGAGACCATGTCTGCGTGCGATGCCCCCCCCCCCGCCCCGTCCCAGAGGGGGGGGAAGGGGGGGGCAAACCTAGTATACTATAGTTAGGCCCCCGCACAGCACATCTGACTTCAGGGGGCTAACCTTTTGAGTGGTCAAGCACGCATTCATCTGAAATCTGTGTTTGTGGATAAGAGCAGGTGCTGCTGCTGTACAGGCCGTGGCTGTGCGCGAAGCGAGACGCCCCCCCCCCGGAGGCGGGGGGAAGGGGGGGGACATTCTAGGCAGGGGTTCGACTGGCACGGCAAACCTTATTCTTGTCAGCTCATTGGTGGCTAACATATCTTTAGTTTCAGGCAAAGCGCATGCGAGCTAAGTTAACGCCCGCCCCCCCCCGGTCCCGGAGGGGGGGGGGGGGGGGGGGGGGGGGGGGGGCATGAGCGGTGCAGATGCTGCAAATAGTTTACGGTGAATGAACTACGTGAGAGAATGAAGGTGCTGCTTCGTACATCACTCAAGCGTAAATCACATGAGGTGCACACCCTCGGTGCGTGAAGAGAACTGTTCCTTCTCACACGTTTCACACGTCCGTTCACGTACCCAGGACTCGACCCACTCGAGTGGGTCCTCTCCCGCAATTGAAGTATTAATGATTAATTATAAATAGTATGCCTGTAGAAAGTGGTTTGCTCGATTTTGCCGTTCAACTTGGTAATACCGGCATGAACTAGTTGGTAAATTGAATAACATCATGATGGTCAGTTACTGTAGTACTTGGGTTGTGAGAAGACTTCGGAAGCTTACACGCTTATGTGAGGGAGCTTGAGCCTCTGAGAGGACTCGGAGCACGCACCAGTTGTAGTACGTTTCCCGGAGACTCTGAGTCAGTCCATGTTGGCAGAAGCTGCGCATGGCAGTGCACTGCATGCATGCACAGGCTAATTAATAATAAGCCGTGTTGCTGATTTTTCCACAGTGACTTCCAAATCATATCTGGAGTCCGCGGATCCGCTGGCAATTGCCGCTTGGCATGATGTTATGCTGCTTGCAAGCCAGCAACTTGAAGCAAATTAAATGCGCCTCATCCGATGAGTCATAGCAGGCACTTGCTGCAGCAGCTATACTGTATACTGTAGTACATATAGTACATCTGCAAGCACTCAGTCTGGTAATCTGCGCATTTTGCACACTCAGTCTTTGATGCGATTGGCAGTGAAGCCGGCCTGAGCGCTGTCATCATGATGATGGTTCCAATGGCATGAAGACTTCAGTAATAATGACTCTTAGTCTATTAGGCCTGAAAGCGACGCCGGATGCTAGAAAGCTACATGCCATCGGATTTACAGCCAAGTTGAACAGCAACTTGTTGAATGATCAGCCCAACAAATTGAATGCAGTCACAGTGACTGTTGAAGTATCTCTACGATGTTCAGCTCACATTATAACTGCTTACTGTAGTCACTGTGGTCGGCTTGCTGAGGTAGAGCATATTTATGTTGAAGTTTCAGAAGATCAAAAAGTAATGAACTTCAAGAGATAATGGAGGTTCAGAGTAATATGCCACTGAACATCGAAGTTGCGATGTTGAAATTACCTAAGTCCTGATGATAAACTTCAACTTGAACTTGGTTAAGGTCATTCGAATCGTGTTTTTCTGTATTTTTTTAAAAGCAATGGTGCAGTTCACAGTTTGGCACGACACAACTTGAAGGAATGCTACTTTGCGGTGGCATCGTTTCTTTGCATCCGGGCCTGTTTTCACGTCATTTAGGGCGTCATGGCCGAGGAGTACGCAGAGCGCGCGAGCGGAGCGACTTCAAGTTCGGCCCGGCGAAGGCAGCGGGAAGCGCAGTTGCAAGAATTAGGGCTGCAATTTTTACTGTCACGGGGCTGCAAACGGGGTTGTCTCAGCGAAGGATGGTGTAGCTGTTGGCGCCAACTCATAGGGGCAGTCACAGGATTCAGAGGCAGGCGTCCTGGAAGCTTATCTATACTGTAGTACTTGGCCTGGCGGTCAGCACCAGTTCTACTTGAATGGTGTAGGTAACAATTGTGTTCAGCTGCGTCCACAATTGCGTGTGAACACACGCTTGACACGAGCACAAAAGGTGCAAAATATCTGCTTGCAGTTTTCATGGGTTTCCGCTCCTCAACCGGATTCCGAAGTGAATAAAGTGAATGATGATCAGTGAGTGCCCGTTAAAGTCACTGACCCTATTGCCCCTCACTCGTCTGTCACATGGTGCTCGGCGCGCACAGGTCGACATCCTGCTGTGCGCAAAAGCAGACTGCACCGTTGCAGCTGATCTGATGTATGTCACGGATGGAAGCGACAACGGGCAAGGGAGCGTTACTTTGGCCATGGGCTACATTCGTTTCCGCTCTAGCCTGGTCGGCGTGTCCACGCGCTTTGTGCCAGGCCCTTCCGGCATCAGCGCCACTGCGGAGCCGTATGACCTTGCCACTAGCACGCATGGCGCCTCCATCAACAAGGTACGTGTACAGTAGGAAGGCGCCCCCAGCTTCGATGTTCATGTATGTTACGAACGGTGGGATGGTGGCGGATAGGGAAGCAGCACCCTGGGACAGTATATATACGCGCTCAGAGTCTCCCCTCAGCTGCAAATGTGAGGCATACTTGATTTATCGTCCAATGCTGACACATGGTAGTCCATTTCAAGATCTGATACATCTGGCGAAGCTCATGCGGCCATGATGATTGCCAATTGTTGAATGGAGGACAATCGGAGGCAAACTGTACCACTATTACTGTAGAATAGGCGAGGGACCCTTCAGGGCGCGAGCGAGATTTCTCACGTAATGTGCACCATTCTTTGCACTAATGATGCATCTGGGTACTATCATGATGCGACGCTTGCTGATGTTTGCGGTGACGGGGGGGCGTACGTGCGTATCGCTGCAACCGTTCACCAATCAGCGCGCTGGGGCCTAGTTGCCGGTCCCAGCGGACCACCCACTGGCAGGAAGCCGCGAGCTTATCTGACGCTGGCTCTCAAGCGCGTGGGGTGCTGCAGCAGCTGCACAGGCGGCGCTCACCGCGTCACGGTGCAGCGGTGCAGCGTATTGACGCTTGGCACACATCGTACTGCAATCTTTAGCCTGCGGCCACGCTTCGCAGCCTGCGGGTTCTCATATGCCTGGTCCATCTTTCTACTCAGAAGTTGGCTTTACAGCTATGGTTGAAGTCGTTGCTGCTTCAGAAGTTGTTTGCGTCTTTCGCTGACATCGCTGACCGTGGTATTGTTGAGTGTTGTTAGCATAAGACAGCACCGTGTAGTGGCAATTGCTTAAGGCAGATGTAATTCGGCAGCATGCTAATTTCACAGCATGCGCTTGCTGCCAACAGTATGCATTTCAGTTAAAGGCATGTTGAAGCGGGTGATCACGCTTTTCAGATCAAGGCAAAAGTTGAGGTGATGTCTCTGACGCTTTTCAAAAGCGAACCTTACCGAAAAGGGTGCCCCTTTCCGGGTTGCTCGCCCCCATCTCTTTAGGAATGGGGTGCTTTCTTGTTGTGCCATGGAAAGTATGTGCCAGTAGGCACATATATGAGTTCCATGGCGTTTGGCGACATCATTGCGATCGCCTCCACATGCATTCCTGCATGCAACTAGATGTAGGTGAGGTTTGGCACTGGTATGACTGAACACGGCCATGGGGTTATTTTTCTTTGTTGAACTTGCCTGCAGATCACACCTGGGCAGCAATCGTACTGTTCTGTTCCAGTACATGATTGGTGGTATCACATGTACTTTATTTCAAAATTTAATGTATTCTTGCTTGAGGGGCAAGAAACCCTGCATCAGACATTGACTCATGTATGCACTTTCTGATGCCATCGTGATTATACCTTGTGTTCAAATGCAAGCAAGAGTTTCCTGTTAGACAGCCTGCACCGGGCTGAGCCATGGCACGATGAGCTCCACTGCACGTGCGTGTTTGCTTGTGTGCTCCAAGAATGCTCAGATTGAATGCAAAGAAACAAGAGTGTAAGCACACATGCCCAGTGGGAATTATCTCAGACCGCTTGCCTCACTGTCACACAGAATTGCTGCGCCTAATACTTGAAATTTTCAAAGTTGAATTAGCACTGTGTACAGCTACTGCTTATGCCTCAGGCTCCAGCCAAGCCAGCTTCTTGAAAGATTTTTGCCAGCATGCTCACCCCTCCGCATGCTTAGCCTACTAGAAGTCTAGTTTGCGCTGCAGTATACAATTAATTAGTACTTCAGAAGTATACAACAGTAAGACTGAAGTCTAGTTTGCGAGTTACTTCAAATTGTGTAAGAGCTCATGTGACCACCACCACAGCTGTCATATGATATCACCACTACTAGCATTAACATGTCCCCTTTGCACATCAACTTGTGGCACTGCCAGTTGCAGCAGGCACTACTTGTAGCAATGGCTCATGAAAGTTACAGATCATCATGATGGTACTAGTAATGGATCTCAATACACAGTGACTGTATGCCATATGAAAGTGTATACTGACTGGTACTACATGTTGTTTGTAGGACTTTTGTTCATACCTGCGCAGTGCGAAGCCTCGCTTTATACCCGCTGGCCATAGCCCTAGTTGGTTATGAAGGTAGTATGTACCAGAGTACTACTGTAGTATATCACTCTATTAACAGTAACTGCTACATATGCCATGACAGTGTACAAGTACTTAAAAGTGCTTCAGAAGTAAATCAAATACAGTGAGTTTAACACAAACACCGCCGGGTACTGAATATTAAAATTAGAACTATAATTTGTGCAACAGAAAAGTTGTACTTCAGTAATGGCCTGTCAACACTAGAAAACAGCACCAACTTCACGTGCCACACACTGTCAGTATCTGTCACCATGATGGCTGCAGTCAGCAAGATTTGCGCACTTGCACTATCAAGCCACTCATCATGACGGGCGCCTTTCTGAGAGTCTGCTGCTTGCTGCTCATGTGGCTGCTGCATAGGTGGTGTGGGCGTTCAATGAGCCGCCGCTCTGGGTGGACGCCAATCCGGTGCTCATGGAGTTGGGCAGCATGGCGCGCATGCTGTCCGTCTCCGGCAACATTGACTGGTCAGCCCTGCGCATCGGCACCTACTGGGCAGACGACACCGACACCGGCGGTCGCAAGTGCATCACCATCGTGACGTTTGTCCATGAGTGGATGGACAGGCGCGGCTGGGGCATCGGTGCGGATTGTGTGGCAACTGCCATTTACATATTTGACTCGTACCTGCCGCAGGCCTATCTGCGCTGGCCGCCCACGCGGCTCGAAAAGAGGCCGCTCAGCATGGGGGAAACAGAGCCCGGCACAAACGCATACTTTGACGCGGCGCTACTGCCACCGCCGAAGGCTCTGCAGGCATGGAATGCTGCCGCTGCTGATGGCGACGTCTTATCTGCCTCTAATTCAGAAGAAGAGTTTGTCGATGTACCTACTAACGCACAGTGGCCGGTGCCCAGTTCTCAGTCTGACAGCAAGGCATTTTGGAGGATGAAGGTTGCGAACTTTGGGCGCTGCTTGTACTGCGACGATTATCTGTCTAAAAACTTCGAGACGACCGGCGCGGCTGTGGATGCGTGCTACGACACCACGCAGGCCATCTGCAACTCCGCGGACCGGTTCGCGCAGCTGTTTGTGGGTGATGCGGCCATTCTCGCCTATGAGATCACAGAGAAGAACCTCCATGCCGACTCTGAGGGCAACCTCTACATGCAGCAGAACGGAGTCAACCAAGACTACGCCAATTATGCCGAGGGCACCAACCCGGTCGGCACCGGCGCCGGCCACGCGCTGCTGAAGCTGGCGGTCATGAGCTCATACAGCGGCGGCAACACGCCGCTGCCGTGGCTCAACCCTGACGATACGCTGGTGTTGTCGGGCCACCCCCTCTTCGTGCCTCACATCAATATCCTTGCGGCGGCTGAGCCAGTGCTCAGCAGCACAGTGTGGGACCAGATGGACTGGGGCTATGTAAACAGCAGCATCGGTGCCACAGATGCAGCGAAGCCTGCAGCGAACGGGATAGACATGCTGGCGCAGTACATGGAGGTGAGCTGGGCCAACATGACGGCGCCGCCGCTGGATGCAGCCGCCCTGCCGGGGCAGACAGGCCTTCCGCACAGCATCGTGGGGTACGAGCGCACTACGGGGGAGGGGCTCACGGCGGGCGTGAACACCGTCGTGCAGGCCGCATACGTGCTGCTGGAAGAGACTACTGTTGCGCAGCTCTCCACCGCAGACTCTAGCACCACCGTCTACGGCGCGATAGTGTACATGGCGCTCACGATCATTGCCGTGCTCGCCACGTATGCGTCGCGCAAAGACCTCGTCGCCATCATGCAGTGCCGCAGCAGGGCGCAGCAGACTGAGTACCCGGCCCCCAACATTGCGCTGCACGTTGTCATGGCCAGTCTCGCAGCATTGCTGTACGGCGTCACCATTGTGACCCCTTCAGTGCTGCTGCTGCTGTCGGAGATGGCAGCACGTTCCGACAACCCTGATGGGACGGAGAGCTCGCTGGCATGGGCCAGCGGTTATGCCAAAGGCTATGGCGAGTACCGCGTCATCGGTGTCGTCTCCATGACGTACACATCCACGTACGAGGACGGTGTGTTGGAGCTGTTGTGGGCAAACCTTATGCTGGCGGTTGCTGGAGCCTTGTGCATCGTCTGCGCATTGATTGTGGAGACGCGACACAAAATTGCTTCAAATCAGCCACTAGAAGAGCCTGGGCCTGCGGCACACAGCGTGAACGCAAAATTCATGTTTGGGTAATGTTTTTAATCTTGGGGGTGAAACCCCCAAGGTTGAATATACTCAAACCAGCCACTATGTAGAAGAGCCTGGGCCTGCGGCACACAGCCGGAACGCAAAAGTCATGTTCGGGTAACGTTTTTAAATATACTAAATTTATTCTTTTGTCTTGACGCAAGCAGCCAAGCGTCACTTGAAAAAAATGAGGGAGTGCATTCGCTTATGCGCTGGTGTTGTTTCACTGTCAGTGTGTCCTGGTGTTGTCGACAAATATGCCTGTGTCTTGGTGCCTGACAGTGTACGATGTCGCATAATATGACCCAGCACCCTGTGTTGGTGTTGCTGCTAAAACTATACATGTGTACCTTAGCACTCAGAAGCTCCCAAGACCTCGACCCCATACACTCATATGCTGTGTGTAAGCCCATATCACATGAGAGCATAGCCAGCAGCTAATGGCAGCGGAGAGAAGTCCTAATGCTGTCAGGAGGTCATGGTGTTGGGTGTGTTATAATTCCTAGGGACGAAGTCACTGGCCTCCGTTACCCATCGTGCTCAACACCCTAAATCGCAACAACTTGTGAATTACATACTTCGAAGTACCCTGTTTCTCAATCTGTTTGGTGCATGGTACATGTCACGACGATGACAATGACAGCAGCAGCAGCAGCAGCAGCAGCAGCAGCGCGCCCACCAGCAGCACCAGCAGCAGCGCCAGCAGCAGTGCTCAGCAGCGTGTACCCTGAACTCGTCAATGGAGACTGTCAAGGCGCGGAGTGAGGCTTTAGGCTGCGTGCCGGCGGCGCTATTGCCAACGAGCGCTGTCTGCCGCAGCTGCAAAGCAGCGGCCATGGCAGGCTACAGACACCTGGATGGGCAAGATTGGCGATTGCACGTTCCACAATGACAGCACTTCATGGCAGAGCAGCTATGCCAGAGGCACGCGGCCGCTTCACTACAGCGCGACCCAATGCCTAGGGCGCCATGATGGCCCTGCGACATCAGAGCGGCAGCAAGCAGGGTGTCAGAAGTGCCGCATGGCTCTGTCAACAAGCACGAGGACACCGTAACAGCTGCCCTCGTCGCTGCTGTGCTTGCAAACTTCATGGTACATGCTCCAGCAATGCATACGACCTGGCGCCTGCATGTACAGAAGACTGCAAGCCTCACCGCCTCGCCGTCTCCCCTGGAGTGTGCCAAAATGCGCCGAGCAATGCTGCCGCCTGAACATCAACAGCTGCGCAGCGTCAACGTGGCGGTAGTGTGCGCTTCATACAGGGGGCACGCCATGGCGCATGCCGCGTGCACAAGCCGCCGCAAGTGCGCATAGCGTACTTGCCACTTGTCACGTGCTGCACTCCGTCTTTGATGCTTGGGATGAACTGCCGCCACTTGCGGGCGGATGCCGGGCCCTGTCGAAGCACGGCCTGATCTGGTCACGGCGAACGCTGATGTGCAATAGCTGCGCTACGCTTTCGGTTTGCAACGTGCTCCCCCCCCCCCCCCCCCAAACCCCCTGGCGGCCCGTCCGCACATGGAGCGATGTACTTTCATTAATTTCGCTTCGCAAGGGGCGCGAAAAGCCCTCTCTTTGGATGTGCACTCAATGCAACATTCCTTGTACTTTTTATTAATTCTCGCTCAGGGCGCGAAAAAGCCCAGATGATTGGCATCTAGCTGTAAGGAATCTACATGTCGTATGACAGTCTGAAAGTGTCGCAACGACAACCACTCAAACGTCGCCGCCGCCAAATTCCTTGTACTTTTATCAATTTCGCTTCGCAAGGGGCGCGAAAAGCCCTCTCTTTGGATGTGCACTCAATGCAACATTCCTTCTCCGAAGAGAGACTCAAACGCAAACAGGCTTCCCCCTCTTCACACTACCACCAGCACCCCACAACCAAACCCTACTTAGGGTTGCCCAGCCGCGAGGCACACTTGTCCCGTCTTGGAAAAGATTTATGCAGGCCTGGGTCGCCTTTGACAGCGCCCAGAACTGAGGACCATGCTGACACGTCTGAATCACGCCTCTAGGCAAAATGATCTCTGGGCACCAGGCACTGGTGCTAAAGGTATCAATGCTGTTGCTACGAAGAGTCCGACCCAACCCCAACAAACCCCACCCAAACCCTGATCGGTCCCCACTATCATGCTGCACCAAAGTGCCTAAGCTACTGCCTCTACACAACCAGACCCACTTTGAGGCCTCTCGTGTCTCTGCCAAAATGCTCCTAACCGTGAACAGCTTTGTGCAGGCCTGGGCTACTGATAGCAGCGCCCAGAACTGAGGTGTACTTTTTATTAATTCTCGCTCAGGGCGCGAAAAAGCCCAGATGATTGGCATCTAGCTGTAAGGAATCTACATGTCGTATGACAGTCTGAAAGTGTCGCAACGACAACCACTCAAACGCCGCCGCCGCCAAATGGCATCTCGGGGTCCTCCCCTACGTCCTCCTCCATGTGCCCCCCCCCCCCCTGGATTCTGCCATGTGTGTCATGACACGGCCAGAGTACGCCATGTGGAGCGCTGCCGACAGTGCCGAGCGTAAGCGCGCCAGGGCGATGCCCTTGAGAGCTTTAGGGCGCGCTCCTCCGGGCACTGACATCCTGCTGGCATACTCCGTCGCCACAGCCTCCAGCAGCTTCCGCCCCTGCTCCCCTGAGGTGTACCTGTTGTGATCAGTGGGGTTCATTCGTGTTTGCGCAGCAAGCGGCATTGATGTCGTGTGGTGGCGCTCAAGAGCCTTCACTAGCGCAACCAGCAATGTGCTTGCATGATGAATCGATCAGCACATTGCCGTAGAGGTAATGGTGGACTGCAGTCCTCTTTTGTGTTTGTTTTTGTTGCACTTGAATGCTGCAAGTTGCCTGCAATGGCAGATTTGTAGGGTACAGAAGATATGATGGTACATCGTGACAGCAATCCGCTGCAGAGGTATGTTTCAATCATAAAATAGGCGCGCGCCCTTGCAACCAGCGACTATACATAGCACTTTGCACGTGTACTTCACAATCATGTACACTTGGGTCCAATGCTTACATTTGTCATAAGATCATGATGGCAAGAGTCGATGGCAGTGTAGGGGCTCATGTGCCCTGCGTGAATTGTTTGCGCGTGGGAGGCATGGATGGCAAGCTGACTGGAGCGTCATCTGCTTCACCAGCCTTCCTAGTGGCTTGAAGGCACCCTGTTGTACCCGACGTGTTCACACAGATGCGTGTGACATGGCTCAACCAGTGGCACATCTGTTGCAATGCGCTCTGTCAAACATGACAACTGTAAATTGCATCCCTGCCGCTGTACACTCCTGTGTACATGCTCAGCACGGTGTGCCGTCGTGGCCATGGCAGGACATACTGCGTTGCGTCAGGATGTTGCAAGCGGCGACTCTCAGACACATCGCGCAGCAGCAGCGTGTGAAAAAGGACAGCACAACCACGAAATCACAGAGATAATGGTGGCATGACGTCTCACTTTCTGTCACAGACACAAAGTTAATAGGGTTTCCAAGGCTGCTCTTCTCTTCTACACGCGAGCTGACGACACGACCACTGAACTTGCAGCACTCGACACCATGCGCCCCCGCGGCTGCACTGCAAGACCTCCTCCCAAACGACCCGAAGCAAGAGCTGCACCAGCCCTCATCGACCGCGCGACCAAGGCCGGCTTCCGCTTACGCAGCACGCTGCCAGCATCTGCCCTGCAGCAGGCACCTCGAGACTCGATGCGCACACGGTGCGCACACTTCTGTGATCACTCACAGGGAAACCTTCAAAAATGAATGGAAGAGGGGGAGGCGGCGCAGCCCCCTGCAGCAACCCCCTCCCCCCCCCCCCCGGAACCCCCGGTACCCGCGATCGCGCGCCCCCCCCCCCTACAGCCGCCGCCGCGCCGCCGCCGCGACGCCGACCGCCGCAGCAGCGCTCATCAGCAGCGCAGCGCGCATGAACGAGCATTCCAACATGCCGCTCAGGCCCCCGGAAAAGTGCCCCGGGCACAAACACCCCCCGTGAGGGGACGCGGATGCGGCAGCGCTCGGCAGCGGCGGCGGCGGCGCGGCGTACGTGTTGAGCCCTGTCGCGGGGTCGAGCATGCGGTCCGCGGCGCCGAGGACGCGTGGGCCGTCGCCGACGCGCGTCGCGTAGACCATCTGCACGTCGCCGGCGCGCGGCTCGCGCACTGCGGGGGGCGGGGGGAGGGGGGACGGGGAGAAGGGAGGGGGAGGGGGGCATTTGTCAGACCAAACCAGACAATCTGCATGAAGCCGTCCGTCATGAAGGCAACGCGCGGGCCGTCGCCCACGCGCGTCGCGTAGACCATCTGGACGTCGCCGGCGCGCGGCTCGCGCACTGCGAGTGGGCGGGGGGGGGAGAGGAGGAGGGAAGGGGGGGGGGCATCGCAGCGGCTGGCTCTCTGTGTGCGCACACAAAGCGAGGTGTCACCGTGCACGCTGCGCAGACGATACGTGTGTTGCGGCTGCAAGTGATTCGCGAGGTTGCAACTGATTCGCAGTGTGCCGCCTCTGGCACTGAGGCAGTCCCGCCAGGTGACAGCGTGTTGCGGCACCTTTGGCTGTTGCTTGACGACACTGAACGTGCTCATGGCGCACGAGTCTCAGCACACGCGACACAGCCCATCCCGCGCGGCGGCAGCGAGAGGTCGCAGCGCTGCCGCCGCCGCCGCCCGCCGCCGCGCCGCTGCGCGTTGTCGCGCTGCGCGGCGCACCGCATGCTCTCAAAGCCATTGTGGGTCCGTCAGTCATTCATACCACCTACATGGTTTACATACCTGTACACGCATACTTATCGAACCATGTTGCGCGCGTTCGAACGAGCACATGCGGCGCAGGCACCGGGCATCAGATATCTCATCAGATGCTCAGCAGACGGCGGCCGCGCGCTACGCACCTGCGCCCAGGACGGCGGCCAGCAGCGCCTCTGGGACGTCCTCCGCCGCCGCCTCCGCCGCCAGCGCCGCGTCGCTGCACGCGGGCGCGCCGCGCGGCACGGGGAACGCGCGCGACATGACGGCCAGCAGCTGCGCGACGTCGCTGGCTGTGGTGTAGACGACCGCGTTCGGCCCCGCGTCGAACGTGTACGCCGCGCGGATGGCGCCGTGGTGCGCGTTGAACGCGTGCACCGCCTGCCGACGGGATCGCGGCCGTGCGCGGGTGCAGAGTCAGAGATATCACCTTGCTGCAAGCAGGGGTAGGTGCCGCGCTGTTGAAGCCGGCGGCAGCGTGCGTTCGCATCGTTATTTGGGGGCTCTTTTGTTTGTTCTTTTTCTTTGCCAAGTCAGCCTCGGGTGTGTGTGTGGGGGGGGGGGGGGGGGGGTCTCAAAGACGCGTGCGTGCATCGCCCGCAAGGTTGTTTGCACCATTGGTGCAATGTGAACATTGAGAAAGAGCGCCGGTGCATGAGCGCCTGCGTGAGGAGAACGCAGCAAGGGCACAGCAAACCCTTGCCGGGGGCAGCGCTCAGCACCGCCCTCGCCGGGGCCGCAGTCAGCAAAGCCTGCAACTGCAATGCAATTGATGACGCGCGTGCGCGTGCCCGAGCGAGGGGAGCGGCCATACTCCACACCTGCATTTGCAATCGCGACCGCAACCGGTGACGCATGCGCGCGCACCTGCACGAGCACGCGGCTGACATCGTTCATGCAGGGATGCCTGCGTGAAGTATCAGCAGCAATCAGATTCTCGCCTGGGGCAGCGGTCAATGGCAGCATGCAAGCGCAACCGCTGACGCACGTGCGCCTGCACAAGCGAGGGCAGCGCCTAAGCGACAATGACTGAAGACCACAACTTCAATTTCAACTGTAACTGCTAATGGAGACGCGTGCACCTGCACCAGCGCGCGACTGACGGCGTTCATGTCTAAGATGGGCAGATATGTATATAACTTCAACCGCTGATGGTGACGCGGGCACCTGCACGAGCGCGCGGCTGACGTCGTTCATGTAGAAGATGGGCGGGTATGTGTCGAGGCACGTCGCGTGGAACTGGTTGCTGTCGACCATGGTCGCGCGCCCGAAGCCTGCAAAGTCGCGCGCGAGGTACGCCGCCTCGATCGCGGCGAGGCGCGGCTCGACGAGCGCTGCTGCGCGGTGGCGCAGCAGCTCGCTCGTCGCGACGCTCGTGCCCATGCCGCTCGTGCTCGACGTGCCCTTCTTGGCCGCGGACGCCACGAAGATGAGCGCGCGCAGCTCCGGCCAGTGCGCTTCGTCCGCGACCTGGGGAGAGCACGGGGGTGCAGGGGTTGCGTGGGCAGGGGGAGAGGGCGTCAGGCACATAAGTGGCTAGTATTTTTCTTCAGCGACGTGGTGCAGGCATTGGAGGGGGAGGGGGGGAGGGGTTCAGGATGCCACTTCAGCTGCACTGCGTGTTTGCGGCAGCTGACCCAGCCTTTCCGGCTGCTGCGCACTGGCCGCCCGACAGCAAGGGCGACGCCGCCTATCAGCGGCAGCTCAACACCCACAACAGCGCGGTGGAGGCCACGAGGGTGGTAAGGCGCGCAGCTTTACTGGCATGTAGAAGACAAGGCCCTGAGTGGGCAGAGGGGACGGGCGGAAGGGGACACGTGGCAAGCCAATGCGACGCGACGCGAGACGAGACGACGGCTTGACGGCCGGGTGAAGGCGCGCAGCGCCAGTCAGCATGCCTTCCATCAGCTACCTCTGACGTGGTGAGGCACGCACGCCCTGCTTCAACTTTGTCTACATCAGCTTTGAAGTACTGAGTGAACGCGGCAGTGCCTGAGGCAGCGACCGCCCTTGCAGAGGCCGTAAGGTGTGCATTGCGGGCAGCGCAGCAGGCCCCGACGCACACAGCATGGAGCCGGTGAGGCTCTCATGGCAACTGCCATTGTGGAGTCTGCTGCGGCAGGTGCGGCGCCCGCAGCATACCTAGCAGGAGAAGCCGCCGGCGCTCCCTCCACGACACACTCGCGTGCGCAGCAAGTGCAGCCAGCGAGGGTCACGCACTCCCGCCGCAACGGGCGACAGCGGTTTTTAACGATGGTACACTTGAATGCGGGCTGAACGGCGCCAGTACTAACATAGGCGCTCCAGCCAGTGACTAGCGGTGGAAGTGGCACTAGCACCGTACCGCCGTTAAACTTGCAATACAATTTAGTGCGGGGTTCCCCTAACGCACCTGCACGGCGATGCTGTCCGCGGCGTCCGCGCGCTCCCCCTTCTGCCAGCGCACAAACCCCCCATAGAGCGAGCGGCACGCGCTGCCGCTGCCCTGCCGCGCGATCGCCGTGAGCTCGCCGTCGTACGTCTCGCACGCCGCAAAGAGCTGCGCGAGCGCGAACGTGAGGCACGCGTAGCCTGCCGCCGATGACGCGAGCCCCGCCGCCGTGGGGAACGTGTTGCGGCTCGCAATGTGGACGTGGTACTGCGGCCAGTCGGCCTTGTATACGAGCACTTCGCCAGTTTTCGCGTCCACTTTGTCTCCCGCCAGCGCCCTCACGAGCTTGATTACTGTTGTCAGCCTGAGTGTGCGTTGGCGGCAGCGGGCGTGTGAGCTGGTGCATGAGCTTCTCTGATGTAATTGCACACAGCAGAATGGTGCAGAGGTTGGGATGAGCAAGCCATTCATGGTGCGTTGACATTGTCATTTGAAATACCGTCTGTTGCTGCCAAAGGGATTACATTAACTAAACACTACTGTGCACGCCTAATGGTGCTGACACGACCTGCTCACAAAGAGGTCCACGCGCTAGCTGAGCAGCCTTTTGCACAATGTGCTTACAAATTGCATTCTGCATTCATTGCACAAGCCCAGGGTTGAGCCCAAACGTCTTGTGTCTCGACCTGCATTGGCGTGCATGCCAACGGTGTAGGCACTCTTATGCTACCATGTAGAATACGCAGTTGCAGCTGCTATCAGAGCGCAAAGTTAAACGCCAGAGATGGATCATGGGTATCTGATTGGTAAGCAGGTGCGCGCGACCTGATAACTCAGGCAGGCTCCAAGCGCAGGCATCACACACATGAGATGTTCACAAGTGCTGACCTCTTATTGGACTCCACGTCCTCCTCCTTGCCGTTGAGCCAGAGCCTATCTTTGCTAAAGGATCTGCTGGCAGCAACCGTAGTGATGGCCTTGAGATCATCCTGGTGCAGGGTCACGCTCACGCTGCTGTTAATGGGAGTGTTCAGCTCCGCGCTGGCCTTGCCCCAGTACTTGATGGTGGCAATATTGGTGGGGGCGCTGCATGTCACGCAAAGTCTCTCATCGAAGGCACTCATGGCTGCGAGGGAGCGCGGGCTGCCTTTTGAAAATCGTCATCATCATCATCATCTGGACTTCAACACATGGCGAGTCACCACCTCAAGTTCAATGGTGAGTCACCATCTTTTGACGGAGTTTCGAAGCCTCACTGCACACCTGCTACTGCCCCCCGTCGCAGCGGTGATCAAACGGCGGCAGAGACTGCGGTGGAAGCTTATCGAGAAGCCTGTCGACCCACGCGCGCGGCCATGGCTGCATCTGCACCTTCAAGGTGAAAGGTGGTTATGGCTGGAGTGCATCATGAGGCTATCGGCAGATGCACGACGAGCAGACTGCGGACGACCACACGTGTGCGATCAACGAATCATTGGTTCACCTAATTACCCCAGCGCTGCCAGCGCCACATTTATGGATTGTGTACATGACATGTAGACGAGCACTGGACCCGCACTGCTACCCCTTGCACTGAGTGCAAGACTACTAGTTTCACTGGTACCTGAATACCTCACGTACAGGCCGTTTCTGGCTTCCGCTTTCAACAACGAGGCCATGTCAAAGGTGCAATTCCAATTATCATTGGAAAAAAATTAGGGATTCACATCTGCAGGTGGCAAATAAGATGCGGTTTCCTAAGATGCACATCTACACTGTTGAGCACTGAATGCACTTCTCAGTACTGCTAGGTTATGTCATGCACCTGTTGGAGTCTGCATGCGCCTTTTTGACGATTTGAGGCAGCATGCCCCTTTTTGACGGTTTCTGTTGCCCATGGACACCACCACCGCAGCACGCCCCAGTTCATCACAACATGGCGGCGCGGGAGCACGTCATCGGCAGAGTCGTAGGGGTCGCCGCAGGCCACAATGCGGTGGTGCGGGCCCACAAAAACTGTTGGCGGGAGAAGCCCGGAAAGATCGAAGTGGACGGCAAGGATGAAGACGAGTGCGAAGTAGAGTTTGAACACGCAGCATTATGGTGCGTTGGGGTCACCCTTGTTGTGAATGGGAGCGTGTCTGGCGCTCAAGCCGCGCCGCTGGATTCGACCCCCCTGCAGCACCACCTAGTGAGCACCATGGCCTGTTCATGTGTCGTGCTTGCGCCATGATTACATGGGACTCCGCACGTCAGGCTTGCGTTGCTTTGCAGCTTACCGCTGCAAGGCGCGGTGCTCACTAGGCAGTGGTGCCTGACGAGAGTATGCGGGTCGACTCCGGCCATCTGGTATGAGCATTGGACACGCTTTGACCCAATCGGGGCGACCCCAAGGCACCGTAACGCTGCATGCTCAAACTCCACCTCGCATTCCTCCTCATCCTGGCCGTCCGCTTCAACCTGAACCCTAAGCCAGGGCCACTTCCGGGGTTCTCCCACCCATACTTTTTGCAGGACCACAAGAACGCACACATGTGGCATGTGGCAACCCCCACAACCCGTCCGATGACGTGCTTTTCCGCCGCCATGCTGTCATGAACATGGGGCGCGCTGCAGTGTGCGGTATCCACGGGCAACAGAAACCGTCGAACACTTTGACAAAACAAGGTGCATGCAGGAGTATCTACCTCAGGACGCTTTACTACTTGCTACTTGCATTGCTGGCCGCCACAACGTCAATGACAACACTTTACTGTTGGTCGGCGCTCAGCGGATGCGTACGAAAAAATCATCCACATACTTTGCGGGCGCTGCATGTGTGGCAGCCCCGGGTCGTGACTGGTGCACCTTCGCAGTGCATGCATCCTGGACAAGTTGTCTTGCATCACGCAAGCGCTGCGGCGAGAGTGGCAGCATGCTTGGTGTAGCTTACTGTGGCTCTCTGCCCATGGGCGCCGCAGCGGTCGCCTCTCTCTCTCTGCAATGACGCTCTGCGGCGGCGGCAGCCGTGGTGCGTGACAAGTGCGCTCTGTCGCCGCAAGTGCGTTGCACGGCGGCGGCGAAGGCATAGGACGGAGCGACAGACTACTGCTCTTGCGACAAGAAATTGTGTACGTGGCACCGACTGAGCACTACTTTAAAGCGCGTCCGTGGCGGCATAGCACATAGCAGCAGCGACTCTTGAGCCGCCCTTGTAGTGGTGGCAGCGCTTCGCCCCTGCCGCGCAGCGCGGTCGCGGCGGTACAGCTGATGCAGGCGGTGGCGGCGGCGACGTTCAGCGCGCACTGCATGCCGCCGCTGCCACAGCTGCGTTCCGGAGAGGCAATGCAGGCACCGTGGCAGCAGCGCATAGCGCACCTTCAGCAGCGCTTGTGAGAGCGCAGCAAAGTGCAGCTGTTTGCTTGTAGTGGATTGTCCTCTGCTCACAACAACGAGACAGCCTGACAACACACACACGCTTGCTTGTCTGATGTCATTGGCCAGTGCTCAAGATCACGACACGCAGTCAGGCTGCTCGAGCCCTGGATTTGACACGTGCAGCACGAGTATTGACACTTGTCAATGGCTGTTGCTACATGCGCTGCATGGTCTGAGAAGTATGAAACATAATCTGCACATTCCATTCCACTTGGCGCAGGTGACTGCAGCCCATGCGAACAGCTCCTGGAACAAATGGCTGCAGCGGGCCTGCAAACATGCACCGGCAACAATGACATGTGTACATGCGATGGGATGCTTGCAACCTTGATTACCAGAGATTCACATGTATGTATATATGCATCATCGGCATGAAGCTACGCCCACTACATTGGACAAGGCTGGGAGGTGCAAAGTGGTCACTGTGACACAGTGATGGACTCACATGCATATCAATGCTGACAATGTGGAACAGAGCACTTTCAGTTTGCAGACACGAAAAAAAAAAAAAAAGTCGTCACCGTTCACACACTTCAAACACTCAACAGCACATGTTGAAGTTCTGATTGAAGTTCGCGTTCCCCTTGCCACTTGGCTGCCGTGGATGGTAGGGATACTCTCGCGTGCCCTGCATCTCATCCTTGCGGCACTGGTAGTATCAGCAAGCAAGCGCACCGCCTTCAGCAGCGTTCAACTCAGAATGTCAACTTCGAGCACGAGTGCCGCCAGCAAGTTGCAAAGCCAAGTGGCATTAGATTATGCAGCCACCACCTCGCTGAGCTCTGGAATCAGCGAAGGCTGGCTGCTCGGTGATAGTAGAAGCACCGTCCTTCGGATCCTGCTAAAGCGATCCGTGCGTGATCTCGATTTCAACAAGATACGATCTTTTCTGCATGAGTTCGAGCTCGACACAACGGGAGACACCTGGCGCAGCTCCGGCTTCCCGTCTGAGCTGGTTGGCGCCGCAGCCTTCAGCCCGAGCCCATCTAACGACAAGCTGGCTATCATGAAGGAAGCGGCTGCGGAAGGAGGCAATGACAAGGGCAGCAAGAGCTACGTCATTGAAGTGTGGAGCAGTGGGGATCCGTCAGGTATTGTGTTTCGATATGAAGAGCAGGGCTAGCAGGCAAGACGACTCATCAACAAAGAAAATCAGAGCGTACAGGAAATTAAGCACATTCTGAGGCTGAACAGTTCCGGCTATTGACTGCGAGGCGTGCTCCGCAAGCAGGGGACATGCGTTCGTAGTAGCTCCATTTCGCGCTGCTACTTGCAAGCTGGTATGCTGAGCTGGCTGATGTGACTTGAGGTCTGCGAGTCCAGCTGCTTGCACCGGCGCAATCTGTCGCATCGTATGCATGCCAGTGCCAAGAAGTGGCCCCATGCTGTTAGTGCCACAACGCACAGGCATTGGCAAGCCTCTCTTGCAGTGCGCTGTCACGTAGAAGCTGCGCTTCACTCTGTGCCTGCTGCGAGATGCGATGCCTACAGCCAACTACTGCCGGTGCACGCGACGCACTCTGCACCCTGAACGGCTTTGACACTCAACGACAATGGCCAATGCACTCTGCAGCGCGAATGAACTACAACTCAGACGCCGTTTGCGCGCGCTTCACGCAGGCAGCGGGAGGGGCTTCCTGCAGCGCATCCCCACGGGCAGGCTGCACGACAAGGTCATGGCGGAGGGCTGGTTCGGGGGGTTCGAGTGGTCGCCGTGCGAGTCACGAGTCGTGTACGTGGCGCAGAAGCCAGCACCCAAGACGCGGTCGCACTTCTCGTCACCACCCCCTGCGAACGGCGGCGCTGCGGCGGAGGGCGGCGAGCCCGGGGGGCAGTTCGATTACAGGTGATGAGCGCCATGCTTGGGTGAAGTATGTCACACATACTGTATGTGTGGACGGGATTGGATGGGCGCTGTCGATGCGTTCGGAGTGCAGAGCGTTTGGATCAGGGTTGTTGACGATGTCGCACGGATGGGTCGACAGGGGCACAGTCGTAGTTGGTCTTGCTGCATTTGCGTCTTACACAGTGAATGCCTGGGGGGGGGGGGAGGGGGGGGGGGGGGGGGGGGTAGCTCCAAGTGCTTACGCCGGCTGACCACCTTCTGTGCGGTGGACTTCAACATGATACTTCAATATTGGCCAAGGCGGCGCACGCAAACGGTGCGCACAAACGCCAGCAAGCTTTACGCGTGCCAACGGTACTCCTGGCAGCGCAGACACACATTCTCATGTCCGCCGTCCCGCTGCGCCGCACCGCGCGCGCGCACGCCACAGGGAGGACTGGGGCGAGAAGTACGAGGGCGTCTGCGAGCTCGGCCTGTACATCGCGGACTTCAACTCTGGCAGGGTGGCGGCGGTTATGGGCATCGACGCGGGGCTCACGCCGGGCCAGCCGCAGTGGGCGCTGCGCGGGACGCGCCTCGTGTACACGGCGTGGGCGTGCGCGCCGCGCAAGCTGGGCATGATCTACTGCCACCAGGTGAATCTATTCCTGACGCCTGACGTTGACCCCTAGCTGTGTATGAAGTGCATGATACACCCCTCACAGGCTGCGCAATACACGACTGTTATTGATGGTTGCTGCTTGCTAGCCTCCCTGCCCGGCATGCACCGCAACAAACCCTCTGGGCATAATCTACTGCCACCAGCTGAACTAATCATGACCCCCTACTCCTGACCCCTAGCTGTACCCCTCATAGGCTCTGGACCGTTTTGTCTGCCACGAGGCGAAGTACTGTAGCCATGCCGCTGACACTGACCCTAGCCCTACGCCTAGCCCTGGTAGGGCTTGGCGTAGCGGCGACGCGCGAACGTCGTCTGCACTCAGCGCGCGCGAATGTAAAGGGCTGCGGCGCGCACGTGCTGCAGATGCAGGCTTGGCCGCCATGTATGTGTGCGGCCTGCGACATATTTGCCGCGCTCGCAGCTGCTGTGAGCGCTGCGTGCAGCAGCTCATGTTTGACCGCTGTTTCATCTGGGCGACTAGTGCTGCATGACGCGTTCTGTCAACGCGTGACGCTCGGTGGTGTGTGCATGCGTCCTTCGCTTAGTCGCGCAGCGTACATGCGTGCTGAGCTCTGACGTCAACGGAACCGGCAAGTCACGTCACACGCAGTCAAGTTCAACTTGCTTCAGCACTGCGCGCAGAGCCGCCGGTCAATTCTCAACTCCCCATATGAGCTGCCACAGTCGCTAAGGGCTAGAGTAAGTATCTTGAAAGCTCAAGTTAGCGTGAAGCGCAGACCGCTGCCACTCGTTGCTCAACTCGTGCCGGTCAATCCTCGAGTCCCATATGAGCTGTCGCAGCGGCTTAAGGCTAGGGTTCGTAGCAAGCGCAGAGCATTGCCACTTGTTGCTCAACTCCTGCCCAATCCATGCCTCGCCGCTGTGCTGCCAGCGTCCCTGCAAGCTGTACGGCGCGGACGTCAGCGAGCTCCTGGACGCCATCGCGAAGCAGCAAGACGGCGATGGCGGCGGCGGTAAGCAGTATGCCGCTGGTCTCGCCGCGATCGCCAAGGTGTCATCATCATGCACTGCGCTGCCGTCTACGCATGAAGGGACTAGCGCACTGCATGCGAAAATGCCTGCGGCGCGCCACGCGCGCTCAGCAGCCGCCTGATATATGCGCGCCATCCTCTGGCGCACTTTGCAATGCCCCCCATGATGCATACGGCAGCCATACCAATCGTGCTCACCGCAATCTGCTTGCAAAACCACTTGAGATAAAAGGATATGCCATCGGCAATTCTGAACTCCTCCTGCTGCTCCCTCACTGGCGCCCACCCATGCAGACCTCACTCGCACAGTTATGATATCCATCGCATTTTGCCTGTGAGACCAAGTACTGTTTGCAATAGGTAATGCCGCTTCACACACACACCCTCCCCCCCCATGGCACCCCCCTGCAGACCTCCCGCAGGCGCGCCACGCGTGCCTCACGCCGGCCGACGCCCTCCGCGCACTCATCATACGCACCACATGCATCAAATTTTGCCCGTGAAATGACAACTGTTAACAAACAGTAACACCGTTCTACATTGCCCTTCCCCCCCCCCTTCAGACCTCCCGCACAGGCGCGCCACGCGTGCCTCACGCCGGACGATGCCTTCACGCCGCATGTCAATCGCGTGTTGCACAAAATACCAGCTCATAAAGAGGACCGCTTTTGATACCTCTGCTGTCTGCCGCCCGCTCAATCGCTTTCGCGTGCAGACCTCCCGCAGGGCGCCACACGTGCCTCACGTCAGACGACCCCCTCGCGCAGTCGCCACTTTGCAATGCCCCCATGATGCATACCCATCGTGTTCACCGCAAGCTGCTTTCAAAACGCTTGAGAAGAAAGGCTATGCTGTCGGCGATTCCGAACTCCTCCTGCTGCTCCCTCACTGGCGCCCACCCATGCAGACCTCACTCGCACAATCATGATACCCATCGCATTCTGCCTCTGAGACTAAGAACTGTTTGCAATAGGCAATGCCGCTTCACACACACACCCTCCCCCAAACAGTAACACCGTTGTACTTCGCCCCCCCCCCCTCCCCGCAGACCTCCCGCAGGCGCGCCACACGTGCCTCACGCCGGACGATGCCCTCGCGCAGTCGCCGCGCGTGGCGCCCGGAGGCGCGCGCATCGCGTGGCTGTCGCGGCGCGAGGGGTTCGAGACGCACAGCGGCGCGCTGCGCCTCGTCACAGGTGGGCTCGGACAATGCCGCCGCTGCTGAGGGTTAGGGTCTTGGTTGAGCATGTGTCACGTCAAACATGTGCACCTCGAGGGGTTTTAGACGCGCAGCGGCACGCAGCGCCTCGTTGCGGGTGAGCTTCGACGGCGCCTTTGTCAGGACGTGTCGCCATGCTCATTTTTATCATTTCAAATGACTGCATAGGGTCACGATCAGGTTAGCATGTCTCACGCCGGGCGCAGTCGCGCCGCGTGGGTGTCGGCGGTGCGCGCATCGCGTTGCTGAGTAGTTCGAGACGCACAGTCTCAAGCAGTTCAAGACGCACAGCGGCGCGCTTCGCCTCGTCGCAGGCGAGCTCGGACAACGCCGCCGACGCTGCTTCGCGTTAGGGTCTGGGCTAGCTCATGTCATGCCTGACGATGCCCTCGTGCAGTCGCTGCCGCGCATTGCACCCGGTGGCATGCGCTCCGCGAGGTGTTTGAGGCGCACAGCGGCGCGCAGGTGAGCTTGGACGGCATTATTACGATCGGGATTACGGCTAGAATCTGGGTTAAGGGCAGTGTTGGGGCTTGGATCGATGCAATGGGGGGTTCATGCCGTATATACGGTTAGGTTCCGCGTGTGGCGCCCGGCGGCGCGCGCATTGCGCAGCTGTCACGCCGGGCAAGGTTTGAGAAGCACAGCGGCGCGTTGCGCCTCGCCACGGGTGAGCTTGAATGGCGCCACTGCTCAGGGCTTGCTGAGGGTTAGTTTCAGCATCAAATTGAGTTAGGACATGTAGCCCTGGCCACGAAAGAGCTGGAATGGCGCCGCCGCAGAGGGCTTGCTTACGGTTAGTTTCAGGGTCAAATTTGATCTGGGGCATGTATGCACGGGGGGGTCTAAGGCGCACATCGCCGCGCTGAGCCTCGTCGCAGCAGCTCAGCGCCCCCGCTGATTGGCGATATCACTTCGGGAGAGAGGCGGTATGACTGCGGAGGGGGAGGGGGGTGTCATGACACGCGCAGCAGTGCTCAGCTGCGCCTCGCCGCATGTGCACACACATGCGGACTGGCTCTGATGCCCACACAGTCGGTCCTGTGGGAGTTTAGTAGTACATTGTAATGGCAGAGCGGCGCTGATCGGGGGTCACCGCTGTGACGGCAGTAACGTTAACAGCTGTGATATAGCGCGACTCGTGCGCTGTGCTGCCGCTCGAAACACTCTGTGGCGAGGCATATGGTCGATGCAAGTGTGTAATGGCGCGTTCGCCCCCGTTTCTGGCGCAGAGACTGCGCTTTCTGTGTTACAACCGACACAACACCCACCGTGCAGCAGTGCACAGCGCGAATTCGCCGTTGCGCTACGTACGCATGCGGACCCATCGAGCACCTTTGCCATGTCAACGGGGGCGACATCGGCAGCCCCCCTCAGCAGAACGCGCGCATCCGACACACCTCATGAAGTTTGCGCACCCGCCCGTGTGCGCCTGCAGGCACGCTGACCGCGGACCTCAGCACCAGCGCTGGCGGCGGCGGCGGCAGTGGCGTCGCGCTGCGCGACGTCAAGACCCTCGTGGACGTCGTCGCCACGCCGCCGTCGCCGCGCGCGTTCCCGGGGCTGTGGCTCTCGGAGCTGCCGCGGCGCTGCTGGTCGCGCGACGGCACCGCGCTGCACACGGGCACCATGTGGGGCTCCGTGGCCGCGGCGGTGGCCGTCGATGCCGCCGGCAGCAGCAGCGGCGGCGGCAGCGGCGGCGGCGGCAGCGGCAGCAGCGTCACGCGCACCCTCGACGCCGATGCCGCCGGGACCGTAGCTGGCGCTGGGGGCGGCAGCGGCGGCGGCGGCAGCAAAGGCGGTCTCGAAGGCGGCGAGGGATGGAGCTCCAGCGACGGCGCGGCGCACGCCTCTGTCGATGTGCTGAGTGCGGGGAGGACGGGAGGGGAGGTGCTGGTGGCGGCGTCGGCGCCAAACGCGCCCGGGGGTTTCGCTGTGGTGCTAGGGGATGGCCGCGTGGTGCGGGGGCCTGCGCTCGGCACCGCGTGCATCACCAGGTGCGCTGCCAGCTCAATTCTAACTTTTGTCTTCAATATTTGCTTTGAATACTTGTACATCTTCGAAATTTATGGTTATAGAACAGAAACATTAACCGTAATCATGTCTTGGTGCTTGTAGAGTCTTCAAGTGTTTACGTCAATGGCGGGTTCTAGTAATTCAATGGTAGTTTAGCATAACCATGAGGACGTGCCCGCTTCGCGGAGCAGGCGCTTCATACCATATATATATATGTATATATATGAATCTTTTCAAGTGATGTCAGCACAAAACGTCAGCGCCAGCTGCTCTGAAAGTGATGCATGCATGCTGAAAGTGCCGGCTGCTGCGTGCAATCGTTGTCGCTCCCCTGGTGGTCGGCAGGGTGGCGGGGGAAAGATTGAGCTTTCCCCCCCCCCCCCCCTACACACACACACACCACTTCCCTCACTTTGTAGTGGAACGCGCTTGCTGCTTGAGCACATGCAGCCACCCTGCCTCATGCGCACATATGCCCCCCCCCGCCCCCCCAATCCCCTCCCCACCCATCGCGCAGTGGCATACGCGTGCCGCCCGCGGCCGTCACCACGACTCAGCAAGCGGTACGCGACGTCACGTGGCAACTCCTGTCTCTCACGCCGCCGCGAGCCGGGCACCGCTTTGAGGCGTTCTTGATGAAACCCCCCGCGCGGGCCCCCTGGCCGGGGGGGCGGCAGGGGGAGGGGGGCGCGCGCCCCCTCCTGGTGCTGCCGCACGGCGGGCCGCACGCGTGCATGCCGACGGCGTTCTTCCCGGCCTACGCGTTCGTGTGCGCACTGCGCGGCTTCGCGCTGCTGGTGAGGGCGCGCTTCGAAGTGCTTTTGCATGCTGCAGCGCCACGGTGACGCGTGTCAGTTTTGCCATGCGCCTGGTTGAGGGCGCGCTGGGTGCGTGGTCTTGCACACAGCACGCGGCGCCACAGTGACACTGCCATGTGCCTGAAGTTTAAGTTGCAAAAGCACGCCATGCAGGGCTTCGCGCTGCTGGTGAGGGCGCGCTTTGATGTGCTTTCGCATGCGGCGCCACGGGGACGTGGTTGTGTACTGCCATGTGCGTGGATTGTACGCAGTCTTATATGCGGCACGCGGCGCCACAGTGACAGAACTACACATTGCGATGTGCCTGGATGAGGGCGCGCTCAAATGTGGTTTCGTATGTGGCACCGCGGTGACGTGGTCATGCCCTGCCATGTGCCTGGATTGTACGTGGTATTATACGCGGCACGCGGCGCCACAGTGACACAATGCTGTACACACTGCGATATTTTTGGAGTTGAGGTTGCAAGAGCGCGCTAAGCAAGGCGTACGCCATGGTGGGGCTTCGGTGCCTGCTGCTGCATGATCAAATCAGTCACGAATGTGTGACAGCGCACTGCAGCACGGCATGACCATGTGTGCACCCACAGGCCACCCTGTCCTGATTCTCCCCCCTCCCCCCCCCCTGCAGCACGTCAACTTCCGAGGAAGCACTGGATTCGGCGAAGATGCGCTCAACAGGCAAGTGCAGTCACGCAGTGCAGTTGAATTTGATAAGTCATGCTTCCTCTTCTGCCGCTGCCTGTCGTGAGCTGCAGATGTTGCGCACATTGGCGGGCAGAATGGAACCACATAGTCTAGCCACATATACCGGCGCTGAGTCTTTAATTGATGCTGTGATGGTGGTGCTGGCACTGCCACTGCATGTAAGGTGCGTGGCTTGGCTCAGGCGCTGCTGAGAAGCAGCTGTCAATGCGCAGTTCCCTGGGGGTGTCCTGCCACAGTGCGTTAGAGGACCGTGATGTTCGGGGTTAGGGATGAGGGTCGGCCGGTGGGCCATTCCGCAAACGGCGGCATCATCCTGGTGACCTCCTGCGCATCTCGCAACGTCTGGACACCTGCAGCGTGCATGCAGTCATCCATACACACACACCCTGTCGCACACTCACACCTCGCGCGGTGAAGGAGTGGCTGTGGTTGCAGCCTTCAAGACCCTCAACAAAACCCTAAGGTGACACCATGAATTTCAACTGCAACCTCCATGAAGGTCGGTTCTCGCTGATCTCAACAGAGTGCAGATGGTAGGCCCGTCCACCCTCCTCACCCTAACCCCATGTAAGTGCCTTGACCCTAACCCTAATCGCCCGCCTCCCCCACGCCTACAGCAAGCATTTCAAATAAATTTCTGGGAGTTGTGAACCCTTGCTGAAATGAGCAGTACGCCGATGGCAGACGCCCCCCCCCCCCCCCCCATCGCATCCTCACCCCGCCACCCCTCCTCCCCTTTGCGTGCGCCGCGCACCCATCATGACATCCCTGACTGTGACGCTAACGCTTGGCCTAACGTTGCCTACCAGCTAGGGCCCTGCTTCAGCTACGTGCCTCGTGTTGTTGGCCTGTGCCAGACAACCAGTACTGGCACTACGCTGCTGCTTCCCCGAGTCTCTCCGCAAAAACTTCACAATCTGTTCCACACGCCTGTTCCCCCGACCTTAGCCCGCCGCCACCCCTCTCCCTGCGTGCGCGCCGTGCAGCCTTCCGGGCAGCATCTGCCGACGTGCGGAATGCAGATTGCGTGCCCGTCCACCCCCTTCGCGCACGGACCCTAACCCTAACCATAAGCGCCCGCCTCCCTCGCGTCTACAGCAAGCACTGCAAGTTCAGTTCCTGGGAGTCATGGGCCCCTGCTGAAATGAGATGGGAGGCAACTCGCCCCGCGCACCCTCACCCGGCCCCCCCCTCCTCCCCCTTGCGCGCCCCGCGCACATATCATCCCTGGCTTTGATGCCAACGCTTGCCCTAACGCTAGCCCGCCGCCGCCGCCCCTCTCCCCGCGTGCGCGCCGCGCAGCCTTCCGGGCAACATCGCATAATTAAGTTTCTGAGCGTCATGGCCCATGGGCCCTTGCTGCAATGAGCAGTACGCCGACGGCAGAAAACCCACCCCCATCGCACCCTCACCCGCCACTTCTCCTCCCACATGTGTGTGCTGCGCAGCCTGCCGGGCAACATTGGCACGCAGGACGTCGCCGACGTGCTGCAGGCGACGCGCGCGGCGTGCGCCGTGCCCGGCATCGACGCCGACAGGGTAGGCATCATGGGCGGCAGGTATGTATATGAGTATATAATGGTACCACTGCCAGCGCAGTCCCGCGCTGCTCCGGTCGCGTATGCTCGTGCGCCTGTTCGCAGGCTGTGGCGGCGCGCTGCGCTGACAGCGTTGCGGGTCGCTCGCGGTGGCGGCACCGACACAGCAGCGGGCATAGAGAGATGGGCATGCGGATATGCCCTGAGAAGGAAACATGCTCTGGAGAGCAGCATGGGAAGAACGGGAGAACGTGGGGAGACTAGAACTGAGTTCAAAATGCAGCGGCCCTGCAGTACCTATAGCCAGTCAGACACCGCATGACTCTAAAGCTGCAGATCAAGGAGAGCCTGCTGTTCCAACATGAAGTACTTGACATTATCAATCCTTATCATCTGACGTGCATATGCGGAAGTACGCCGATCTGCAAGAATGCGGAGAACCTCTGCCACCATATCATCATTATGACTTGTGATGATCAAATGGCATCAATGTGCGGCCGCACAGCATGGTACTGTATCAGACTGTGAACTACCATCATCGATCTTGACATTATTGACGGCAGCGCTCACGCACACTTCTACGGCATTCCCGCGTTGCGCGCGCACAGTCACGGGGGCTTCCTGACCTGCCACATGACGGCGCAGTACCCGGAGATTTTCAAGGCCGCCGCGACGCGCAACCCCGTTACCAACATACCGGGCATGGTCACTACAACTGACATTCCCGACTGGTGCCACGTAGAGGCCCTGGGGCTGGGCAAGTACGACTTTGGCGCCTTCCGCCCGCCAACGGGTAAGAATAACCCCCCCCCCTCTCTCTAGCCAGAATTCAACCCTACTTGCCTCGTGTTAGCCCTTCCCGCAGGTAAAAAGCAAAACCTCGTTTTTTCATGTAGCCTGAATTCCGTTGCGCGGCACTTGAAATCCTGGGGCGCACTGAACACACGCGCGCGCATGAGGCAGTGAGAGAGCGCGCCATACTCTTGCTTGGCAGTGTCGCGATAAGCGATGAGTGACACGGTTGGCGCATGCTGCTGGTGCTGCGCCAAATATCGATTTGTGGGCATGTATGTTGGACTTAAAGAACTTCATTACTGCTGTCCAGTCACGGCCGCCTGAGTCGGAGAGTGCTGTCTGACAAAAGCATCATCGGCGCTCGGTTGCGTGTTTCCAGAGCTGTTGCGGCCCCTGAGCGTGCCACGCGTCGTTAGCACATCAGTCACTGGTCAGGTAGTGGCAATCCTCTATTTCTTGTGTGCGCCTCATGATGCTGACATCGGTGCCATTTGAGGATATCGTGCGTCGGTTGCGCCAGCGCGCTGTCACCCCACCAGTGCACTCACTGCACGAAGCAGGGAGAGATAAAAAGCACACGCACGCAACTAAAAAAATGGTATTTACGTCAATCACGCGCAGGCGAGCAGCTCTATCAATGAATTATCATGAACACATACGGCTGTCAGGCGTGCCACAAGAGCTGCAGCACACGCGAACGAGCGCCAAACAACGTTTATACCCCGCTAACCCTGACTATCATTCTCGATTCAACACGAGCAACTTCTGTTCAAGAGCACCAGTGCATGGCTGCCAAACACACCCTGCTTTCAGTACGCAGTGGTGCAAGCTGTGGCCTTGTCTCGGTCGCTGTTGTGTTTCTCTTGGATGCCACCGGCAGTGCTGGCGATCCTTCCCAACCCCCTTGTTGCAGCGCACTTGGCGGCCGCGCGCACACACCTAACCACCTTAGGGGTAGGGTTAGGGTTAGGGTTAGGCACCTGAGGGCTAGGGTTAGGGTTAGACTAATCCGAGCCCAGGCCACCTGCACTCTCCTGAGCACTGCTGCGGCAGCGCGCTGCGACGTCGGCGGCGTGCGTACGCTCCCTCAGCGAGCTCCGCACATGCTGAGGCTGTCCATGCATTGGTGTCTGCGCTCTTCATCATGTGAAAGAGTTTTTGCGCTTTCTTCGGAAGTATATACTTCGTCAAGTGATCATGTATGGCAGGACATCGAGCCAATCGTAGAATCCGCACGAATGCTTCATATCTTGGAGCGATTGGCGGTTTGCAGTTCCCTGAAGTTGGCACCGAAAGCTTGCGTGACCCCCTGCCCGCTGCTGCTCGATGCTGTGTGTGCGGCACCCTGCAGCGGCGGAGGTGGCGCGCATGTGGGAGTGCAGCCCCGCCGCGCACGTGTCGAGCGCTGTCGCGCCCACGATAATTGCGCTCGGCGCCAAGGATCGGCGCGTGCCGCAGAGTCAGGGGTGAGTTCCTGCCTGGCAAAGTTGAAGTTTGTTTATAAGTGCACTCGAAGTTTGTTTGAAAGTGCACTCATAATGTTTGGTGAGGCAGCACATGTCGAGCACTGTCGCGCCCACGCTCATTGCGCTCGGCGCCAAGGACCGGCGTGTGCCGCACAGTCAGGGGTGAGTTCTTGTGCTCTGAGGATGCGGCGAAGCCACACGCGCAGGTGTCAAAGTCTTGTCACTTAAGTGCTGTGGTTTAGTCGACATCTGTCGGTAGGCATGCATGACTTTGTCATTGTTGACAGTGAGGTGCTGCAAAGTCAGGGGTAAGTCCTTGTCCCGCGGGCGCAGCGGAGTCACAACGATGGTGAAGTGTTTGTTCAGCTGTGCGCTGGAAGCAAATCAAAGGGGCAGCGCATGTGTCGAGCGCTGTCGCGCCTACGCTCATGTCAAGGTGCGGCGCGTGCCGCAGACTCAGAGTCAGGTTCTCAACTGCCCGCTTGCCGCTGTCCGTGCTGAGGGGCGCTTATTCTTACAGAGAAAGGCATGTCGTCGCGATGCTGCAGCTGGCGCGAAGGGGTTCAGCTACGCGAATACGCACCAAGTCCTTCACCCTGTCAACTTCAAGTTGATGTCACTTCTAAAATGCCAAGCTACGCAATTGAGACCAGCCATTCGTGCTGGTCTCATGCATTCCACCTCTGCTATCCTCCAACAAGCCACCATGACCACCTGAGTGAAACAAAGCATGGCACATGGAGCACACAACGCTGAAACAAGCAACCTTAATATACGGCCGCTGCCCCCACAGTCCGAATATGCGGACGCCTTCCAACCGCCCAGGACACTACTGCTATCGCTACTGCAGGATGTTTGGATCCCCCTCCCCACACAACCTCATGTAAAACAAAACGACGTTTTCGCCCGTGGTGTCTACCTTTCTGCCTGCCAATCCTGTCACTTGCCGCCCCCCCCCTACCCCCCGACTGGAGTAGTACCCCCTCACGCTCTTGGCTTGCCGGCAAGTGATTTTCTGAACTTGTCGCACCGCCATCGTTCCTGTCTGTGCCCTGCGATTGCGCGCCTGTGCCGTGCGATTGCCTGACCCCCCCAATTGGAGTGGTATCATGCGCTGCGCCCCTCACGCTCTCTGCCGGCAAGCAACTTCTGAGCTTGTCACACCTCCTCGGAGTACCTGTGCCCCGCGATTGCCTGACTCCCCAGCTTAGAGTGGTATAACGCGCTGCGCCCCTCACGCTATGCCTGCCGGCAAGCAAGTTCTGAACTCGTCACACCTCCTGCCTGTGTGCCCCGCTATTGCCTCACTCTGCAGGCTGGAGTGGTACCACGCGCTGCGTGCCCGCGGCGTGCCCGCGCGCCTGCTCGTGTACCCCGAGGACGTGCACGCGATAGACAAGCCCGCGTCGGAGGCGGACCACTGGGTTAACGCGGCGCTGTGGCTGGAGGAGCACCTCTGAGCGCTGATGCGCAGTGTGAAGCTGAGCGTTGCTGCCGGAGGAGCACCTGGGTGAATGCCGCGCTGTGGCTGGAGGAGCACCTCTGAGCGGCGACGCGCGCGCAGGTGTTGAGCGCTGCTGCTGGGGGAGCATGCCTCTGAGCGCTGGTGCGCAGAGTGAAGCTGAGCGCTGCTGCTGGAACACCTCTGAGCGCTGACGCGCGCACATGTTGAGCGCTGCTGTTGAGGAGCACGCCTCTAAGCGCTGACACATGCAGGGGACATTTGGATCTGAGCGCTGCTGCTGCTGCTGCACAATCGTGTGGTTTTGAGCGCAGCAGCAGCAGCAAAGCTGAGCGCTGCTTTGTTTGCAGCAGACAGACGTCAACGCGCCACGGCAGCGATAGTGCTGCTGAGACCGCGGACGCTGCAAACGCGCAGCCGGCTGAGGATTCACTAACGTGTAGACACTTGAAGGGAAAGCAGCGGCCACAAACGCGCGCTGCTGTCGGTCACAGCAGTTGTGATGCTCAGCAGCTGCTGCATTGAGATGACGACCTGCGTGTATGTGAATAGAAGCAGACGAGAGCAGCGATGTGCATATTTCGCCAGCACAAGATGATTTGAAGAATCACAATCAATCGGATCCTATTGAGGGCCGATGTCACGAGGGTGCGTGCTGTGTCTTGTCGCTTTGAGTGTGCCGAGTGCTCTGCTGCAAGTGATATAGACTAGCATGCAACACCACCATGACGCTCAGACTGTGTGCTTTGTGTGCATTAGGTCCATGAACTGAGTCACTTGTCTGCTCATCTCAAGTGGCGTGCAGTGCTTTATCTGAGCTTCAACAAGCTCTGCCAGCCCTGGCTGCCGACAATGAGCACTACTGCATGCGGGATATGGCACCGATGTTCTTCTGTTTACATGTACATGAGTAATTGATCAAAGAGAGTGCAGGCAAAGGTAGTTGACGATGCAAGTGTCTCTGTCAGGCAGCCCCAAGCATAGGGCGCGCGCAATGCTGCCACCATACCATGCTTTAGGCCATGAGCTGCTCGATGCGCACAAAGAACTTCTTTTGAGAAGCATGCGTCATTCATATCATGATTGCTATACGTCGCGTGCGCTGCCAGCTCATGCCGACAGCTGTACCTGCGTCGGACGTCAGCATTACCATTGTGAACGTATGCACACAGACGTGCGCATCCAAGGGCTATGTAGGCGCACACACGACGCCGACATTGCGCGCGCGCGCACCGGAGCAGCCACGGCATGCTGAATGCATCTAAAAACACAGGCACCCGTGAGGCGCGACGCGCAGAGCGCGCGTGCGCGCTATTCGAAACTGGCCTCCCTCAGCCAGTGCGTGTCTATGGAGACGCTGTCGGGCTTGAAGATGAACTCGCCCTCAAACGACTTGCCCGCGAGAAACAGGGGCATCCAGTGCGCGTCGTCCGCCCACATGAGTTCAAATGGCAGCGCGTCTTCTCTGTACCACCGCGGCGCCATCTCGTCCGACTCTGTTGGCTCGCCGTGCCACTCGACTGCTTCGTAGAGGTGCACTTTCTGCGGCGTGGGTGAGGGTGGGGGGGGGGGCGGGGCGGGCTTTTGAGCTGCCACTGTTGATACTAAAACGTAGATGCGAGCATTGAAACGCAGGGCTACAAGCTCCGTCTCGTCCAACTCCGCGGGCTCGCCGTGCCACTCGACTGCTTCGTAGAGGTGCACTTTCTGTTGTGTGAGAGGGGGGGGGGGGGGGGGGTGTTTGAATTGCAATCGTGCCATGATTGCGGTCATTAGAATTTGGTCTAGAGTCGTCATCTCGCCGTGCCTCTCCACTGCCTCAAACAGGTGCACTTTCTGCGGCGTGGAAGCGGGGAGAGGGGGGCTTCTGAACTGTGACTGTTGATACTCAAGTGGATTGGGGCATTGGAATTTAGAGCCAGAACCTCCATCTCGTTGGACTTAGCAAGTTCACCCTGCCACCCCACCACCTCTCATAGAGGTGCACTTTCTGCAGCGCGGTGGTGGCGCAAGCGCGGCCGGGGGGGATAGCTGTTGAAGCGAAATTCTTTCATGATTGAGGCTGTTGATGCATTTTCAGAGCGTCAGGGTGCGCTGCGTGCGCAGAAGGTCCTCTGTGGAGAGCGAGTGTGTCGTGCGCGTGCACAGTCGGGTGGGATCGGTTGCGCACACATTGCCGGTCGGCACGGCAACGGCGTCGTGGCGTTTGCGGGCGCGTTATTGCGTGCAAGCGGACAGGGGAGAACCTAGGTCACAGAACCTGTCCGGACATGTGAGGCACGGCGCTTGGACGCAACGTGCAATATGCATCAAGCGCCGCTAGACTAGCAGTAGCGCAGCTGCCGCCGACGGAGGCGCTCGCACGCTGTTCACGATTCGCAGCAAGCATGCTGGTAGGAACATCATCACTTCGACGATGTCTTGAGCTGAAATGACGCTTGGTCAGAGTCATGCAGGCGCAGCGCGATCGAGCGTGAGACGGCTACACCTTCGAGCCAGTGATACAGAATCAGCTGCGCTCACCATGATGTGCTCATAACTGTCCAGAACGAACGTCAGGTGACCGCGCTTGGCGACCTTGGTGGCTGTGACGCCGGCTTCCTCCAGCAGCTCGCGTTTGGCGGCAACCTCTATGCTCTCCCCTGCCTCCACCTTTTCAGCGCGCAGCAGAAAGAGGCAGTGCCAGCAGCGCAACGCAGGCGCATGAACGTAAACATGTCATGCAACACGTTTTTGGCAACTGCTTCTTCCTGCAGCTCGCGCTTAGCGACGACCTCTATGCTCTCCCCTGCCTCCACCTTTCCAGCAGGCAGTAGAAGAGGCAGTGTGGGCAGCGCAGCGCAGGCGCATGAACATGAAAATATCATGCATTGCGATCCCATATAACTGGAGCTACAGCCCTGTGTCTGTGGTCCGCCTCGAGTTCGCAGGCAATGGCAACTGGCGTACAGGAGTATCGTGCAGCAGCGTCACAGCAATGCTGCAGGCACAATGGATTCAGTGAAGTACTTGCGGCGTCACGCCACCGAACATGCACATCTACAACAGCCTACTGGATAAGTTCACCGCACCATCTACTGTGACTTGCCGGGAGCCTAAATGATGGCGCCAATGTGACACAACATTCGTGATGGTACGCATCTGAGAACAGAATCATGACCTCCCGACCTATGCAGTTTTGGCGGCAGTGTCCCACGCGGTAATATACTGATTGAAAGAATGCGCATGCAATGGCCTGTGTGTAACTCGCGACAAAGTGTTGCCCATTGCTGTGCGTCAGCTCGGCAAATCACATACATTCAGTATCAAAGCGTCATTGACAATTGAAGATGCATGCTCAGCAGGAGGACTACCAAAGCTCACCTTGCCACCAAATCCGTTCCATTTGCCAGTGCCGAAGCCCTGCAGAGACAGGGACCGCGTACAAATTCCGCATTGCATGAGCGTCCATCACAGTGCACACTTGAGAAGCAGGGAGCATAAGCACGCTTACTCTGTGACAGGCCAAACTCGAAGCAACGAGCTGAGGTCCACAGCTCACCTTTTTCTTCAGACCTAGCAAAATTTCTGGCCCATCTGCCGTTCGTCTGCGACAGAACACCAGCGTCAGGTCCTGAGGCTGCTTCTCCTGCGGTAGTGCAGCCACCGTGCCATGATCCTGGGTCATCTGCAGCTGCCTGCAGCTACGAAGTGTAAGACTCGAGAATCTGCAGCAGGTGCAGCAGCTCCCAGTGAACTTGAAGGCCAGAGATCTGTGCGATAGTAGCAGTGACAGCAGTATTTGGGATCGTCGCAGCGCAGCGCACAGGCTCCCGCCACGGAGCATCCTTACTTCTTCAGAGTTTGAATCTGGGCGGGAATCGCATGTTGAACGATTGGCGTGAGGGAGAGTCCTGAGTGGGGGGCATCCTTCGTTGCACGCCTGAGCTCACTGCTCCTTTGGTCCAAATGCCTTCAGAAGTGTGCACATGCCCATTCAGGCTGGGAACCACTTGTAGTGCATGTACTGTACATGTCATGTTCAATGCAGGCCTGGTGATGATTCATTGACAAGGCAGCACATCCTGACCGCACAATGGGTCTCAGACCTAAATACAACGAAACATTCAGGACCACCACTTGCCATCATGAGACCTTTTATCAAAGTTTTATGTCTGTGTCTGTTGCTGCATTGGAATGGGAACAAGTTTAACCTAGGCAGATTTATACTGTCAGTCTGGTGCTGAGGCCGGTGATGTGGTGGTGTCCAGTGCGTACGATGACAGGGGCAGGCAGTCATGTACTTTTTATTAATTCTCGCTCAGGGCGCGAAAAAGCCCAGATGATTGGCATCTAGCTGTAAGGAATCTACATGTCGTATGACAGTCTGAAAGTGTCGCAACGACAACCACTCAAACGCCGCCGCCGCCAAATGGCATCTCGGGGTCCTCCCCTACGTCCTCCTCCATGTGCCCCCCCCCCCTGGATTCTGCCATGTGTGTCATGACACGGCCAGAGTACGCCATGTGGAGCGCTGCCGACAGTGCCGAGCGTAAGCGCGCCAGGGCGATGCCCTTGAGAGCTTTAGGGCGCGCTCCTCCAGGCACTGACATCCTGCTGGCATACTCCGTCGCCACAGCCTCCAGCAGCTTCCGCCCCTGCTCCCCGATGCTGCCAAATGACCCTATTGCCAATGTGGCAAGTTTGTAGCAATTCTGATCATAATGACCAGAATAGTGGGTAGTCTTGGCGGCCTCTTGGTCGCGGCAGCATCGCTCGGGGTCTGCTGCAGTCTTCGCCGCCCGCGACGCCACCTGTGCCTCGAAGCAGGTAACGTCCACCATGAGCGGTAGGTGGCGTGTCGGGTCGTCGTAGCCGGTCACCGGGAAGGCGTCGGCAGGCAGCACGATGTCCATCCTGCGACTCCCCGGCGGCCCGGCGGACCCCAGAAACGGCGTGTAGTCCTCGTCCACCAGTCCCGTTTTGAGGTGTTGCCGCAGGAGGCGCTGCGTGGCCCTCTTGACGCTATTGTGGACCTGCGCTGCGCACTGCAGGGCTTCCAAGCGTAGGCATCCATGCTAGCCGTGTAACTTCATGCCCGCAAGTCAATAAATACTTTTGCTGAGTGTATCACAGGGCGCTATGAGTGATGTCACAGGCAAATGTGTCCCGCCCGCATAGCAAGAAGGCCGCATGTCAACAACGACACCGCAAGTTGCCCGCATACATGCCCGACAAAACACTTTGAGACATTTGACCTGGAGAACAGTTCGCGCACCGACCATCGTGTGCAAGAGACTGAAGGCAACAGTCGCCCAGAAGAAGAAGGGACAGCAGCTCGCCCACACGAAGCAGGGGCAGCAGCACGCCCAGGAGCTGTCCGGGGGCTGCAAGGTCCTTGGCGGCGGCATGCTCCATGTGGACGATGTGGCCGCCCTGGCGTACCGCGAGTGAGTGCAGCCCTGTACCACCGTCGGTCACAAATGCAGGACATGGAGTGTAGGATCGCACTGTCTCCCGGTGGTCACAGATGCAGGACAGTGAATAATTTTGCACTGTCTCCCGGTACGTCGGAGCGCCCACGTTGTTGCCGTGAAGGACACCGCGCTGCCGCGAACCTTGCAATCCCTGGGTAGCTCCTGGGCACCAGGGGCGAGCTGCTCTTTCTTCTGTGAGATGGTCGTCTCCAGTCTCTTGCATATGTTGGCAAGGTCGGTGCGCGAAGCGTTCTTGCGGTTGAAGATCTCAAATTCGATGTGTGCACCACCACAAGCCTCAGCGGCAGCAGCCGCAGGCGCGGCGACGGCGGCATCCGGCAGCAGCGGCGAGCAGCGCAGCAGCCACTAGAGGCGGCGACGGAAGTGCTGCAGCAGCAGCGGCAGCGGCAGCGGCCTGCAGCAGCGAAGCTCTGGATGGGGAAGCTGTTGGCAAAATTCAGCCTTCACGCGAGTGCGCGCGGTCGTCGGCATGAGCGGGCGCACAGCGGCTTGAGCAGCCATGCTCAGCCTGGCAAGCATGCCCAGAGGTGCCTGCAAGTGATAAATTGTGTATGTAGTGGCGGACTGGCGCCTGAGGTTTCGGGACCAGGCCCTGCACAGAAAGTGGTTGCGAAGGAGGCAGTGCGCCGAGCAAAACGCGATGAGAACTGTTACGGCTGGGTAGTATTGACACGCACTGAAGTGCGCCAAGAGTACGACACTGTGTGAAAACAGCAGTAAATATGCCACGCATAAGCGGCAGCGCTCATTTGTTCTCATAATTGAAGGCAACCGCAGAAGGCTGCTGCGGCTGGGTGCTCTTAGACTCAAAGATCGCAATGAAGCTGTGGAGATTGAGTGAGCAGCGACAGCGATTGGCTCAAACTGACTACAAAATGGCAGTTTTTAGTGTGTAGTGCTAGTCTTGAAAGCAACCGCCAAAGAGACGGCTGGGCGCTTTACGTGAGCTCGCGGAGAAGCAGCACGTCTCACTGACAGTGGCAGTTGCTCACCAGTATCAGAGCTGCTGCGGCAGCATCGGTATGGGCGCCAGAGGCTGGCGGCCAGACGGGGGTTACAGGCCGCGTTGTACATATTGCTGCATCGTTTGTCTTTTAACACCGGCGCCACTGAGCCTGACTTCTTTGAGTGGGAATGACAAGGGAGAGTGGGCAAACTCACCGCGGACCTTCGAGTGCGCCAAGCACCGTAGCTGCAAAGTTGGTTCCTTTACCTCGCCGCTGCTCCCTCTCCCTCCTCGTTGAGCGCAGTCTGGGGGGAAAGAGTCTCTATGAAAGATTCCAACTTTGTGGGATGTTCTTGATCGAAGCGATGATCGTTGTCTCAGAAGTAGGGCCCCGCGTGATATGGCCGTGTACAGCGTTCCCTGCCGCCAACAGAGGCCAGTGACAGCGCTGCTATGATCTATCACCTAGCCAGATGGTCTCCTGGTCAGCACTGACCACTTTACGACACCAATTAAACCAAGAAATCCGCTTAACGCTTAAGCGCGTGCAACTGCCGCTAGACAACTTTTTTCACTTTTTTTTTTTATTTGACATGTCAACATCAAGATCAGAAGATGGATGTCGCTAATCGTGCGCTCTGCCAATCCTAGACAACTTTTTTCACTTTTTTATTCGACATGTCAACCTCAAGCGTTTGAAGTATGACAAAAAAAAGTAGTTGGAGCCGAGCCCCCGTGAGAAGCAGCTCTCGTGAGACAAGTGCGCCACGCCTGATCAGCAAGGGGTTAGGGTGACTTCAGGAGCAGGAGTGCCATCTCACTGCAGCAGCAGGAGCAGGAGCTGCTGATCACTATGAACGCCTCCTTCAGAGCAGTCGCTGAGAGGTTCAGGATGGCGCCGGAGAGCCTCACTCACAAGCAGGTGAGGGCGTCAACATCAGAATTTCAGTAGGTTACCAAAAGCACTGGAGTGTTCTCCTTTGCACGCGAGTGCGCCTGCATGTACACACTCATGACAGTAGCATGGATCTGGCTGTTATCAGCCTACTTGCTCATTCTGGTGAAGTTGATGCTGCCGCTCTCAGACCTGTTTTATTGTGCCTGTCGAATAGATTGCCTCTGTGGCCGTACTCGGCACGAAACACATCCATAATACGTTCATAGATGATGCGCCAGAAGGCTTCTGTTGTTGACGCAACTCTGATGTAAAATAGCGAGGGTCAAGGTTTGTCGCAGCAGCAGCCTGGTGTTTCATTGACGACAGCAAATTTTTGACCTGCAAGGCCCAAGATTTGCCGCAGCAGCAGCGTGGTATCGCACTGCCGACAGCACATATAGACACATGACGAAGTAGGCAAGGATGAAGAATGTCATGCCCGCGTTGCTTCGACGGTGCTTTTGCGTCACTACAAGCAACTTGTGTACGGCTTGTGCTTGTGAAAAATCACTTTACTACTGTTGCGGTGATGCTGATGTTCGCTGACGCTGCTGCGACATCCCCTTCGGCACTTTATCCTTGTCAAGTCAGCCACATTGTGATCTTCTCTGCTTGCTGTACCATGAGTGTTGAAGCACTGCTGGTTTGCACTTGAGTAACTTCCATCACGCCACTTTAGCATCTATTTGAGCACTGGGGCACTTTCGCTCCAGCTACATCTGCACAGTGAGGCCAGCTGCTCTGGCAACAGTTGTCACCTACTTCATCACGAGCAGTGACGCATAGCACAACTTAGGTGTGGCATTGCAACGAACCATGGTGGTTCCAGATGGTGTCAGGCCTCGTCCACTCTCCTTCATAAGCTACAAAACATAGCACAACAACCGTCGCAAATGCAGACATTGGGTCTGCGCATGTTTGCATGAACCTGCAACGCTCACTTCCGCTGTAGGATCGATGTGCTCTGGTCAAAACCGCCATCTGTTGCCTGAAGCGATGCTCTCCTAAAGCCGATGACGCTGCTGCCGACGTACGCTCTATAGCGTACAGGCGCTGCTGCATACGCAACGCACGTTTTCGTCAGGCACGCTGACCACAGCGTTAGCAAGGCCCCCGCTCGGCGTCACGCATTCCGAGGGGATGCCGAAAGCTGTCGTCTTGTGCCATGGCTAGGCTTGCAAAAAAACGTATTTGGCCACACAAATACGGCGTATTTAGGGCGTATTTGGCAACCAGGAATACGTCGTGAGCAAACTTCAACATGATAGTATGGCGTAGTTTTGGGGCATGCGGTGAGTCTGCTCAATTCCGAGCATACAGTCTGCCACAAAAGGGGCACTTGAAGTCTGAAATAAACTTCAAAATACGCTTTTTTGCAACCCTAGCCATGGCTCAGCGCGAACGCCGGTGTCGGGCGCGCATGCGCAGTCAGCCTTGGCCTGCGCCTGCAGCGCTTCTGATCAGATCATAGTGCGAGTGTTCGCGGCTTTGCTTGCGATCGCTGCCTTCACGCGTCTGGCGTGCAGCACCGGAGTGCGAGCCAGCGCCCCTATGAGGCAGTTGTGCTGTCAAGCAGCAGAAGCAGCGAGGACATGAACGCGCATGGATTCATCAGCCCATAAGTACGTGCACGCGCCGACCGCCTGTGCACGGTGCGGAACGTCCGCCGCACGTGCTCTCACCATCGCCACGGCAGTCCTTGCGGTCGTGCGCGCCGGCAGCGCCGCGTGCGGTCGTGCAACAAATGCGCCGCGGCTGGCCGTATGCGATGGGGGCGATGCCAAGGAAAGGCGCTCGCCAGTGCAAACAAGCAGGCGCCGCGCCTTGTGCACCTTCGGCGCGGTTCCTTGACGCTCGCATGCCACGCGGTGCACCGCGTGCAGGCCGCCAGCGGCAAATGGCCTGTCACAGTGCTCGGCAACAAACTGTCTCAGCGTTTGCACCATTCCGCCGCTTGGCGACCGGGGGGGGATCGGGGGGCTGATGCACGGTGTGCTGCGCTTTGACGGCACGACTCCATCACCTTGGCGCAGCGCTGCAATTGTCGCAGCTTGCAGGCCCCTATTCCCTGTCGCGTGCCCACGCGCGTCACTGTGCAGCAGTATTATGGCCTCCGCGTTCATTACCGTAGCACATGCGCCATGCCTCGGTCACCGCCCCTCACGCGCCGCTCTTGATGCACCGCCGCCTCCGCCGCCGCCGCCGCCACGCTGCGCATCGTCGCCGCCCGCTGCACAAGGTCTGCCCGCGATCGCCGTTTTCTCACTTATCGCGCTTCACGCACTGCTGCCGCCGCCGCTGCGCTGCGCGCTGCCGCAGGAGGTCTGCCGCCTGTACCGCGCGTCGCTGCGCCTGCTCGACTCGTGGGCCGTCGACCGCACCGTCTTCCTCGACGAGGCGGAGAAGATCCGTGACCAGTTCGACGCGAACGCCGCGCTCGACGCCAGGTCGGGGCGCGCGCGCTACCTCATCGCGAACGCGCGCGCGAGCCTGCGCACGTACGTGCACCCCGACCGCTACATCCCCGCGTACATGCCGGGCGGGTCACTGTTCATGCGCAACCCCGCGCTGCCGCTCGAGGTGTGCTACCCGAACGGGATACCGGAGGACGTCGCCAAGGAGGTGTGTCACCTGAACATTATTTGTAACTTCAAAGTTGATGTACGTAGCCGCCGCTCGAGGTGTACTACCCGAGCGGGATTCCGGAGGACGTCGCCAGGGAGGTGCGACGCCCTGAATCACATGTAACTTCAAAGTTGATGTACGTAGCTGCCGCTTGAGGTGTGCTACTTCAACGGCATACCGGTGGACGTCGCCAAGGAGGTGCGTCGCCTGACACGCTCACGCAGACGCATATGCAACTTCAACATTGATGTACGTAGTGTACAGGTGGACTTGTGTTGATGCATGCACCAGTTGCGGTGATGATACTCCGCACGGGCCACGGCGGCCCGTGTGGCTGCGGAAACGGTTGCGCCAACGCGTCCGGCGACGGCGCATCGCAGGTAGGTATATATGTTAACAGCAGCAGCTTTTGTGGTCCAGTGGATGGCGCGCGGCTGTACGCTGTCTAGGGCTAGGGTTAGGGTTAGGGTCAGGGTCAGGCTCTTGCCCCGTGATTGACATGTATGATGCAAAACGCAATGATCGACTTGCTGAGAGAAGAAGGGAATTGAGGCACCATCACCACAAATGGTGGTTTGGGTCACCCGCTACACACCGTGGTTCGTGCGCTGCTGCTCGATGAGCAGCGACCGGTAGGGCACTGTTCATTGTGGCACTGAGTGCGCTTCACTGTGGCAGACAGGAACGCCTCGCTTCGTGTTCGTGGTCATACAAAGCTGCAGGGCGTTGGCTACTTGTTGGCTGCTGTTGGCCCGCCACCTTTTGGTGTTGGACCTGTGTCTCAGCCGCTGATGGTAATCGATGCACTAGCGAGTGGTCTCCTGTGTTATGTGCATCGTCATTGTGTATCGCCCTTGTAGATGGCTACTAGATGCATACCCTGCCCCACCCCGCAGCGCGCGCCATGCTTTACGCCTTTGGTTCACAGCGGGTCTACTTGGCTCAATTGCCGGGGAATGTTTTGTTCATATTTGCACGCTCACACGCACCTGCGCAGCTGGCGTGGCCGCATGTAACACATTCGCTGAAAGCAACGCGCTGGAATGCTATCGCCTCTCACGTGCCGCCATCAGATGCCACATGCTCGCGCTTCACTCACGCCGCGCGCGCTCCCTGTGCCGCGCAGATGGGCGGCATCGAACTGAACATTGACATGACGTACGCCAAGCCCGGCGTCAAGGCCAAGGCGGGTACGCTGTATGTGGACCTGGCCACCAAGCAGATGTACTGAGAGTGTACTCGCAGCGTACAGCTGCTGTACTGAGTGCGTCTTCGGCAGTGGACCTGGCCACCAGGCAGATGTACTGAGAGTGTACTCGCAGTACAAGTGCTGTGCTGAGTGTGTACTGGCAGTGTACACCAGCTTCGCTGCCCGCGCGACGCGATGCTGCAGGGAGTGGAGCACTGAGTTGATGGCGGCGTAGCTGGCGGCAGCAGCAGCAGACTAGCGGCAGCGAAGCGTCGTAGGGCTGGGCAGTTTGCGGTATTGGCTTGCACTTTGCGGTGCGCGTCAACAAACTAGGGTTATGTGTATCAATGGTATGTCCCCTGCACTTGACTCGTGGTCCTGAAGGCTGTCTGTCGCGCTGCGCCGTGGGTCTGGCATTCTGAAGGGCGGCGGTGTGCCATACCCTCTGTCTCATGTGCAGCAGCGCTCGAGATGTCAGCAGAGCACCTGTTCCTCAGGCGCTTTGCATGTACACATCTCATTGCATGCAGATTGTTTCAAACTGATGATGCTTACACAAAAAAACGCGCTTGCCGGCCTGCTTGATGCCAGTGTTGACAGCTTCCATGGCGGATTTGCTACACTTCACATGTGCATCACAGCTTCTGACTTGAGGCTCTGGAGCTCCTGTCTTGCTAAGCATACTTGTGTAATATCGCCTGATGAACAAAGACACTTGAGGGATCATGGACAGCATCAGTGCTGACAACACATACTCCCAAAATATACATCATGCACGCAGCGCCTGAGGCATAGAAGTGCGACAATTTCAAATCCCAGTATGGCGAAGCTCGCTCAACCTCAACCAGTGACGCGCGCTCGCGCCGAAAAGCAATTTTGAATTTTGTGAGCTGCTGAATTTTTTATATTCGTGTGCATGCGCACCTTACTAAACAGCAGACTCTGACAGCAGCAGCAAGTCGACGACAGAGCAAGCAACACCGCCACCTCATGACGACCACCTGCGGACATGGTCGCCCCAAAATTGATGAGAGTTCGGGACTCGATGATGCCTTGTTGCGTCTTTCACGCCAGGCGGATTCGTCAGACGACTGGTGGGATGACTGCAGAGCTGCCGCTAGGTCGATCGTCAGCATCATAACGTCCCCCGGCTTCAAGTTTCCAGCTGCAGAGTTCGAGGATCCCGAGGGCCAAACTGCCGCCGCCGCCACGATGGCGTCATGCGCAGTCGACTCCTTACTGCAGGGTCACTTGCGCTTCTGCCGCCGCTTTGCGTTGCTGGCCGTCGCGTTAGATGCCTGCAGCTCCCTGGGCGTGGCCCGTCTCCGCGCCATCCTTACGCCGGAAGGTGGCAGCGCGGCGCAGCAGCCCGCAGGCAAGGCTTTCCTCGCGCATCTCAAGCTCTGCTACGGCAACCGCGCCCGCATGCGGAAAGTTCTGCGAATGTATGTCAGCGGTCCCTGCAAATGTCTGAGGCCAGGCCCGGACCTCATAGATGAGGTCCTGGGTCCCGACTCGCGCTTCCGTGTAGTGAAGGAGGGAAGCGCTCTCAAGTTCTCAGCGGGCGACCTGGCGGGAGCGCTGCGCGGGTACAAGCTGGCTCGGGCGGTCATCGTCCGCAGCATGATGTCGGGCATGCAGGCGCTGCCAGAGCAGCAGCGCGTCGTCCTGTCCGAGGAGATCGGCAAGGTGTGCGGGAACATGAGCCTCATCGAGCTGCGCAGGGGCAACGCCGGCGCCGCGCTCGACCACGCGGCGGCGGCCGTCATGACCGCGCCGGCGTGGTTCAAGGCGCACGCGCGGCGCGGCGCTGCGTTCGCCGCGCTGCGCCGCCACGTGGAGGCTGGCAACGCGTACGCCGCCGCCGCCGATCTCGCGCCCACGCCGGACGAAGCTGCCGAGTGCCGGCGCCAGGAGGACGAGCAGCTGCAGCTGGCCCGTGATGCTGATGCGGAGGCTCTGCAAGATGTCAGTGCGCGGCTGCAGCAGCAGCAGCTGCAGACACCGCCGGGACAGGACAAGGCGACCGGCAGCGGCGCTGCTGCTGATGACGTCGCGGCGCCCGCCGCCGCTGCCGCCGCCGCCCCTGGAGTCGATTCCATCGGACCTGTGCTCAGGGTGCTGGAGGAGACCACGCAAGATGCCGCAGCGGCGCTCGGTCGCTACTTGATTATGCCAGACCTGGCGCGCCTCGAGATCACCTGCCGTTTCTTCGGCGCCTGTCCGCTGCGCCGCCGCGTTTGCCGCCGCCGCGCGGTGCGCTGCCAGCGCGCGCTTAGCCTGCGTCGTTTAGCGGCAGCGGCGGCGGCGGAGGAGCAGCGGCGGCGGCAGCAACGGGCGTGGAGGCGGCGGTTCACGCGTACTGCGACGCCGCCGCGGACGCGGACGCGCACGCGGCGCTGGAGGCGTTGGCGGCGGCGCTGGCCGCGCTGGCGCGCGCGCGCCCCCCGGCGGCGGACAACACCGCGGTGGGGGGGGCCATGAAGACGGCCGTGTGCGCCGTCACGCCGCCGGCGGAGCGCTGCGCGTTCTGGCGCGCGTGCGCCGCCGAGGCGGTGCTGCAGGAGCTGCAGTCGCGCGTGTCCGACGTGTGCGCCGTCAAGTTCCTGCTGCGCAAGGCGACGGCGCCGCCGGAGCTGCGCGCGCTCAACATGGCCTTCATGGCGAAAGTGCCGGTGGAGCTCAACGACCAGTTCGAGGAGGCCTGCGAGCGGGGGGGGATCAGCGGCAGCCCGCGGACCCCTGCGGAGCTCTTCGTGCACTGGTGTGCTTTGACATCATGGGCGAGGCTGCGACGGCGCTGCGGTGGGCGCGCAGTCCAGCCGCGCACGGGCCCGCGCACGGGCCCGCGCACGCCGCCGCCGCCGCCGCCGAGTTCGCCGAGTCCGCGCTGCAGATGCTCTTCACGCTGTGCCACGTCTACGGAGGCACGTACTTCATGGCGACCGCCGCCGCGGGCGGCGCCGTCGCGGACTACCTGTGCGAGTTCCTGAAGCTGCACGCGGCGCTGCCGCCGCGGCTGCCCGCGGCGCACGACCCCTCCGCCCTCAGTGCTCAGCAACTCACTGCCGCCGCCGCGCAGCTGCCGCCGGGCGCGACGCCGTGCGCCGTGCGCGCGCACTGCGCCTACGCAGCGGACGCCGCTGAGATCAGGGCAGCGCTGGAGGCGGACCCGCGCATGCTGCGCGTGTGGCGCGTGGCACTGCGGCCTGTCGGCGCCTGGCTCGCCCGCAACCGGTGGGGGTACCTGGCGGCGCTGGGCGCGCTGGCGACGCTCGCTGCGAAGCAGAGCGAGCCCGGCGGGGAGGACGTCGTCGCGGGCGGCGTAACGGGCGGTTACGCTCTGGCGGCGTACCTGCTGCTGCGCGGCGAGGCGTGCGGCGGCGGCGCGGTGGCGGCGCAGGCAGCGTTCGAGCGCGCCGCCGGCAGCGCGGAGGGCCTCGCGGAGCTGTTCGCGGGGTTCTACGCGATGGTGCGGGATCACAGTTACGCGCTGCCGCAGCTGAACGCGTGGGCAGAGCGGTTTTGGAGTCAGCACTAGGCGCAGGGCGCGTCGCACAGGTATCGAGGCAAGGAAATTGCAGTGCGGCAGCAGCTGACACAGCAGCGCTGCGCCTGAAGCATGCAGCGCTGCAGCATGCTTGAGGCGGGTATACAATTCTGATGGTCATGGGGAGCTCCTTACCTCCCGAGGTCACGTAGGTGAGCTTCTGACCTACAAGTATACAGTTTCCTTTTGCTTGGAGAGGGTGCCAACGCTAGTGCACGTGCGTCACTAGCCCTCCTGCAATGGCAGCGCTCAGGCTGCCTGCAGGTCTTATGGGCAGCTCTCAAGAAGCTGCATTTTACCTAGTGAAGCCACCAACTGCCGATTGAATGCAGTCACCAGTGCCCTTTAGTATCAATACTGCTGTGATGACTCATGAGTCATGCATGTATCTGCAGCAGATTGCTCTGGATTCGACGAAAAAGCACCTTGGAGTACATTTTGATCTTGGGCCTGCATCGTAGACTGCATAAAGCCAGTAGCCACAAGGCAGGTCTGTCTGTGGGTCAACATGTTGCAATCAAGTAGCTGTGCTGTGTGCGAAGTGATACTCTCTTATTGTGTGCGGCAGTCGCTGGCAAAGAGTTTCAAACTTGGCATGTACGGTAGGGGGTGGGATGCGGTGTGCAAGACGTGCGTGCTGCATGCTGCATCATAGACTGCTAAGAGTTGAGGTTCCCAAACGTACTTGCACACAAAGGGTCTGGAGTTTGCCAGGATGCCTATTTTCCCTCTACACGTGTGTGCTGTAGGTCCATTGTTTTCGCCTTGTGCACAAATGCCACACTGGGACAAAAACAGCTGATAGCAGGAGGGGCAGAATAATACACACAATGCATCGACACCAGGGTTAGGGTTAGGTCTAACAAGCTGTGACGATCAGCATTGTCAGCAAGGCAGCAGCAAAGCAGCAGAGACCCGTCACAGTCTGGGTGCAGGTTGTAGCTGAGACTACATGGGTGTCGTGGTGCTGTATCCAGCATCCACGCCATGCCCGAAGGACTTCAAGAGGTGCACAACGCGCTGGCGGTCCTCTTTCCAGTACCGTGACCCGACACCTGCGGGTGTACAACCTGTACTGTAACCGTACGTGCGTGCCAGCGGGTTGCAGAGCTGCTGGGGCGAGGACAGGCACGTCTTGTTCAAGCGCCCCGGTTGCTCTCCAAGTCATGCCGTGGAACTGTTGCTCACCCGAGAGGCCGTGGTGACTGGGAGCAGCTGGCGCAACCAGGGCCCGGTGAGGCTTCGTCCATTCTGTCCAGCTGCACTCGATGCCTGCAGCTTCTTGGAAAGGAGCAGCAGCCATCAACTGCCGCTGGTCATACGAATGGCAAGGTTTTTCGGTGATGACAACCACGGTGTCTGATGCACTCCTTGCCCTGACGCTGCATGGGCTCCACACCGACACCTTCCACGCACGACATATCTTACGCTCCTGATGCAGCTCACAAGCTGCTGGTGCTCCAGCGCTGCGTCCACGGTGCATCCCACTGCATCCTGCGCTGCAGCGGCGGCTGCTGCCGCTGCTGCTGCTGCCTCAACCGCGGCCTCAGATGCCGCCACCGCACCTGCCAGTACACCTGTTGCAGCATCGGAAGTGGCGCAAGCGGCGATCAGCTCTGCTCGCGCTGCTGCCGCCGCTGCGGCTGCTGAGTCCGCCGCCCGTGCAGCTGCTGCCGCCGCCGTTGCTGCCGCCTGCGGGATTGGCCAGCGCATCTGAGAATCGGAAACAGGCGCACAGCTGCGGGGGAAGTGGCGGTGTACAGAGCTCGAGGCCTCAATCGAGGTTCGGTTCCGAAGAACTCTGACTTAACGACTGTTCAACGTGCGTGCCTCGAGCATGTGGTAGGCAGCAGCGTAAGCCGTTCTACACTCGTCGCAAGATAATACTTTTGCGTTGACAGAGACGCTTTACGGCACGGCAACTACCAACTGTACCCGCTCGCGAGGCGATCAGTCGACGCATCCTTACCTAGGGATCTTGAGCACTTGGGAGGCGGGCAGGGTGCGGACCCACTTACCTCAACTTCAATCTGCAAACCTTGAACTGTTGGAGTTGCATGCCGAAGTTTTTGTCCCCCGCGACACAGCCCCTTGTGTTACTGCAAGGCACCAGCTGCTGGTGTGATGGCGTCCCAAGATTCACAGCAACGCCGTATAGGTCAGCACACACACTGGGCTATGCTGATGTAAATCATGAAACATGCGTAAGTTGCATGTGGTCCTAGCACTGCTCGTGCGCAATGCGTTGCATGCAAGTATAGCAGTCAGCACGTGGATGTGCATACGCTGTCACAGATCGGCATGAATTGGCGGGTTGCACCAATTTTTAGAGTGCCACCAGCCTCTTGTGCGTGCAACTCGTGGAACCTGAGGTTGAATACATGTTCCTCTTGATCATCGAAGAGTATGCAAACCCTAGCAATCCTGACTGTCTTCTTCTGCATTGCGCACCAGCGCAACAGTGGTGAGCATTCAGCAGGTCCTGTAGCTGACGGACGGCATTGTCCAGGTTGAGAGAGAGTCGGCATGCCGAAGCCATGTACAATGAACCACATGACGGATGTTAGCAGATATTATACTCGCATAGGTGCTGCTAGTGTTTCTCTGATTCTGAATTCAAAACGCACTGCACAGTCTTTTTCAGCTTGACAGCCGTCTGCTGCACTGCTGCTGCTCAGATCTACACGCGAAGCAACCACGGAAGAGGCAGAAACATCACCCTGTCGTATCATTCACCAGCTGCATACAATCAGTGCCCTCTCATTCAACCAGCAAGCCCACATCCCTCTCTCTCTCTTACACACCACTCGCTGCTGTGCAACATCAGGCATACTGGTCGTCGGCCTGGGCGGCGCCAACGGCGTAACGCTATTGGCCGGTCTGCTGGCCAATCAGAAGGGGCTCAGCTGGGAGGGCCCCAGCCCCTGGGGCCGCATGAGCGCGAACCTACTGGGCTGCATCACGCAGCTGCCGGAGAAGGGCGGGAGCGGCGGCTACAAGCAGCGCTACGGGCTCGCCGACTTCTGCAGCGCGGCGGTGGGGGGGTGGGACATCAGGGGGACCCCGCTCGGGCAGGCGCTGTACGACGCGCGCATCCTCGACTTTGACCTGGTGCGCCAGGTGCAGGTGCGTCACTACCGTGAGTGTGCTGCTGTTGTTGAAGTTAGAGTCGGTGGCTTGCGCTACGCGGATCGCGCATCAAGTCGAAGAGCTGTGCAGATTTTGCTTGCGAGCGCGGCGCGTGGATCGAGGGTAGGTGTGGCTGGTTGACGCAAACCTGTCGATGTCTCCTCGACTTTGACCTGGTGCGCCAGGTGCAGGTGCGTCGCTGCGCGGACTGAGGGTAGGAATGGCTGGATGCCGCAGGAGCAATGTGCCGGCGCATGCAGCGCAGCCGATGTTGCGAGGTACGGAGACACACGCGACAGGCTGCATCCGCGTGTGGACACGCAAACCTGTCGATGTCTCCTCGACTTTGACCTGGTGCAGGTGCATCGCCACCGTGAGAGTGTGCTGCCTTTGTTGAAGTTGAAGGCGGTAGGTCGCGCTGCGCGGAACGCGCATCAAGCCAAAGAATTTTGTAAATGCTGCTGCGAGCGTGGCGCGCGGATCGAGGGTAGGCATGGCTGGGTGCTGCAGCATACCCCTGCGACCGCGCCGCCTGCGCTGCGCCCTCGAAGCAACCGACACTGTCAACAGCCATGGCCCAGTCGTCACGCGCAGCAGACCTCAGCCCACTTGCGTACCGCAACCAGCAACCCAACACTGTACTCACACCGCCGTGCGCGCGCGCGTGCGGTGCGCAGGCAGAAATGGACACACTGCACGTCGTGCTCGGCGTCTGGGACCTGGACTTCACCGGCACTGCAGCACTCTTGGAGCAACCAATACTGTTCCAGCTACGACCCAATTTTATCGCGCGGCAGCCCTCAGTTACCCATTTGCGCATCGCAACCATCAACCCACCACTAAATCACATTGCCGCGCGCGCGCGCGCGCGTGCGCTGCCGCGCAAGCGGAGATGGACACGCTGCACGTCATGCTTGGCGTCTGGGACCCGGACTTCATCGGCGCTGCAGCCTTGGAGCAACCACCCATACTGTTCCAGCTATGAGCCAATTTTATCGCGCGGCAGACCTTGATTCCCCACTTGCGTAGCGCGACCATCAACCCAACACTTGATATATATCACACTGCCCTCTGCGTGCGCGTGCGCCGCGAGCAGGCGGAAATGGACACGCTGCACGTCATGCACCCACTTGCGTGCCGCAACTAGCAACTCAACACTCTATCACACCGCGCGCGTGCGCTGCCGCGCAGGCGGAAATGGACACGCTGCACGTCATGCCCGGCGTGTGGGACGCGGACTTCATTGGGGACACGCAGCACGCGACCGCGACGCATGTGGCGCCGGCGAGCCTGAGCGTGCAGGCGAAGCTCGACCTGCTGCGCGGGGACATCAAGAAGTGGATACGAGAGCAGGGGGTCACTGGCCACACGACGGTCATCTGGAGCGCCAGGTGCGGTTTGAAGTTTGAAGGTTGAAGTTTGTGCATCGGGTGCAGAGCGCACGTGTGTGAAGTCGTTGTTGGGCGCGCACGCGAAGCTCGACCTGCTGCGCGGAGACATTAGGAAGCGGGTACGAGAGCAGGGGGTCACCGGCCACGCGACGGTCATCTGGAGCGCCAGGTGCGGTTTGAAGTTTAAAGATTGAAGTTCGTGAGTCGGCTGCGGAGCGCACGTGTGTGAAGTTGCAGCCGGCCGTCGGCGCTGTTGAAGTGCGTCCGCAGCGCGCATGAGTGAGCTGCACACGCACGAACTTGCTCGTGGCGCTGGGGAGGTTTGCTGCGCTAGTCGCTGCCATCGGCGGTCGGGTTAGGGTTAGGGTTAGGGTTAGGGTTAGGGTTTGGGCCTGCCTCAGAGAGCTGGGATGGAGATGACAACCGGCGCTCATCTGCATGGCCGTTTGGAGCGCGAGGAGCGCAACCCTAACCCTAACCCTAACCCCAACCTCTTCAACAACCGTTGAGCTGTCGAATTGATGACTCCAATGAGCTGTGGCGTGGACCCACATGAATCGCGCTGCGGAGCTGGCATTGTTACTTGCTGCGCGTGTGTGGAGCTAGCATCATTAGTGCCCATGCACCTCCGGCGGTGTACAGCAACGAGGAAGCGAGCAACAGCTCCCTGCATTGCGTCAAGGCTGGATGCTTTCTGCGACTACGCATCATGTGCTTAGCACAGACCCAGCCACCGGTACACGCGTGCCTCATCGCAATGCGGAAACGGCATTCCAGCGGGCCCCAGTTCAGCGTTTGCGGCCGGCAGCCATTCTGCCGAGCGCTGCAAACTTACGCACTTAAACTGTATCTCGACACCTCTCTCACACATGTGCACACGCTTCAGAAATGACCAAATTGCACTCTTCATCTCACCGCGGCGGGCGCCTCGCGCGTGCGCCAATCACCCGCACTCACCCGCCCCCTCCCTCGTGCATGCGTCACACTGCAGCGTCGAGAGGCCGAGCGAGCGCAACTTCAAGACCGCCGCCGAACTGCTGAGCGCTGTGGAGGCGGACGACCCTGAGGTCAGCCCCAGCATGCTCTACGCGGCGGCGGCGGCGCTCGAGGGGTGCTCGTTTGTCAACGGCGGCAGCCAGAACACGCTGTGCGCCGCGCTGGCGGAGCTCGCGGCGCGGCGCGGCGCATACGCGCTTGGCACCGACTTCAAGGCGGGGCAGACCAAGGTGCCGTCAAAACCACGAAGTTGGTAGGCAAACTGAGACACATTTTGCAGGATTTGACCCGATCGTATTGGATTTCAGTCAACTCCAAATACACTACCACCATCAATTTAAGAGCAGACAGACAGTGGGTGCGAAGTAGATATGCCCATTTTTGGGTTTCAAAAAACGAACGGCTTTCCGCCGGTGGGGCGCTGCTCACGTGCTGCACATGCTGATCAGTCGCGGTCAATGCTCGCGGATTGTGCCCGCGCCAATCTCACGCGGTGCCCAGCATGGGCGCCAGTGCGGACTAGCTCGGCACCGACTTCAAGACGGGGCAGACCAAGGTGCGCGTGAACAGCGCTGCGCCTTCTGCATGTTGCGCATGCCGATAGGGCGCGGTCGCTTTGCGCGTGCCGGTCAGTTGCGGTCTTCAATGTGGCGTGTTGAGGAGTTTGCGCACGCGCTGGATCGCGCGCGGTTCCCGGCTGTGGCGCAGGTGCAGCGCCAGCGCATGCGCGCTCGGTACCGACTTCAAGGTGGGGCAGACCAAGGTGCCGTGACAGCGCTCCGCCGGTGTTGTTCGGTGTCTCGCGTGCTGTGCGCGTGTTGAACGATCGCGGTCTCCAATGTGGCCTCTTGAGGATTTGCGCGCGTACGCTCGATGCATCGACTTCAAGGCGCGCCGGACCAGGCTTCGTGACCGGTAGCGTGCGGCTTGCATGCGGCATATGCCGATCGGGCGCAGTCTCCAATAAGGCACGCAGAGTTTGTGCGCGTGCGCGCCGATTGCGCGCGGTCTCCAGCATGGGTATACGTGTGGCGCCAGCGCGTACGCACTCGGCACCGACTTCAAGGCGGGGCAGACCGAGGTGCGCGTGAACGGCGCTCCGCCGCCTGTGGGGCGCAGTGGTTCGTTCGCGTGCAGCGCATGCGGATCGGTAGCGGTTGTTGACATTGCGGCTTGCGGATTGTGCGCGCGCGCGCGCAGTTTTTGGCAGCGGTACAGTTGCGGTGGCGGCGCGTACGCGCTCGGGCATCGACTGCAAGGCGTGGCAGACCAAGGTGTGGTGAATGGCGCTCCGCCGGTGGGGCGCAGATCGCGCGCGGTTTTCAGCGGCATGGGCATAGGTGTGGCGCCAGTGCGTACGCTTGCGGCACCGACTTCAAGGCGCGGCAGACCAAGGTGTCGTGAACGTCGCTCCGCCGGCGGGGCGCGGCGCACGTACTGCGCATGTGCGGTATCTGATGTGGCTCGCAGCTTGTGCGCGCCGCTTGCGCGCGGTCCCCAGCATAGGTTTAGGTGTGACGCCAGCGCGTACGCGCTCGGCACCGACTGCAACGCGGGGCTGACCGAGGTGTCGTGACGTGCGCCCAGGGGTTGTCGATACTACGCATCTCGGTACCTGTACGACAAATGTCGATGCAGCGCATCGCGGTACCTGTACGACAAATGTCGAAAAATGTCGTACAGGTACCGAGATGCGTTGTACAGGTACCGAGATGCGTTGTACAGGTACCGAGATGCGTTGTATAGCTGACGTGATGCGTTGTACAGGTACCGAGATGCATTGTATAGCTGACGAGATGCGTTGTACAGGTACCGAGATGCGTTGTATCGACAACACCTGGGCGCACATGACGGCGCGCCGCGCAAAGCAGCGGTCCACAGAGTAGTGGCGTGTGGCGCAGGTCCCCTGTGTGCTAAGCGATTCTCAAAGTGAGGCAGCCGGAGGTGCCGTGACAGCGCCCCGCAGGATACACCTCAGGAAAGAACTCTGGTTTCGCTGTGCGCGGGGACGGCCCCCTCACGCCAGCTCGCTCACCTCTGAATCCCTCCCATTTTTCATTTTTTTTCTTTGCCGTGTCTGCTGCCGCGCAGTTCAAGACGGCGGCCGTGGAGTACATCCGCACCATGGGCCTCACGCCAAAGGTGAGCGCCGCTGCGCGCGCCGTCGCATGTTGTTGACCTGCTGCTGCAGCAACGCTCAGTCCAGGCGTTGCCCGTGCTTGCGGCGTGTTCCGCTGTGTCACACGACGATGTTCAGCCTGATCGGTGCGGGTGTTACAGGCCTCGCGAGCGCGCCAGCTACTCTGCTGCTGCACCGGTCAGCAACGCTGCGCTCGCGCGCATGATACCGGCAGCACACGCAACACTTGTACCGGCAGCACGCGCATGCAGTACATTCGGCGCGGACCGGAAGCACATGCGCGCCCTCCCTGCACGCCGTCCAGCGATCTGCTGTCGCTGGGGCTCGTCTACTTTCTGCGGCGGCGCATCGCGCGTGACAGCGCAACCGCCGCTGTCCCGCACGGGCACAGCATCGGCGCCTCCTGAGCCCATGCGTAACACATGCGCGCGCGACCCACTGAGTGTCAGAGCGGTAGCCGTAGTCCGCCTAAAGCAGAAACGAGGTTGCTGACGAGGTATTCCGTGAGACACCCCAAAGACTCTCGGAGCGCAACAAGAAGTGCGAGAATTTTGCTGGTGATGACACGTGATGATCTACAAGTATATGAACGTGTGTGATATTGAAATGCGGTGAAGAAGAGCCTTGACCTTCGCAGCTCATGAAGAAGAAGAAGATTCGGTGGTCCGGATGGACACAGCGGTGCACAGCAGCAAGATGTTCCCCATATCCGGACTCCAACACAACGGACTCCGAGAGCGCTCGCTTGCTTGCGTGCTTGCTTCGCTTGCTTTGAATACGCGTTTGGGCTTCGGTTCCATCTTGTGAGGGCGGTCACGCGATCCGCAGTGCAACCTCGGTTCTCCGGCGTGATCCAAGCCCGCCACTTCACTGCGAGACGGAACGACGACGGCGGAGGCGCGCGGGGGGGGTGGGGGGGGGGGGGGTCAGCAGGCGCGTTCTGAGACGAGTGAGTCCGCCACAGCCGTGGCGTGCGAAATCATCATGTTGACGTCAACGAGATAACGTGGCGCCGGGTGTCACAGCACGTCCGCAACGCTGCTGGAGCTGCGTAGACCAGGAGAAAATCTGCAACTGACCTGTCCGCCCAGGGTTTGATGATGTACACCTTGTCCCTTCAGAGCCTCTGGAGGAGCTTCCTGATCTTGTTGCTGCTGCACTGCTGCTGGTTCTGCACGTGAATCAGCACCCCATCATCATCATAGATCATCCAGAGGCAGTTAAGGGGTACGATCCCCTTCAAGTCTTGAACAGCCCCCCCGCAGAAAAGCCGAGATCAAACATGCCAGGAATGCTGAAGGAATGCCTTCTGACAGAGTCTTTCCCCATCTTTGGGCTGCGCAGAGCTGTGCTGCGCTGCGCCTGCTGCCCCCCCCCCCTGTTCTGTACGCAGATTTGATTTGGTGAGGCCGAGTCACTTGAAGTTCAGAAAATGAGAACATTACATTCAGCGGGATCGATTCGATACCAAAACATTCGGCGGTCAGCCTACTCGTGCACTGTCAACCTACTCGTGCACTTGAGGTCAGACGACCACCTCACTGATATCATTTTCCCAACGAAACTTTGAAAACTCAACGGACGGGGGCAAAATGACTTCTTTTTGTCTTGGTCCTTTCTGAACGCGCAAAGAAAGTTATTTCACATGATGAGCGCTGCTACCGGGACGCCGCCGGAAAGTTACAACAGCATCAATTTTTGCTGCCCTGTGAACTATATACACATGCGACCCAGCACCAACACGCCCGCCGCCAACGGCCTGCTGCCGGGACATCGCCGGAAAGTTACAACAGCATCAGTTTTTTCCGCCCTGAGTTCTGCGTCGCTCAGTCGGCGGGGCTTTGAGCACATCATCAATGCCCCCTCAACGCCACAGGCAGTGCTCAGCAGCACGCAGCGGACGCATGTGTACTTTGTTGCGCATTCGGCTTCTCCGCGCGCGGATCTTCAACTTCCAGCCGAGCGCTGACTCAGGCTGACCGCGCACGTTCCCCAGGCGTCCGACGCCTCTTATAATTGTGCAAACGAAGCCCTGTTCTAGCCGTATGAAATATATGTAGCCTTATGCAGCCTTAGCCGTCACCATGACTTTCTTGGCTTCAGCTGAACGCTGATGCAGCACGTGTGCACTCATGCCACAGTTTTGATATGTGGGCCCTGCACGGCACTCTTTGCCAGCCACCGCAGCCAGTACTGCAGGCCGCAATGCGTCGCATTTTTCCTGGGCCTCCATTCAATCTGCCGCAGTGTTGAGATCTGCGTCGCGCAAGCACTCATTGCCAGCCGCTGCAGCTAGCAGCTGCCAATGCATTGCACTTTCCCCTTCCTGATTCTTACTTCAAGTTCAACTCGCCCGCTTCAGGTCATTGCGTCCTCGAACCACCTCGGCAACAACGACATGTACAACCTGACGTCCAAGCGCACGCTCGACGCCAAGATGCGCGTCAAGAATGACATCTTCGGCCCTTGGGAGGAGGACATTGACCATCAGGTGCGCGCATGCGATGAGCATGTTGGAGTTGCACACCACCTGCACTGTACTGAGAATACTGCAACAACGACATGTACAACCTGACGTGTGAGTGCACGCTCGACGCCAAGACGCGCGTCAACAACGATGTCTTTGGCCCCTGGGAGGAGGACATTGACCATCAGGTGGGCGTATGCTGAAGTTGCACACCACCGGCACTGGACTGATAATGAAGTGACGCTCCTTGCGTGACGTGCAGTGCAGTTTGAAGCAGCACAGAAAAACAAGGCCTCTGGGGCTCATGTGAGAGGAACACAGAGCTGAGATTTTGACTTGTGTGAAATAAACATTGGCCTTCAAAGAGGTCCAAAGAGGGTATTTGGCCCACTTTGCATGCGTAGCCGAGGGGAGAAGGACACTTGCTCTCTCCGACTGGCGGCTCCAGTGTATGCATCCCGTTCAGCTTCTTGCCGGCCATGCTTCTCGGAAATTCCACCGATTAACCAGGCCCAGTCTTATACGATGATGTGCGTAGAGATACCCCATGGACCAGCTCGCCACAAACCGCATTACCAGGGAATGCCCCTTGGCAGAGGGCGCTCATGGTGGGGGCACACTGTGTCTTTTTGCTTGCCCTCACCCACACCCTAAGTACGAGCGCATATGAAGCATTGCCAGAGCCAGCGACGCCATCAGTGGCTGTACGCAGTGTACAACAAGCAGAACAGTGGTTGCGATCCTCAAAATATTGGCATCTGTCACCGACGCGCTTTGTGAATGCGACAATCAACAGCGTCAGGGGCTCATCAATGGCCTCACCCTCATCCTTGCCCTGGGTGTCTCGTTTCACGGTGGACACGGCTGGGGTCTCGTCAATGGCCTCGCCCCCACCCTTGCCCTGAGTGTCTCACTTTTATGAGGTTCCCTACCAAATGTCCACCACATGCACAGCGCTCATTTTACTCATTCTATTTTAGTTCATTTTATTCACGCTCAGACTCATATTGAACTCCACCCTGCTTAGCGCGGAGTTTAACATGATTCACGCTCAGACTTCAACTTCATTCAGAATTCAACTCCATGCAGACTTCAAGTTCAACACTCAGCAAATGCGCCTCTGCCAGAGGCCCTGGCAGCGCTCAGGCGCTGACGCTCGTCCCTCTGCGTCCGCCGCAGGTCCGTGTCATGTACACGCCGCTCATAGGCGACGAGAAGCGCGACATCGTGGAGTACACCAGGTGAACCTCGGGGTACACGCGCGGCCCCACGCGTGGACTCCATGCGTGGACTGTTGTGTAGTGCCGTGCAGCAATGAGTCGCCGTGTGTGCCGTTGCGCAGACAGCGTTTGCTGTGTGACACTCTCGCGTGTACGGCGCTTTCGCAGTCTCTGCGTGCGTTGGCGGAGCGTAGAATTAGGGTTAGGGTTAGGGCAGGGGTAGGGGTAGGGCTGGGGGCAAATTTAGGATTTGGCGCAGCGTGCGACAAACACGCCTGCTACTGTATGCGATGAGTCGCGATGCCTGCTGTCACGCAGCTCGGGCCTCGCGGATGTGTGTATGTATTGTACTGCTGTGGGCTGGCGTGGGCACGGGCGACCCGCACAAGCTTGGCAGACCACACGTGCGACAATGTTGACAACCACTTGTGCGCGTTGTCTGCTGTCATAGGGCCAGCATTACGGCTAGCGTCGTCCGGTGGGCTGCCCTGTTCCCCCTGGTTGTGTCCCCCCCCTTTGCTGCACAGTTTGGGCGACGACAGGAACCGTGCTGCGCTGCCGTGCATGTGCACCATCGCTGCACGCGCAACGGCGCCATTCATGCAAATGACGTTTTCTGATCAGAGCTACAGGCGCACGGCGCGGGCACCGTCATGGACATATGCATGCCCGCTTTCGCTGGACCAAAGCTACGAGGAACATGCCGCTCATGCAGGGGGACACGGTGCGGCTCTGAGACCCCGCTTGTTGGCCGCACTTTTTTACACTGATGCCTACTAACGCCCGCGTGATCACTCAGCCGTCAAAGACCTGCAACCACAGCGCGCACTCACACCAGAGCGCCCGACACCTTCACGAAGCGCTCATGCGCGTCGCAGATTTCGCACCACCGCACCGCGCTCAAGTGCCCCCCCCCCCCCCCCCGCCCTTTCCCCCCCCTGTCCGACGCCGCAGCTGGGGCTTCCTCAACTCCACGCACACCATGCTCACGTACACGCGCGCGATGGACAGCGCGCTGTGCGTACCGCTCATGATCGACGCTGCCGTGTGGTGCGACCACTTTGCGCGCCGCGGCGTCGCGCCCGCCGCCGCCGCGCAGGCAACGGCCTACCTCTTCAAGGTCCCCGAAGGAGGTACGGCGCGTGCAGATTAAATGCTGCTGCAATGCGCGTCTCGTGAGCGGCTTTCCCCTTCAAGGTCCTCAGAGGAGGGGGCGTGCGTACCACTTGTGATGCGCCGCTGTTGCCGTTCCGCGGCGTATCTCATCAATGTCCCCGAAGGAGGTGCGGCGTCGTGCGGTGCGGGCCACGACCTCGAAGACACGCTGCTGTACTTTTGTTCTGATTTGTGTGGTGGCGTGCAATTTCCTGTGTAATGTCTTGAAGTTTCTCAATGCAGGCACCCCACTTTAAGTCGCCGCGCGCGTGCGGCGCGCGGGGCATGCGATGGCCACGCACGCGCTCCAGCGGCGGCCGCACTCGTGATGACCCACTGCGCTATGAACCATGCATGCATCCCAGCACGCACCGAGCAGCAAGTTTGCTGCCCCCCCCCGCCCCCCTCTTAGCTCGCTTGCCGTGCCCCACTGCTCCGTATGACTGTCGCTAGCCACGGGTGCGGCCCCCGCTCGCACAGGCAGACGAGCAGCAATACCCACTGTAGCGATGCCGGCAGGTGCAGCAGCAAGACCTACAGTAGCATCATGTGTTCGGCCCCCGCTCGCACAGGCAGACGAGTAGCAAAACCCGCTGCAGCGATGCCGACAGACGCAGCAGCAAAACCTACAGCGGCGATGCCCGCAAGCACTTCAGGACGCGCGCCCTGCAGTCGTGCACCTGCGAGTGCAGGCCCGCCGCAGCAAGCGCCCTGCCTCTCGCTCCAATCGCGTGCACACTCACAATGTCCCTGTTGAACTTTGGGTCGACCGCACTGTGAAAGCTGCGCGCCGCGCATCGGCGCGGAGGTCGCCGACCCGCACCGTGTTGCCCCGGCGGCATCAAGCGCAGCGCAGGGCTGCACATTTCTATGCGCGAGGCACTGCGTAATGAAGACGGACTGAAGCACCCTCGCTGCGGTGCCGCTCGCATGTCTGCAGCAGCAGTGCTCGCCGCGCTCGCCTTCCGCACCATTCTCTCCAAAAGCAGCGTCGCGGCGCCGCCCGGCGCGCTGCCCCCTCCCCCCCTCCCCCCCCCGTGCCGGGGCACATTCATAGCAGCAGCAGCGCTCACCGCACGCTCCGCCGCACCGCGCCGCCGCAGGCGCCAAGGGCGTCGACCCCGGCTTCTTCCGGCAGATGCAGCGGCTGCGCGAGGTGCTGGAGGAGGCAGCGCTCCTCACCCCCGCCCCCGCCGCCGCCGTCCCCTGGGGGCCGGGGGGTGCGGGGGGCCCGCGGGGGGCCATTGTGTGCGCCGGTCTCAGCTGCCTGGACCTGCAGCTGTGCGGGTCGACGCAGGGCGCGAGTGCCGAGACGATCAACACGTTCCAAGAAACAAGGTGAGCGCGACGTTGCAGAAGACGGCGACTGTTGGTGTGTCACGTTTTCTGTGTTTGGTCTGGCGTAGGCCGTGCAGAGCTCATACTGGCGCAGGTGCTGCTGCGCTGGCGTCGGAAGGGGGGGGGGAGGGGCGGGGGCAATGCGCGGCAGCAACGCTCAGCTAATCCTGGGGTAGGAGGGGGGGGGGGGGGGGCTGAGGCGATTGATACGCTTCACAGGAATTGGCAGCGGCAAGCGGCGGCAGGGCAAGGAAGCATGATTCCGCAAACCTGCGCGCAGCCCAAGCAGCATGTCAAACCTCTGCAGGAGCCGCTGCACGGCTGGTGTGTTGTGGAGGGCATCTGCGTGTGCGACGGGCGCGGCGGGTCAGAGTTAGGGTTAGGTTAGGCTCCTTGCAGCTCTTTGCAGCTGCAGCCTTGCGGTAGGGTGCACGGGTTAAGCATCTCGTCTGTTGACTTTTTTCACATTAGCTGTTGACACATTTCACAAAACCTTGCGCCCCCCTCAGGCTGCCCTTTACTCTGAACCTTACTCTGATGTAAAATTCTAGGTGCACAGTCGCCCTCGCCTTGACGCCAGCCCCCCTGCTCTCCCTTCTGCCTGCCAAGTACTGCACGGGGGGTCCCAACCCTAACCCTATCTTTGATGCAAACACCAGTTGCGCACTGCCTCCCTTGCCTTGTAGCCAGCCCCACGTGCTGTTCCCCTTGCTTTCCGGGGTATGGCACGGGCAGATCCTAGCCCTCAATAACCCAGGATCTAAACCCTAGGTGTGCAGTCTTGCCTTGACCTCACCCCCCCCCGCTGTCCCCCTTGCCTGCCACATACTGCGCGGGGGGGTCCTAGCCCTGAATAATTCACAATTCAAACCCTAGGTGTGCACTCTCGCTTTGACTTCACCCCCCCCCTGCCGTCCCCCTCGCCTGCCAGGGACTGCACGTGGGGGTCCTAGCCCTACATACTCCATGATTTGAACCCTAGCTGTGCACTCTCGCCTTGACGCCAGCCCCCCCTGCTCTCCCTTCTGTCTGCCAGGTAATGTGCGGGCGGACCCCCAAACCTAACTCTAACCCTATCCTTCATGCAAAACACTTGTTGCGCACTTCCACCCTTGCCTTGAAGCCAGCCCCCCCTGCTGTCAGGCACTTCGGCTGCGGCTCCTAGCACTACAAAATGCATCGATTGTTCAAAACGCTCAGTGTGCACTCTCGCCTTGACGCCCCCCCCCCCCCCCCCCCCCCCCCTTTCTGCCTGCCAGATACTGCGCGGGGGGGTCGTGTCCTCAGGTGTCGTCGGCACTGGCATGCCTAGGCGTGCACAGCATCGCCATCACCAAGGTAAGGGGGGGGGCTTGCTAGGGGTAGCGTCACTAGGGCTATGGGGGTTGGGTTTCGGTGCAGACCTCGCCTGCGATGTAGCTGCCCACCGCTTGTCGCGGGGCAATTGAGCCACGCATCCTGGTGCATGTCTACCATCACCACTTCGTGGACCCTCAGGAGCAAGGCCGGTGGCAAGCACGGGCATTGCTCACCACCACTTGCTCTCTGGCGCCGCTGCGCTGCAGGTGGGCGCCGACGCCAACGGGCGCGAGCTCGTGCGGCAGATGGCCGCGGAGGGCGTCGACTGCAGCCGCGTCATCACCGACCCTGACCAGCAGACGGCGCTGGCAGTGCTGCCCATCTACGCCGCCACGGGGGGTGCGTACCGAGAGGAATAGGTTCAAAGAAGTAGTTTCAATCTTGAAGTAGAGGTGCACCCCAAAGGTTGGTGCTGGCGGTGCTGCCCATCTACGCCGCCACGGGGGGTGCGTACCAGAAGCAGTAGGTGTGAACTTCAGGTGCATGTGGACCTCAAGTTTGGTGCCGGCGGTGCTGCGCTTCTGCGCCGCTGCAGGAGGCACGCACCAAAAGATCTGGTCTTGCATCTCCAGAATATCATGGTTCGGCAGATTTGTGACTCCGAGTCGAAGCTTGACTTCCGTCCGGTGATCAGGAATCTTTAGCTGTAGGCCTTTCCATATCTCCTCCGCATCATGCTAGCAACTGCGGTTGTGCTCCAATGCCGCGTCCGGAGGAGCGCGCGAGCGCACCCTGCCTCTCGCAGTCTTCTCATGACATTCAAGGTGCAAAAGGCGCTTAGTGCGATTTTCTCACTGAAACAGGGAGGGTGCGGCGACCTAACCGCAGCCCACACGTCGAACACTCTCAGTCTGTGCTGCGGAGCGGTCGTCACCTCTCACAGCGCATGCGGCGCTGCTCCGAACACGGCCACCGCCGACACACCCCCTTGTAGCGGCTGACGTGTCGGCGATGTGGCAGCACACACACGCTGCTTTCGTTCAGCACCGCGACGTTCCTTGCCATGACGGTCTCTCGGTGATCCCTTCCCTCGTGCAGGCGGCGGTTACATCGCAACATTTCTAGACGTGGTCTTTTCCCTTCATGCCATGGCTGCTTCGTGGCATTTCTCGCCGTAACGGCCTTTCAGTGGCATCTTTTCTCCCGCACGCCACCGCTGCTTGGTGACGTCTCTCTCCGTGACGCGCTCTCCGCGGTCTCTTCCCTCGCGCATGCCGCGGCTGCACCGTGACACTTTGTGACGTCTCCACCGTGACGGCCTCCCCCTCCCCCCCCCCTCCCCCCCCTCCCCCCCCCCCTCGTGCAGGCCGCGGCTGCTTCGTCAACCTGGCCGCCAACAACACGCTCACGGCGGCGGACATCCTCGCGCAGCTGACACACGGCGCTGCGCAGCCCGCCGCCGCCGCGTTCCACTTTGGCTACCCCCACTTCCTGCCCCTCATCCAGGGGGAGGCCCTGGCGGGGCTGCTGAGGGATGCCAAGGCGGCTCTGGGGGGCGCACTCGTCAGCATAGTGAGTGACCCGACGACTCACACTCAGACTCTGAGTGACCCGAGGCACGTCGCGCAGCCAGCGCGGCGCGCGGCGCTGCCCCCCTCTCTCCCCCTCACAGCTCTTGAACTTCGGACCATGCCTCAACTGCGCTGAATGACCGCGCTCCGCCATGTGCCCCCCCCCCCCCCCCCCCCTCCGCAGGATCTGAATGGCGTCGACAACGACGACGCTGCGCGCAACAGGCACGAGGCAGTGCTCGGCGCCGCGCTGCCGCACGCCGACGTGCTGCACGCGAACCTCGAGGAGGCGGAGGCCATCAGCGGCATAAAGGGGGACCCCGCCGCGGCCGCGCAGTGGTAAGCCGGGGGCGCATTATATCTTGAGCAGCTTTGAGAGCGGCGTGAAGGGGGACACCAAGGCTGCGCAGTGGTGACCTGAGGGTGCGTCTTGCACGCGGTGTCTTGACTAATGCTAGTAGCGGTGTCAGGGGGGGCCTCGCCGCGGCCGCGCAGTGGTAAGCGGGGGGGCGCATGGACTACGCAAGCGGCATCTCGAGTAGTGGTGATAGCAGCGTGAAAGGGGACACCAATGCAATGCACCCCTGGCGCAGCATTGCACAATTGGTATCCGAAGCAGTGGTGATAGCGGCGTCGAGGGGGACCCCGCCGCGGCTGCGCAGTGGCAAGCCAGGGGCACTTCATTACGCCAGCATTATCTTCGTCATGAGCCTTTGTGGCGTAGGAACACCGCCAGTCGTACATCAGGGGCGCGGCGGCGGCGGCTGTCGCGGCGGCCGCCCTCGCGGCGATCGCACGCGCACAAAGTCACCGGCAGGCAGTACGGTCCAGCGCTCCAAGCGGCACGTTAAGGGGGGCCCCGCCGCAATCGCACAGTGGTATGGCTTGGGGTGCATTGCGCAAGCGGTATCTTGAGAAGTGGTGTTAGGGGCATGAAAGGGGACGCCGAGGCTGCGCAGTGGTAAGCGGGGGCGCGCTTTATTACAAAAGCGGTACTTTGAGCACGGTGATAGTGTAATGAAGGGCGACACGAAGGCTGTGCAATGCTACGCCGGGGGTGCATTACGGACGCGGGCGGTGTATCTTGGGGAGTGGTGATAGCCGCGTCAAGCGGGCCGTCAAGGCTGCGCAGTGACAAGGCCGGGGGTGCATTACGCGGAGCCGGCCTTGGCCGGCCTTGGGACGGTGGGGATAATGCGCGTCGGGACGCTGCTCGCGCACTCTGCTGCGGCTGCGTAATGATCTGAAAGCTGGGGATACGTTGCGCAGAGCCGTAATTTGAGCGGTGGCGACGGCGTGCACCGGATGCCGGCAGATATTGGCGCTCGCTGTGCATAGCGCGCTGTGACGCATGTCGAGGTGACCTATCAGTGCGCCCTTGCGCAGCGGCCGCTGGCAGCAGCGACATCTGTAGCCGCCATTCACAGCACTTGGCAAAGCGTTGCTGGGGGCCGGACTGTTGTATTGTCATGTCGGCGCATTGTGCTACTCCTGCTCGCGGCACAGTGCTGTTACGCGCATGTGACCAAGCCAGAAAAGCCAGCAAAACGGTCCCAATCACCATTGCGGCGGACACCGGTGGCATTGCCAGCAAGACGGACTCTGCCATAGGCGCCGCTACCTCGCCTGCGACCGCAAGCCCATTTCTGGCGCGCATTGCATGGACGCACGTGCTCTCAGACGCAGCGCACACGCGCACTGACGCTGCCTCTCCGTCGCCACGCCTCGTCACACGCGCTAAAAAAAAACGCGTGCAGGTTCCTCGCGCGCGGCGTCGCCGTCGTCGCCATCACTATGGGCGCGGACGGCGCGCACGTCGCGGCCACCGCCTCCGCCGCGCGCGCCGCCGCCGCGCGCCTGCCCGCCTCCTGGTGCGGCGGCGCGCTCACGCTGCCCGCGTACGCGCTGCCGGCCGGCGCCGACGCCAACGCCAATGGCGCCGGCGACACGTTCGTCGCGGGGCTCGTCTGCGCGGCGGTGTGGGACGGCGGCAGCGGCGGCGGCGGCGGCAGCGGCGGCGGTGCGCCGCTGACGCTGGAGGCGGCGGCGCGCCTCGCGCTGCTGTGCGCGATGGAGCGCGTGTCGGGCGGGCTGCGCGGCCGCGGCAGCGGCGCGTGTGTCACGGCGCTCGGCGCGCGCGCGGTCGCCGACGCCGCTGCCGCTGCTGCTGCCGCACCGTAGCGCTGGCTGGCACGCGCGCTTCGTCGTTTGAGGCGTGGCTGTGCAGCGCTTCATTGCACCCACGGGCCTAGATCATAGAAGATCATAGAACCATGGTCGTCTTTATCACTTGTGCTCCAGGCTCTGTGCGTGCCTCTGTGTTTTGTGATGCGTGCACTGAATTGGCCTGTCTATTGAGCGTGTCCGCCAGTGCAGCAGAACCGCGGACGCCACAGTGATCGTGCAGAAACTGTTCGCGGGCCCGCCAACAACTGCAGATAAGTGTCATGCGCAGTTTTCTATCATGAGAGGAAACTGTATCGCTGCTGTGGTGTTCGTGGTCTGTTGCAAAGCCCTGCGTGCATGCACGCTTGACGCAGCCGCTGGTCTGGCTGGCAGGCATCAGCGCTCAGGCAAAGAAAAAAGCAAGAAGTCTGGAAAAATCTGTGTGTTTATTGCCGGCGCGCGCCCATTACGGGGCCCATTCGCGCTGCGAAACACAGAGAGCGCCGTGGCGCCCGCCCTCGCGCCAGCAAGCGGGTAGATAGGGTATGAACGGCGTTTCCCTCGGCGCTGCGGCGGTGACGCTCCAGCGTCAGCAGCAGCGCTCAACGCATGGTGGACCTGCGAGACCAATGCGCCTTGGTCATTGCCGAAGCGCCGTGGCAGTCCATCGCTGGCCAGCAAGGGCGGGGGGGGCGCTAGGCCAGGGATCGTTGTCGAGTCCGTGAGGTGCCAGTTGTTGCGCAAGGCGTTTGGCAGTTGGAACCGCGGGCGCCCTCAGTGCGGCTGTGACGCGCAGACACGCACCGGAGGTGCAGCACGTCAGTGAGGGAAGCTGAGGAATGCCGCTCTGGCACGGCACGGTGCGCCGCAAGGTAGCATGCTTGATTGGAGCACTGCCAAGTGCTTCGGGACCACTTCACCAGTGCCGCACGCCTCCCGCTTCAGAGCCAGGAAATGGGTGCGCAACGGCAGTCTGCGGAATGAGGTATGGAAAATATACTGCCGCGCGCTGCGCCGCACAGCAGATGACCTGCCTTTATCGCTGTTGCACTCAGCTCGATGCAGTCGCAGTGGCTGCGTGCCGCGCACCGCATCCCGTGCTCCACACTTTCACAAACGGCACAAACGGCACTCCATCGTTGCCAACCAAAACAGCGCTCAGAAGCCGCGTGCTCGCGGCAGCACGCGGCACGGCCGCCGCCGCCGCCGCGGACAGTTTCAAAACTCAGCCGCCGCCTCACTTTGGCATGTGCCCGCCCATGCAGGAGTCGCGCGTTGCGGCGGCGGAGGGCGTCATCTCGACGCCGTCCCACTTCTGACATCCCGCCGACGTAGCAAACGCGGCTTGCCATCTGCGTGTTCCGATGAATTATCATGCTCTAGGTACCATGTTCTTGTATCGATATCATGCTCTACATGCCACCGTCGTAACGCTGATGGACCGCACATCACGCCCTCGCCACATGGCCGACCACGCAGAGGTGGAAGTTGCACGCGGTGGCGGCGAACGTCGCCGTGTTGCTGTCCGTCGCCGACGCCGCAATGATCCGGCAACAACGGCACTCATGATGATGACTTGAACGTACATCAATACAAATTGCCTCCTTACCTTGGCACGCGATCGTCGACTTAGAAGTTGCGCATTGCGGCGGGGAGCGTCACCGCGAGTGCCGTCAACCCCCACCATGGCAACGACGTGGGCATCTGAGGCACTTTGTCCTGACAGTATTTGTATGTGAAAGAGTGAAGGACACGCCGGTCCCGCTCACCTTGGGCACATGCCCATCCACGTAGAAGTTGCGCGTCGCGGCGGGCAGCGTCACCGTGATGCCGTCCATCTCCGGCGTGACGACGACCTGGCAGCCGAGGCGCGACGTCGCCGTGAGCCCGAAGGCCTGATCGAGCATGTCCTCCTCATCTTCGCTCGGCTCGGGGAGTGCTGCGTAGATGTCGTCTTCGAGTATGACGTGGCACGTGCTGCACGCGCACACGCCCTCGCACGCGCCCTCGAGCTCAATGTCATGCCTGAAGGGGGGAGGGGGGGGAGAGGGCACACAGAGCGATGCAACCTGCGTCAGCGATTCGGCGGAATCGGCTGCGAAAGCTGCGCAGAGACCTGACCTATTGAGTATTCCAGGATCCCCATCCCTCCGATCGTGGTGGGCTCTAATGGTAGTCTTCCGAAGAGAAGTAGTGAGGTGTCGGGCTGAGACTTGGGGTTGATAGGAGGGGTTAGGGCAGGGTTTTTGCACGTGGTCGAGCAGTACGCAGACCACAGCGGCGGCAGTAAAGCAGCGTTGAACCCATGCCAATGAAAAAGAGCAAGCTGCGGGACAGTTCTTTGGTCGCCGCGAGCTACCTGCATCAGCGCTGCAAATTCTGCAAGGACGACTTGGGGTGAGTATTCGAGCTGCTGCCTCGCATTCGATTACCTGGTCTACTCGGACCTCAGGCGCAGACTCACTTCTCATATCTGCTGATGCAGACGACGTTGAGTCCACGTCTGAAGCTGCGCGATAATTCGCGGCGAAGCCCTAAAGGCTTGAATGAGTTCATGGCGACTTTGGCGCAAGTGAGCTGCGCGCAGGGGGGGGCGCTGGTCCACGGAATCAGACTACGGAGACGGTCATGCTGGGGCGTTGGGGGGTGCGTTTGCGTCGTTCGCAGTGAGGCGTCTCGATCACCGACCGCATGCGTCATACTTGAAGAACGCTACGCTGGCGGTTACAGACGTCACCGGCGTTGACGCAGTTACCGGGCGTCAGAGGCTCCGCAGCTTGTGCGTGGAGCATGGGGGGGGCAGGCAGAGGCATGCACCAATGCAACGCAGCGGGGTCCATTCGGCATTGACGACGCTGAGCTCGCTCCGTCCTCCGTGTCTCGACTGGCTCCCTGATCTGACTCATCACGTGACTTGACTCTACCTATCTGGCTCACTGATGAGTTGACTCACTCCCTGACCTGACTACCTCATTACCTACTCACTCAATGATCTGACTCACTTGTGCGCGACTCGCATAAGGTTCATCCCCACCGGCGCATCCACCGTCCTGACCTCGCCGTGCTTGTTGCGCCAGTTTATCGTCACACTGCACAGCGTTTGCAGTCAAGCGAAAGGGGGTTGAAAGTGCTGATCACAGATCGCAGCAAATCCTGTTGCAGAGCCAAGCTTGATCAGTGATGGGGTGTGATGCTGCCGTAGCGGCCAAGTAAGCTCAAGGTGCTGTAAGTGGTGTACCGTAGGTGATGGGTGTGGCAGCACTGTTGGTGGCAGCGCCGAACAGCGCTGCACATGGGCACAGGGATAATGCATCTAAATCAGCAGTACATGCAGCGCTTGCGCCGAACAAAAGATGCAAGCATGACGAGGCATGAGTTGTCAGGAGCTGCGATGCATCGGACGCAGTGCTGGCTGCACAACTTTCCAAATCACCAATGTCTATGTCTGGCGAACACAGTGCCGATCGATTGACGTGACAGCAGAACGTAATTTTCAGCTCAGAGTGCTGGTACTCACTTTGGAGCATTGGCGAACTCTGACTCGTCGCCATGTCGTGCTGTGGCGGACAGCAATTGAGCACACACACAAAGTCAGCCACCGCACGTGGTGTAACTTTTGCGCACCACTAAATCGTCTGCTTCAAGCAACTTGCAAAGACACCGTGGTACCTGTCCTCGTGCTGCTTATGCATCGCTGCGTTGCAGCAGCACAGTAGGGTGCGATCCAAGGCCAGCTACAGCGATGTATAGACAATGCTGTGGACTGCTGTGTCGTATGTCGTCGCCACTGCCTCGCTGCCAGCCGCGCCAGAGAAGCTCCCGCTGAGCTCATCTCGTGTTTTCTGTGCCACCTGCAAGGAGCATGCACACACGTCTCTTTTTTTCTTCCTCACACACACACCTTCAACAGCAGGCGCGTCAACCTGACCTAGTTCGAGGTGGTGTGCAGCATCGTGATTCTGCTCGTTGGCAGTGGCGGCCATGCATCGCTTGCTCGCTCGTGGTGCAGTTCGCTGCCTGCCGCCAGCAAGGCGACTGGTGGTGCCACATCACAGCGTGTTGTCCACAGCCTTGATTTTGCCGGCGGTGGCCCTCAGCACGATCCACGCAGCGACAGCCCTGCTGCACCAGCAACGAGAGCAGCAGCAGCTGCTGCAACATATTTATGTTAATGAATTCTCGACAGCTGGCAGCAGAAGAGAGTTTCATAGCAGCAGTGTGGCGATGAAGCGGCGAGGAGGTGCGAGCGCTCTGGAGCCAAAAATCATGTGGCGCAAGAAGAAAAAGAGCAAGATCAATGCCAAGCTGGGCAGGAGGGATAAGGCAAGTTCGTGCTCTGTGACAAGTTGTATTCCGCAAGTGAGGCCTGCGTCTTCTGAAGTCTGGTGGTTTTTGCTAAACAACACAAACATGAAACTGCTTGTTGAACTAGACTCTTGGCTCCCAGGGTCAGGATCAACGTCATCTGCCTGCCTGGATGCCTGGATGCTGTGTGGCGCCATTGGCTGCACATGCTCACCACCACGCCTGCATCTCAGGGGAACTTCATTCTGTGTGCATGTCGCCATCTCGCCAATGCAACCCCCATGGAGCTCCGCCCCCCGCACGCCTCCCCCCCTCCCCCCCGTGCCGCGCAGGCGCACGGCGAGCCCGGCTGGCGCCTCCGCGCGGAGCGCGAGAGCACGCGCATCGAGGGCCGCGCCGCCACAGACCACGCCCTTGCCGTCGGCGACGGCGAGGCAGAACAGGACAAGTTTGCGGGCTACGTGGAGGAGCTGCTGGCGCCGCGTGGCGAGGACGCCGACGCGGGTGCCGTCGCGCGCTCGCGCAGGCTGGACGCGGACAGCCTGTGGGTGCAGGCGCGCAGCAGCGCGGCGGCGGCGGCGGCGGCGGCGGCGGCGGGCGGCGGCGCGGACGCCGCCGCGGCGACGCGCAAGTACAACCTCCTGCTGCGCGCGCTGGGGGCGCAGGGGCGCTTCGCGGAGGCGCGGTCGATCGCGTGGCGCGAGATGGACGAGCGCGGCGTGCCGGCGGACGCGGGGACGTTCTCGGCGCTGCTGTCGGGCGCGGCGCGCGCGCGCGACGGCGCCGCGATTGACCGCATCTGGGCCGCCATGCGGCAGCAGCGCTCAGGTGCGTGCGCGGCGGCAGCAGCGGCAGCTCGCGCCCCCGCGCCTTTCCGTACCTGGTTCTGGCTGCATGAGTGCAGCAGAGAGCCTGTTGTGTCAAGAAGTCAACCCTGCATCAAGCCGACGAATTTGCGCACGCTGCAGGTGTCGGTGTGGTCGGTAGCGCAGGTGCGCACTGCGCTCTGTTGAGCCGCTGCCGCCGCATTCGATGGCAGGCTGCGCGCTGCACGGCGACGGCGTTGCCGGAAGCGTCTGGATCCGTGTCGGCGGGCACTTGCGCACACAAGCAAAAAGCAAAAAATGCGCTGCTTTTGTATGTGGTTGGTGCACGTCAGTATCGGCCCCTCATGCAAACAGCACCATGGCGTGCACTGCTGCTGCTCGTTCCGGTATGGCGCGCTGCGCGCGCGGCCTCCTCGCCGCATGTGCATTCCGTCGACCGCGTGACTTCACCTAGGATGACCGCAGCAACTTCAACATGTATCTACAGCGTGCCCCGCGCGCTGCATCCGCACAGACCGGCGAGCCCGTCTCGCCGCCGGCGGACACGTGCGAAGAGCGCAGCCGCACGCTACCATCAGCGCCCACCAGCGGCGCGTGCGGCAACGCCTTTCCGCCCCATATGCACGTTCTTCACCGCCGCGCCTGTGCACTCAGCATGTTCTGTGCCCCTGGCGTCACCGCAGCGGCGACCGGCGAGCCCGTGTCGCCGCGCGAGGACACGTGGGGAGCGCTGCTGCACGCGCTGGTGCGCTGCGAGCGGGTGGACGACGCGCTGGCGGCGGGTGCGGCCATGCGCGAGGCGCGCGAGCCGTGGAACAACTACACCTACAACACGCTGCTGACGGGCCTCGTGAAGCAGGACAGGCTGGACGAGGCGTGGGCGGTCAGTGCTAGGGTTAGGGTTAGGGTTAGGGTAGGGGTAGGGGTAGGCTTAGGGCTAGGGTTAAAGTTGGGGGTAGGGTTAGGATCAGGGTTAAGGTGTTGGGCGGATGCCGCGCTTCTCTTGGACATCTGGGGCTCGAAGAACCTTGTCTGTGGCGACGGCGCGGCGGCGCCTGAGCGCTGCAACGACCAGCTGGAAGCCCCCCGCCATGTCAAGCGAGGATTCGGACGGCGCATCAGATAGCGAGCGGTCCACCGCCGACGTTTCACGAACTCGCATTTGCATAGTACCCGTTGTTGTACGTGATGACCGACTACATCGCTGCCATGCTTGCACGCGTGCAACGCTGTTACCTTGAGCTGAGGCCCCTGACGGCCTAGGACCGTCAGTCCTGGCTGCCGCGTCCGTGGAGCAGAGGCCGCGTGCAGCACCGCCATTGACTTGCAGAGCGTTGCTGCAGATCCCATCACCGGCCGCTGCGGCGCCCTGCGTGAAGCGACAAAGGGGTGGCTGAATGGGGTGCAGAAGGCGCACACGACTGTGCCGTCCATTCCCTTTTCGGTGCACTGTTAGATGTAGGGCAGCTGAAGCTTGGCGCAGTGCGCAGCGGGCTGCGAGGCTCGCAGCGCCGGGTGGCACTGTGTGCATGGCACGGTGGGCGCTCTTGCGTATCGTCATGTCAATTTCAAACCTCAACTTCAACCCCTTGCTGGTTGCGCCGCCGCAGGCGAGGCAGCCACCCCAGCCGCATGCACAGCACCCTGGTCCCTCACCCATGCGCCCCTCGTGACCGCCTGCCCCCCCCCCTCCCCCCCCCCCCCGTAGATGTACCGCGAGATGATAGGGGAGGAGGTGGAGCGCGACGTGCACGTGTACACGACCATGATGCGCGCGTGCGCGCTCGGGCGCGAGTTCGAGCGCGCCATGCAGCTCATGGACGAGCTGGAGGTGCGCGGCCTGCAGCCTGCGCAGGCGACGTTCAACGCGCTGCTGCGCGCGGCGGCGACGTCGCCGCTGTGGATGAAGGTGTGTCAGCGCGCGTCTCATCTTAGGGTTAGGGTTAGAGTTAGGGGCAGGGTTAGGGTTAGGGTTTGGGGCAGGATTAGGGTTAGGCGAGGCACGCACTGGAGTGGGAAGAACTGAGCCACTTCTGAGTCTGCGGTGTGTCTCACACGTACCACCCAAAACGGATGAAACGTGGCTCTGCTGACGGTGGGGCAACACGAAACTGCGCGTCCTCCGACCACTCACCCCATCCGAGAGCAATGCGATGATGCGCAAACTTCAGCGCTCAACGCGCCGTACCCGCTCATACTGAACACCCCCCACTCGCATCGCCGTCACGTCATTATGCGCACGCAGTCCCACTTAACTTTATGACACTGCTCATCCTCCACCTGCTAATCCCACCTGGGAGCAACACTTTAAAGAACGATAATGTGCAACTCTTTAACGTCCCCGCTCCGTCCCCCCCACCCCCTCATAACCCCCCCCCCCCCCATCACCCCCCCCCGCAGGCGTACGGCAACATGGTCGATCGCCTGCGCGGGCGCATGCGCGGCTACGGCATACCGCCGTCGCAGGAGACATTCCAGTCGCTGCTGGCGTGCTACGGCAACCACGGCGACGCAGACGGCGTGCAGAGCGTGCTCGCGGAGATGCAGGCGTGGGCGCTGACGCAGCGCGCGCTGGACCCCGTGGAGGCGCGCGCGGGGCTCATCAGGGGGCCTGTTAGGGGGCCCCCTAGGGGGGTGGCGCGCATGCGCACCGACGCGAGTGCTAAAGGGCATCAGCAGGGGGCGCTGCAGGCAGGGGAGGTGCCGCTGCAGTTGGGGACCGGGGAGGGGGGGGCAGTGGCGGCAATGAGCCAGGGGGAAGGGGGGGAGGTGGCGGCGCTGGCAGGGGGGTGGGAGGGGGCGTCCGCGCTGACGGTGCCCACGTATAACGCGGTGCTCTCGGCGTACTCGGGCTGCATGAGCGTTGGGGAGAAGATGGGGACGCGGCCGCGGTACGGGAGCCTGCCGGAGCACGTGGAGGAGATGGAGAAGGTGAGCCCTAGGGCTGTGGCTACATAGGGTTTAGGGTTCTGCTTGGGGCTAGGGTTAGTATGGGGTTGGAGTTAGGGTTATGAAGTGGGAGGCAGAGCTTCGACGGCTGACACGTTCCTGCGGCATGCGAGACGCTGCGCGGGCGCGCCAAATGGGCGGGATGCGCGCAGTCAGTGCTGAAGAGCATCCGACACGCCATGCTGTAGATGGCGAATGAGCCGGTAGCGTGCAGCGTCAGTAGACTGCAAAGAGAGAGAGCTGGTAGCGTGCGGCGTCAGTAGCCCGCAAGAGAGAGAGAACTCACAACATGCATAATTGCTGCATGCGCACAAGCTGCTGGCGCCGTGCGCTGACAGCGCCACGAGGGCGTGCGCCCCCCCCCCCCCCCCCCCCCCCCCTCCGCCACGCCCGATGTAACTTCGCCTTATTCATCCATGCGACGGCGCTGGCGCTTTGCGGAACGCAGCGGCGATGCGCACTGACCGCATCGTGAAATATTGCATCGTGAAAATATTGATTGTGTCTCCCCCCCTCCCCCAATCGCTGCCGCCCGCACCGCGCGCAGCAACGGCTCGCCCACCGCATCATCAGGATCAGCCGGCGCGACCGCGACCGCCTGGAGGAGCTGCGCATGGCAACGCTGGACTACGACAGGGACAAGGAGGAGGCCGTGACCGGCAAGAACAGGGTGCCCGGGAAGCGCGTCAAGTTCAGGGGGATGACGCACGTCGAGGACATGCGCACGGAGGTGAGGCGCGCCGACGCTGCCGCTGCTGCTGCCGCCGCTGCCGCTGCTGCTGCCGCCGCTGCCGCTGCTGCTGCCGCTGCCGCGCGTAGCGGAGCGGAGCTGAGCGCTGGATTGTAGGGGGGAGTGCGACAGCATCGCGGTTCGAACGCATGCGCGGCGGCATCTCGTGCCCTACTGCTCATGTGGTATGATGGACGGCTCCTGGAGGTGCTCGAGCTGGAACGGTGACTAGAGGCTTGCCTCCAATAAGGTGTAATAAGGTGTTGCAGGTTCCCGAGCGAAGCTGCGCTTGGGGCAGGGGAAAGGCGTTGCAAGGACAAGTTCAGCTGGGGGCTGATGGGGGTGATGGAAAGGGGCTGGGTTTGTCGCGCATAACTATCACCGGCAGGGCGCCTGGCGTGAGCGAGGCACAGTGACTGCAAGCGCCATCAGCGTGCCCGCCGCAGCAATCGCGCCTTTCATACAGCAGAGCCCGCTTGGAGTATGCATGTATGCACACACCACGCATGGTGAGGCATGTATGCAAACCACTTATTGTACTGTACGTATGGTAGACCACGCATCGACGCCCCGTGCCGTCTTTCGCGCGCCGCGAACACCCCCCTACCCCCCCCCCGCGCGCACAGGAAGCCTACGTCGACTTGTATGCATGTACATGCGCACTACGCGCTGCAAGGTATGTAGAGACCACGCACCGCTACCCCCCCCCTCTCTCCTCCCCGCGCGCAGGAAGCCTACGAAGACTACAAGGCCCTGCTGGCGGAGGCCGTGGCGAAGCACGACGCGCGCGAGCGCGGCGAGCCGGCGCCCGCAGCAGCGCTCACCGACGGGGGCGAGGGAGCGAGGGGGGAGCGCCGCGTGATGCGCAGGGGGCCGGACGGCGCGCTGTACCGCGACTGGTCGGCGGAGGCGACCGACGTGGAGGAGCTCATCGAGGAGCTGCGGCTGGAGCAGCAGGCGGGTTTTTCTCTGTGTGTTTGCGACAGACGGCAGTGCTCAATCAGTCTTTGTCTTTAATCGGAGGCAGCGCTCAGCGCTCAGAGCATGTCGCGCGCCTTCGGCCGCGCAGCGCGTCTGATGCGCCGCCGTCGCGGCCGCTCCGGCTGCCGACCGCCATGGCGCTGTTGTCATGCGTTTTGCTGTTTGAGAACTGTCAGGGCGCCGGCGGCAGGGGCGCGCTGCTGCGCCCGTGCGGAGGCGACTGTGTACTTGCAGGCTGCTCTCCGTGGTGGCCGTCGTCCGATGTGCGTGCGGCGCGTCACTGGCTGCGCTGCAGTCACTCCCGCAGTGTCCTTGTGAAGATGGGGCATCATCGCAGGCATTTCGTCCTTTCTGAACTCACACCCGACGCTCGAGGAGCGTTCTGGTGAAGACTGCAGGGGGCCATCATTGTACGCGTTCCATTTATTCTGGACCCGTGCCTGCCGCGCAATAATTTATCAGTCATCGTATTTAATGCTGGGCACTCACCTGAGAAGCATCGCGTGCTGGCGCAGGCAATCGCAGAGGGGGGCGAGGACGCGGAGGAGTACGACAGTGAGGACGAAGACTCGGACGAGGATGACGAGGACGACCAGCAAAGGTACACCTGTACTCCAATGCGTGTGATTTGTACTGTACGAGAGCAGTTCTGTACTGTGCCAGTACACGCATCTGGCCGTGTCATGACACACATGGCAGAGTCGGGGGGGGGGGGGCACATGGACGAGGACGTAGGGGTCGACCTCGAGATGCCTGTTTGGCGGCGTTGTGTGAGTGGTTGTCATTCAGCCGCCATTCATACTTCCGATCTTCACCCCCTGCCACTCACGCCTTTGCCAGTGCTTGGCGCAGGCGCAGGTACACGGAAGACGACATCGAGGAGCTCGCTGCGCAGCTGCGCGCGGAGGAGCGCGGCGACTACTGAGGGTTAAAGCTAGGGTTCAATCAGCTCATAACCATGACATGCCACACTCCCCTTTTTCACCCCTGCCTTGCGCCGCTTGCCAGTGTCCGGCGCAGGCGCAGGTACACGGAAGACGACGTGGAGGAGCTCGCCGCGCAGCTGCGCGCGGAGGAGCGCGGCGACTGACCAGGGTTAGGGCTAGGGTTCACTCATCAACGACGTTTCTCCACACGATTTTCCCTTCAACAAGTGTCAAAGCGAGGGTTACCTGAGCCTCCGCCGCTTCACGTCTGTTGCAACTGCGTCAGGCGCAGGCGCAGGTATACGGAGGACGACGTCGCGGAGCTCGCGGCGCAGCTGCGCGCGGAGGAGCGCGGCGACTACTCGCACCTCGACGCGGAGGTGGAGTTGGAGGTGGCGCGCGACCCGCGCTGGCGCGCCATGATGGACCGCCTCAAGCGCCGCCAGGAGGTGCGTCACCCCACTTGAGTATTGAAGATGAAGTTGAAGTTTTAGTACTAGAGGCCAACGTACCGCAGCAGCGGCGACCATGGTCTTGGTGGAAGGCATTCAATTTGACGGCTGACCACCCGTTGTCCCCTAGAGGTGTACGACCTTTTGATTCGTTTCCATGAAGTCAGAGTTCCAGTATACTAGAGGTTTTTGGAGTGGTCGTGTATGCTCGAGTGTATGCTCGAGATCCCAGCGGAGGAAGGGTGCACGAGCTTGATAGGCGCGTGCGTGTTGTGTTCGATGTGGTGCTGACTAGGGTTTCCGCCCCTCAAGTGGCAGTAAATGATAGTATTGGAGAAGGTGACGTGCGTTGAAGTTGAAACTGAACTCAATGTTGAGTTGAAGTCTTGGTCGCGAGCGCGGCGCCGTGCTCACGTGCAGCTCAAGCGCTCCTCTGGGTCAGGGTCAGGGTTAGGGTCACGATTAGTCTTAGGATTAGTGCAGCACCGCTCCTCGTGTCGTGCTGCAGTTGCCGCTGCGAGCACGCAAGATGATGCACGCCACATGGCGATATCGGACGCACTGCCAGGCCAGAGCAGCATGTACCGTATGCGCGGTTCGCGGCGGCATCGCGCGGGTTTAGGGTTAGGGTTAGGGTTAGCATCAGTTGGTGCCTGCGCCGCTGCCGCGTCGCTGATTTGTGCGCCGCGCCGCCTCTCCGCTACCGCGACAGCGGCGGCGGCGGCGGCGGCATTGGCTTCTCGCACATCTCACCGTTCAGCGCCGCGCTTAGGGTTAGGTTGGGGTTAGGGTTAGGTTAGGGTTAGGTTAGGGTTAGGTATAGCTAACCCTCAGACTCGCATACTTCGAAGTACGTGCATGCGCCGCCTCTCGCCGCCGCGTGCCGTGCACTGCCGTGTGCGCTCGTCGCGCAGCACCGACGCGCTCCGCCCCCCCCCCCCCCCCCTCCCCCCCCCTTGGCCCGTCTCTTTGTTTTTGTTGAGCGCCGCTGCAGATGGGCGACGAGTTCTCCGATGACGACGAGGACGACGACGAAGCTGATGACGATGAGGATGCGGAAGAGGTGCCCGGAGACTCTGACGACGAAACTAGCGATGCTGAACAAGGCGGCGAGGCGGGCGAGGTGCTCATGCTGGACGCCGACGGCAACCTCGTGTCCAAGGTATGTATGTAGGCGTGTGCAGCGTGGAGCGTCACTTCTAGTCACTTCATTCCAAGGTATGTATGTATGTGCGGCGTGGCGCGTCACTTCTTGCCTGCACCACTTCACATCATTGCACCATTTTTTCACACCGTTGCCTGCACCAGTTCATATCATTGCGTGGGAGCTGGTGGTGCGGTTGTTTGTGTGCCTGCTGGCCAGTGGGTTTCCTGTGGGCTGAATGGGCTCTGCTGGGCTGCATGCCCCCCCCCCTCCCCTTCTCTCAACATTAGCCAAAGCCGGCGATTGGGGAAACGTTGGAAACATACAAGGACCCGGGTGTGAAGCAACAAATCTCTGTGTGTTTTCTCCGACAGACAATCATTTTCTGTGCGTTGCAACGCCGTTCCCGCCGTGCCAGCATGACAGCGAACCCAAGGCTGAGCCGTGCTGCGTCATGCAGACTTGCGCACGAAAGCGTCGGCAGCGGAGGCCGCGAGTCGCCCATGTGCATGAACCCATGTGCATAAGATCCATAGTAACATGGTGATTAATGCCGGTCGCAGCGCTGCCACGCGCTCCTCGCCGCTTCGCCCTAATGACATGCGCGCGATTAAGCTCAGCCTTGTCAATGCTCAGCTCGTCACGGTGGTGACAACGCTTAACAGCGCCAAGTGAGCGCTGCTGATCGCGCGATGCGCCCGCATTTTGGCTCACTTTGACCGACTGTGCCGTGTGCAGCCCTCTGGAACTTGCCTCTTGCCCGCCGGCGCTAGTCACGCCATGCACGCGCCGGGCTTTAGCCGGCATCCTGCTGCGTGCACGGGATTCGGAAACCTGTTGCGAACTCATCACAGCGCTCTGAAGGACTCAGGACGGGCAACTGTACTCTGCGCGTTATCTGAAGCATCATCTGCAGCGCATTCTCATGCGCTCTCGCAGTCGATGCGCCCGCATCTGCGCCCGGTGCCGCGACGTCGCTCCGCCGCTACACTTCTGCAAACCCTGCGGCGACCATGTACGCCCCATCCACAGCACAATTCCCCTAACACTCAATATGTGACCATGGTCACTCACCCGTCGCCACGCCCCCCCCCCCCCCGCCGCCGCGCCGCCCGGCCAGCCCGCCGGCGACGACGACGCCTTCGACCTCGACGACAACGCCGCGGCGGCGCCTTCGGGCATCGACGGCGGCGGCAGCGGCGACGGCGCGCCGCTGCAGCAGCTGAGCGACGACGAGATCCTGGAGAAGATGGCGCTTGTGAAGGCCGCGCAACGGCGCCCCGGGGGCGTCACGCCCGCGGATCTCGCGCGTATTTTCGGCCCGGCCCCCCCCGCCGACGATGCCTCAGGGGCCTTGCTAGCCCCCCCCCGACTGCTCTCGGAGGGGGGCGAGGGGGGGGCGCAGGGGGGCGGGGAGGGGGAGGGGGACGAGGCGCCGTGGCAGCGGCCAGCGGACCCCCTGGTGGCGGAGCTGGAGGAGGTCCTGGGGGAAGATCTGGGGGGGGAGGTCGCGCCCCCCGCTGCTGCTGCTGCTGCTGCGGAAGGGGAGAGGGAGGCTGCGGTGTTGGCCCCGTGGGCGGGGGCGCCGGCGAAGGCGTCAAGCGATGACGCGATCGCGCGGCTGCTCGCCGGCGAGGACATGGACATTGAGCTGGAGGAGGACGGGCGGGGGGGGTGGGATGTGGTGCCGGAGTCGCGGCGGCAGCGGCGCGAGGTGCGTTTGGGCATGTTGCGGGGGGGTGCGAGGGGTGCGCTGGGCCCCCGTTCAGTGACGCCGTGTTGAACAACTGATGTTCCGGATTGAGACATTTGTGTTATTTGTAGTTGTAAGGACGGGCGCGGGGGCTGGGACGTGGTGCCAGAGTCGCGGCGGCAGCGGCGCGAGGTGGGTATGGCATGTAGCGGGGGCGTGCGCTGGGGGCCCGTTCAGGGATGCCGTGTTGAGCAATCGATGCTTGGGATTGAGACATTGTGTGTACGCATCATCACTCAGTATTAAGCAATGCCACCATGAGCGGCGTGAGGTGGGTGTAGCATGTTGCGGGGGGGAAGGGGGAGGGGGAGGGGCGCTGGGCCCCCGTTCAGCTACACCGCGTTGAGCAACTGATGCTTGGAATTGAGACATTTGTGTGGTCTATAGTTATAGTAGTGTAGTTTGTAGTCGTTAGAGTGTAGGCATTGTGTTGTTTGTAGTTGAAGTAGTGTAATCTGTAGCAGTCGTAGTGTAGTACTTAGTGTAGTGTACATTCAGTGAAGAGCGTTGCCACAACGACCGAAGCGCAAAATCGACATGCGCGATGCTCCGCGCGCCAGAGGTGGGCGGCATCTTGCGGGCGGGTGTCTTAGGCCCTGGTCGAGCGGTGAGACGCTGATGTCGCTTTGCGCGAGGTCCAGAACTGAGGTGGCCACAGTGTGAGCGAGATTCAGGATCGAGATGCACGGCGCCAGTGCATGACCGTGAACTAGGACGGACTGCATGTGAACTGCCGGGGGTCATCTTCGGTCGCGCCGGGTTTGAGACCCAGCTACGTGCAGTTGTGCCACTTTGAGCAAGGTTCGAAATGGCGATGCAAAGTGCCCATGCGCGGGTGGACTGCCGCGCCGCCTTCCTGTACACTTCAACTTCTACACCCTTCAGAAGTTCAAGTATCGCCACCACGCGGCTCTGGCCCTCGCGCCCAGAGCTGCCTCCCTCCGCTGCTACAGCAAATCACTATTGGGGCGGTGGACGCCGCAATTCACATGCGCTAGCGCATTTCGCGCTCCGGCGCCCGCGCGCGGACTGTCAAGGCGTATGGCAGTTACATCTGCACGGCTTGGGCGGTTACGGCAGTTACACTTGCTGGTGGACGGACTACGACACATTTAACACTTCCAGCAGCACACGATTGGCGTCCGTCTTCTGTTGCATTGGTGACCTTGACGTCTACTTCTGACGGCGTACAGCTACACGCTTGTGAGCAACAGCTCTCTATGTCACGTCGTCAACACGGCAACAGCGATTGCATACGAACTGATACGCTGTCACCTCCGCTGCGCGCGCCGGCGCTCGCAGGCAAAGGTTGAAGTTGCATCTGCGGCCAACGCTCCGCACGGCGGCAGCGCCCTCATGACAATGACTTCAAACTTCCACTGTTTGCGTGCAGGCAAAGGTTGAAGTTGCATCTGCGGATGACGCTCCGCACGGCGGGGGCGCCCTCATCAACTTGAAAGTTTATTGTCGCTGTTTTCCTGCGTGCAGGCAAAGGTTGAAGTTGAAGTTGCAGACGACGCTCCGCACGGCGGCAGCGCCCTCATGGAGCGCCCCCCCGACGACCCCTTCTTCCTCAACCGCATGCCTCTCGCGGAGCGGCGGCGCTATATCAGCGCGTACGCGGAGCAGGTGAGCGCTGCTGCTTGAGCGCTGCTGCCCGTGTGCTGCTCGCTGACCTGCGCAGCGCCGCATTGCAGACGCGCGGACGAGAGGTTGAAGCTCGCGCAGCGGGCGAGCGCTGCTGCTGAGCGCTGCTGCTGAGCGCTGCTGCCGCCCATGCGCTGCGGACCGCGATTGCGCGCGGCGCTTCAATGACAAAGTGCAGGACTCTCTGTCTGCGCGACTGAGGAGTTGAAGTCGAAGCGCCGCCCTGGTGTGTGTGCTAAGCAGCGCAGACGGCAATATGCATTGCTGACCCCAACCTCTCGTTGGCGCAGACAGAAATGCAACCCCAGACGATGACATATGGCAGCTTGTCTGGATATGACGCCTAAGGTGCTGCACCCGAAATCCGCCCTCATCCCGCGCTGGCGCCACGCATGCGATGTTGCGCGCGCAAGCAGCGCCCGCACGCGCTGCTTCAACGCATCACAGAGACTCTCTTCGGTGACGGTGCCTAAGCCGTGCTGGACCAAACCCTAGCCCAACCCTAGCGCTAGCCCTAACACTGAGCGCTGCCGCTGCACAGGCGTACGACGCCGCCATCACGGCGCACGGCGCGCCGGACCGCACGCTGGTCAACTGGATGCTCAAGGTGCACGCCGAGGCGCTGCAAGTCGACACCGCGCTGGCCTTCCTCGAACAGGTGAAGTTGAAGTTAGGGTTTGGCTTAGGGTTAGGATTGAAGTTTGGGTCACAGTTGGTGTTTGAGGTTTAGGATTAGGATTAGGGTTGGGGTTTTGGTCCAAGTTGGTTTTTGAAGTGTAGGTCAAACACCGCGCTGGCCTCTCTGAACAGGTAAGATTAGGGTCAGGGTTTGGGTTTGGTGATGATCACAATTGTAGCTAGGCTGGACGTGTACGCAGGTATGTAGCACTGGCCCCTTTTTGCTAGTGTGCCGATCTGCGGCTGCTCGTGAGGCAGCGAGGGTGCCTTTCAAAGAGCATCGGGCATTGCCGCAGGCGGACACCGCGCTGGCCTCCTTGAACTTGAAAAGGTGAAATCAGAGGTTAGGGTCAGGATTGAAGTTTGAGTCTGAGTGGTTACGCTGGGGCCTTCTCCGCACTGGTTTGCGTCCCGTTGTCTGCGCTTCACCGAACGCGCTCCGTCGTTGGCGCGGAGCCGCTTGACGGCCCGCAGACCGATCGCGACACGGCGAAGTACGTGAACAACCGCGCTGTCCTAGTTGGGGTGAGGGTGAGGGGTAGGGTTTGATGAGGCATCATCAGGGTTGAACTGAGGTGGGTCTAGGGTTGGGGTTAGGGTTGGACCGTGATCGTACCCAGGGTTAGGCTGCTGTTCCATGGACAGGTGCATAGGTAATGCCGTGCACGGAGCCCGCCTCTGCGCTTCCGCCGCTCCACGTCTTCTCTCTCAGAACTGTGTACTCCAGCCTGTTCACTTCTGCACAAATCTAAGGTGCAGCAGTCAAACTCTGCCGAGGAAAATCAGAGGGCGGCTCGAATGAACTTTACCCCCCCCCCTACAGGAGTTTGCCCTGCGCGCCGTGGCGACCGACCGCGCGACGGCGCGCGTGCTCGTTCCTCCACACGGACGTCCCACATCCCCCCTCGAACGCATTCTCACTCTCCAATCCCCCCCCCCCCCCCCCCCGGGCCCCTACCCCCCAACCCCACCCCCTATAGGAGTTCCCCCTGCGCGGCATCGAGCCCGACCGCACCACGGCGCGCGTGCTCGTGCGCATGCTCTGCCGCGCGCGCCGCCCCGCCGACGCGGCGGCGCTGGAACTGCGCGCGCGCGGCGCGTGGGGCGTCGGCGTCGACCCCGAGTGCCTCGGCATGGTGCTGTGCGAGTGGTCGAAGCGCGACGACCACGAGCGCATGGCGGCGGTGCTCGACGACTTCGCCGCCGCGCGCGTTGTCCCGCCCGAGAAGTGGCTCGCCTTCACGCGCCGCAACGCGCTCAAGGCGCGCTTCGCGCACCCCGCGCTGCCGCCGGACCCCGCCGCGTGGACGCGCGAGGTCAAGCGCCCCGTGCGGCGGCGGCAGGAGGTGCGCGCCGTGCAGAGCGGCATGGCGCGCCGCGGCGTGCTCGGCGCACGCTCGCGCATTTACTGAGGCAGCTGCCGCCGCCGCTGCCGCCGCTGCTGCCGCTGCTGCCGTCGCTGCCGCTGCCGCCGCCGCTGCCGTCGCCGCCGCTGCCGTCGTCGATGCGATGCGTGTGTGTGTGGCGGCGGCGCTGCGGCGGCACTCAGCAGCGGTGTGTGGGGTGATTGCGATTGCGGTTTCCCGTCGTGATAGACGCAGCCTTGAGCCCGTGCATCGTTGGCACGTAACGGCTGCCGCGGCCGATTTTTGAATAAGAATGGTTACCAGCAGCCGCGCATGAGGAGCCCAACCATTGCGTGCAGCGGCTCTGCCGTCTTGAGTTTTGATGTATGATTTTCACTGTTGCTTGCCATTTCTGTCAGCTGTGCGCAGTGCGCTGCCGCCGCTGTTTGCCGCTCGCCAACGGGCTGCCACTTGCACGAGTCAGTCTGCCGCTGCGCCACGCATGCCACGCTAGAATTGAATCACGCCGTGCCTGGGGCGCTTTTGCAACGCTTCCTTTCAGCATCGCCCTTTGAAGTACGTCAAGCCTGGTGCGTGTGTCGTGCGCCGCTAAAGTCGGCCGGGGCGGCGACAAGAGCGGGGGCTGGAGCATCACGCATCTCAACGAACACAGGTCTTGAAGACAGCATGCGGCTCTGTAGCACGGAGCACCAGGCCTTGGAAGCACCAGTGCACCGGCGCGTGAAGCCACGGCCGACAGACATAGCAAAGTGAGACAAGACGGACTCACACGGCGGGCCGGGCGGGGATTGCTGAGCATCATCTCAAGCCCTACATGTACCCATACATTGCTACTGCTCGCATAGTACTGCGGCTCAAAAGTACATGAGCCCACTGGCGCCGCGCCCCAGCTGTTGCACAAACCCCGCTTGGCCGCCGCGACCGTGCGGCGCCTGATGAGCCCAGGACTCAAGCACCTCAGTTGAACCACTTGAACTATATGCAATGACCGGCACATCACGCTCGGCGCGCCGCTGCGGCAGACAGGCGCAGAGCACGCAGACGCCGGCGAGCGCGCACAAGAGCAAGAAGTCGCTTTCGTGGGGCCATGTACTCGAAAGTACGTACATTCTCATTACTACTCGCCGGGCACAGCAGCTCAGACGCGAACGCCCCCCCCCCCCCCTTCCCCCCCCAGCTCTTTCGCGCGCCGCGTTTCGCCGCCGCGGCCGCACGCGCCGCGCGCCGGTGCAGGTCGGCGACGGCGCGCGCGCGCACCTCCCCGTGCGACAGCTACTTCAAGCACTTCAAGTATACTTCAAGTATGCGATGTCGGCACGCTGGCGCAACGCTGCAGCAGAGAGACACACAGAGCAAGCGGACGCCGCGGCGAGCGCGGACGGCAGCACCCAATTTCCTCGGGATCCATGTACTTCTGTATGAAGCGTACACTTCGAGGTACAAGGATTCTCATCACTACTCGCCAGGCACAGCGGCTCAAAACGATGGGGGGGGGGGGGGCTAGCTCTTGCGCGCGCCGCGCTTCGCCGCCGCGGCCGCCCGCGCGGCACGCCGGTGCAGGTTGGCGACGGCGCGCGCGTGCACCTCCTCGTGCGACAGCGGACGCCGCTCGCCGTCGCCGCTGCCGCCGCCGCCGCCGTCGTCGTCGTCGTCGTCGGAGCTGTAGTCCTCGAGGCGCGGCGGCGTGACGCGGAGGAGCTCCTGCGGTGGGGGGGGGGGGGGGGGGGTCAGGGTTTGGGTGCGACGTAAGCGAGGGTGTAGGACGGGCATGAGCATACACTCCGTTCGTGGTTAGGGTTTGGGCCAGGCGTTGGCGAGGGATAGTGTTTGATTTGACTCAATGAGCATCGGGTGCACGCGACGCGTGAGCGCTGCGAGTGCTGGTGCCACGGTCATGCTATCGTTATTGCTTTGTTGAACATGATGGGTGCTTCGGGGAGATGCTATCGTTATTGCTTTGTTGAACATGATGGGTGCTTCGGGGAGCCGTCGGTTTGCCCAATGCACGCCCCCACCGGACGTCCCCTGCGTGCCGCACTAATGTCGCAAGCAGCTCGCCGAGGGGGAAGGCGAGGGGCAGCAGTAACGGTCATATTTCTGCACAACCCTCAAGTTTCGTTGTTGATTCAACAGTAAATTGCACTTCAACAAATCAGGCTGTACTAGCAATGATGCTTCACACTGTACGCTGTAATGCAGACATCACCCATCACCCAGGCTCATGGCCTCCACGCTCAGCCCACCTGTCCCATGGGGGTCTTCGGTCCCCTGCCAAGCACGCTGATGTTGGCTTGTTCCTCCGGCGCCTCTCCGAAGGCGCCGTGGCTTGCGGATCCAAAGCCTGCGCGCGCGAGCGTGCACTGCAGGTCAGCAGTGGCAGCAGCAGCAGGCACATGTGATGCAGCAGTGCTCAATCGCTGACTGCCGTCATGGCGGACCCACGAGTGCGCGCGCGCGTGCAAATCTCGGGGGGGCAGCAGCGGCGGCAAGTGCTCGCACTGCCTACAGGCCCAGCACTTCTTGTAGCCTAGCGTTGGTTGATGATCGTGATCGTATGCGAGCGCGCTCCGCAGCCGTGCACGCCCCAGCACACCGCTGCGCACTCAGGCCAGCGTCCCTCTCCCTTCCTGAGACCGCACGGCACGCTTACCCACAAACCTCAACATGAACCTCAACCCCCTCACCGTCCATCCGCGACGTCGCCAGCTTGGGGGGCGACTCCGCGCCCCCCTCCTCGCCCCCCGCGTCCCCCGCCTCGCCGCTGCCGCCGCCGCCGCCGGCAGCAGCGCGCTCCTCCGCGGCGCGCGCCGCGGCGTACGCGCGCAGCATCGCGTTGGCGCGCTCCTCCACCGCGGCGAGCACGGGCAGCAGCGCGGACTCAGTGACGGCGCCGTCCGCGAGCGCGTCCGGCAGCGCCGCGAAGCCGCCGGGGAGCGCCGCGGCGACGAGCGAGCGCGCGCCGGCGCGCAGCGCGTCGAGCGCCGCGACGGCGTCGCCGCAGCGCGCCTCGAGGCGCTCCGCGGCGGCCTCCGCGGCCTGCGTGCGCGCCTGCAGCGTCTTGGCGGCGCTGCGGTGGAGGTGCGCGCCGTCGCCGCTGGCCTGCTCGTGGCGCGCCTCCTCGGCCTTGAGGGCCTGCGGGGGGGAGGGCGGGAGGGGGCGGTGGGGGGTGGGGGGGGAGTGGAGCGCATTGGCGCTGCGTGGAGGTTATCTCTCCCACGTGATCGACTTTAAGGGCGCTTGCACACACGAGGGGGGGGGCGGTGGACGGGGGGGGGGGGCTTGCATTGATTGATGCGAGCTGTACAGGTCTCATCTCATCTCCCGTGCGTGAACTTCGAGAGAGCTTGCGCACAGTGTCGGCAGCCGGGGCGCTGCCTTGCAAGCCTGGCAGTCTGAGGCGCCGAGAACACACAATCTACGTGCACACCATTGTCAACCAGGGCTGTTTGTGTCTGAAAATGCCAGTGTCCGATCGTATAGTCTCATCCACATGTGAGACGCAACGGTCCTCATTGCGCGTGTGGCACAGCTGCGTAGCGTGCCTCGCCTTTGTGGCCTGGCACAGCAGACATCAGCGCATGGCGTTGCAGGCAACACATTCCTTTGATGGCGGCTTGAGACGTGTCAGTGCGTATGGTCTGTGACGAAGGGCACGCCTGTTGAAGTGGCAAAGATGTTGCAGTTCTCACCAGTGTACTATGAAGCGTCCCCGCCGCCTTGCGTCATCTCAAACCCGATCATCAGCGACGCCCAGCAGAACACTACTATCCAGTGGCGAGTTCCCAACCCCTTTGTTCAGGCATACATAACTCGCAAACCCCCTGACCAAAATTGGTTCATCCTATAGATTATGACTCTGTCCATAGATGACCTGCATAATGGTGCTGGTTGGTACGCTGCAATCGCCAAGCAATCCGCAGAACGACCGCAATTATTGGTTGAAGGCATCCACACCTCCACGATCTTTTGAATAGTTTCCATCTAGGGTTAGGGTTAGGATATGCAGCTCGCTGAGCGCTGCCGCGCGTACCTGTATCTGCTCCTCCAGCTTCTCGATGTCGTTCTGCTGCTCATTGACGTAGCTGAAGAGCGAGAAGTTCTGGTTCTCATTCTTGATGAATGTGCGCACGAGCGCGTCCACGTCGGACACGCCCGTCGCCGCGCGGATGCGGTTGAACGCCTCCTCAAAGTTCTGCACACAAAGCGCGCAGTGCGGCAGGATGACTGTGTCAGTGCTCAGTGATGGGGGCACGAAGACAACCTGCGCATGCTGCGCACATGTGAAACTGCAAGGCGGGCAACCGTTACCGCAGATGATAGCTTGAGCCAGCCTTCAGCTGCGGGGCGCACACAATGCGTGCAGCACTGTAGCGGGAGACTGAAAACACCCTGACACTTTTCACATGATGTTCTGTTGTTGATGCGCGTCACGCAGCGCTGCCGTGCGCAGATGAAACCCCTGCTATTGAAGGTCCTTCACCATGCTGAGTATTCACCTGCGCTCCAGCCCTAGCCCTGACCCTATGTCAATAGTATGACTCGTTACGCTTATACGCAACTGCTAGCACTGGTGCAATGCTGCTCCACATGGCTTTGCCCTGCCGACTGCACGACCACCGAGCGCTGCTGCTGCACTTTCGGAGCACTGCTGCCAGTGCAGTGCGCTGAGCGCTGAGCGCTACCCTGACCCTAACCCTAACTCTGACCTCACCCTAACCTTAACCCCGACCCCAACCCTCAGCTCTCACCTGTATCCGCTCGAGCGACGCTTGAGCATCTTCCCTCTCCGTGGACGCGTTTCTTGAGCCCTGCGGTAAAGCAGCAGGCGCAACCGCGCAGCAGGCTGAGACAGGCATGATATACGCCGTATGCAACTTAATGTAAGCTTTGACGCAAGGCGCTGCCCTTTGCGTACCTCATCGAGGATGAACGGCGGGTTTGCAGTAACATTGGCACGTGCTGCGCACATTCATGCATGCGTACCTGATTCGGACCGTCGCCCATTCTCGGAACGGTTCCCAGGCCGCAGCTCTCCTCGCCGCCCTGCGCGGTGAGCAGCCCGCCGTGCGCGCCGGCCGGCGGCGACGCGGCGGCAGCAGCAGCGCTCAGCCCATGCGCGCCGGCGGCGGCGGCGGCGGGGGCGGCGCCGGTGGTGGCCCTGCGCGAGGCGGCGTGCGGCGGCAGCTTGAGCGTCCCCTCTATGACGCGCCCGAGCTCCATCATCTTGGCCGCAAAGTCGCTCTGCTCCTGGCGGTTGGCCTGCTCAATGGCGGCGATCTGCGGGGGGGGGGGAGGCGCGTAGGGGTGGGTAGGTAGGTATGGTGGGGCGGCGGTGAGGGGGGGGGAGACCGGGGCAGCGCGGTCGGTCGGCGCAGGGTGCTGGCAGCTGTTGGTAGGGTTAGGGTCAGGGTTAGGGTTACCCTAACCCCAAGGCTAGACTGTGTGCAGGGCGGCGCTAAAGGCACCTGGAGCTGGATATAGCATGAACCGGCGGGCGAGCGCCTTATCGTGGCAGCGCTCCACGATTGTCTGCGCGCCGGCCCACGCTGCTCGTTGCCGCCACATCAGAGGCGGCGACAGCGGCGCGTGCGTTTAGAGCGCGCTCCGCACCCGCCTACCTACCTATGTACGTACATACCATACATACATGTACACACCAGCTGGTTGTTGTCGCGCTGCTCGTACTTCGCTTACCTACATACCTACATGCCCACCTCCAGCTGGTCGCTGTCGCGCTGCTCGTACCTGCCTACTTGCGTACATGCATACGCACATAGTATACCTACATGCCCACCTCCAGCTGGTTGTTGTCGCGCTGCTCGTACGCGGCGTTGGACTGCTCGATGATCGCCGCCATGGCGCGCTTGCGCTCCGCGAGGTCCCTCTCTAGGCGGCGGTAGATGGCGTCGAAGACCTCGCGCTCGCGGCGCAGGTCGTCTATCTCGCGCCGCAGCGCCTTGTTCTGCCCGAGCGCCTCGTTGAACTTGGTGAGCGCCTTGTCGAGGCGGTTCTCCAGGATGCGCACCTGCGGCGCGGCGCGCGACGGCGGCATTGTTAACAGGTTTTTTTTTGTACAGTTTGTGCGCGGTCAGGCGCGGTCCGATGAGCGGTGCGTGTGATGTTCTCGAGGATGCGCACCTGCGGGGCGGCGGCGGCGCGGCGGCAGCGTTCTGAGCAGAACTAACTCAGTTATCTTGGTGCACGGTTTGTGTGCAGCCGGCGTGCGGCGGCAGCGCTCTGAGCTGAAGTCTTCTGCACGATTTTTGTTCTGCGCGAGCGCCTCGTTGAATGCGCACCTGCGGCGGGGCAGCGCGGCGGCAGCAATTTCAAAATGGATTCATTTATCTGTGCGCAGTTTAAGCGTGTGATGATGTTCTCCAGGACGCGCACCTGCGGAGCGGGGCGGTGGCATTCTCAGCAGTATTTAATGATTTTGTGCACGATTTGTGCGCGGCCAGTCGCAGTCCAGTCGGCGGCGCATGTAATGTAATCATCCAGGATGCAGACCTGCGGGGCGGCGCGCGGCGGCGGCACTTTCAAAACAGATTTGTTCATCTGTGCACGGTTTGCACGCGGCCAGGCGCAGTCCAGTCGGCGGCGCCATGTGATGTTATTCAGGATGCGCACCCACAGGGTGGCAGCGCGGCGGCATTCCGAGCAGAACTTGATTCGTACACAGCTTGTGGGGGCAGCGCGGCGGCATTTTGAGCAGAGTTTAGTTCTTTTGTGCACAATTTTTGCGCGGCCAGCCGTGGTCCGATCGGCGGCACAAAGTTATGATCTCCAGGATGCGGACCTGCAGGTGGTGGCGCGGCGGCAACGCTCTGAGCAAAAGTTGATTTTCTTGTGCACGGTGTTTGTTCGTGTCCAAGCGGCGGCGCATGCGGTGCGAGAGCACAGCCGCTGAGGCTGCCACGTAGCGTCCGATCATCGTCAAGGGGGGCGATTGCGGGTGGGGGGAAGGGGAGGAGAGGGAGTATTGCTGTGCAAGCAGCCGCCGGGGTTGCACGCGCGCAGAGCACTTGTCCCATCTGGTGAGTGTTTTGTAGAGTCGGTGCCCGCAATGTGCGCATCTAGCATAACACTGTCCATCTGTACATGGTATTGGTGCCTTAAATCTGCCCGCTGCCGGTGCTGCATACTTCCGGCCGCGGCACTTAGGAGCGCGACAGAGACGCTTCCGTTGCGTCACGCACGGCGCGCTGCGCAGGACGCGGCAGACGCCTTACTCATACCTACCTGCACCCCAGGGGCACGATCATAGAACGCGAACCGAAGCCGATGCGCTGGAGTACACAAGTGAAGCTACAACTGCACGCACGCGGCGTTCATCATGCAGCGCGGAGCATCGCCCCCCCACCCCCCCTCCCCGTGCGTGCGCACACCCCATTAGACTACCCACGCACCTGCTTCTGTATCATCTGCTCGTTCTCCTTGGCGGCGTTGACGCCGCCCATGGCGCGCCGCTGCCGCAGCAGCGCGTCGCGCGCGCCGCGGATGCGCTCGCCCATCTCTATCAGCGACGTTCTCTCCGCCTCGATGTGCGACGTGTACCAGTCCACCTGGTCTTGAAGTTTTAGGACACGCTCGGCGACGCCCCCCTCGCTGGGCTTCTTGAACTGGCGGAACTCTAGCGCGAGGCTCGACTTGAGGGCGTCGTTCTCGCGCCGCAGCTTGTCGATGACGCCCTGCTGCTTGCGCAGCATCTGCTGGCTCTCCTCCGCGTAGGCGCGCCTGCGAATGGGGGGGGGGGCAAGCGGGGGCAGTATGAGGGACTCGCGACTAAGCACTGCGCACATATGGGGCGCAGTCACCGCAGATGCTGGCTCTCCTCCGCGTAGGCGCGCCTGTGAAGCGGGGGGGGGGGGGGGGGGGGTATGGGTAGGCAGGTTTCAGGGACTCACGACTGAGCACTGCGCACATGTGCGGCACAGTCACATGCTGGCTCTCCTCCGCGTAGGCGCGCCTGTGCGGGGGGGGAGGGGGGGGGGGCGTGGGGTAGGTAGGCGTGAGGGACTCGCGACTGAGCGCGGCGCACATGAGCCTGGCGTCGTAGTCACCGCAACGCAGGTTGGATGACCGTGCCTCTGGTGTGCTCGCCGTAGCGGTGGGGGGGCGTGGTGATGCCACACATCGCGCAACGTATGCGCTTTGCTGTCAGCGGTACGCGTGCGAGCACTGTGCATGCGCTGGCTGCTGTGCGCCTGCAGGTGGGCATATGAGTGGGTGGGCATGTCTCTTCAGAAGCCTGGGTATGTAGGCTCTGGCAGCAAGTGTTGCCAGGTCTCGACGGGGCATGTGCAAAGAGCATGCATTGCCATGGCGTCGCTGCCTGCACACGCATGGTGGCCACCATCAGGCAGCGCTCGACTAGCTGATCTACAATATGAAGATGATGCACTCGTGGCCTTGTCTTCAGGGAAGGCCTCAAGGGAGGGCTGTGTCTAGTGTGGTCCAACGGTATGTATCCTAGGGTATGTAAGCATCAGCTATGTGGTAACGGCAACCTGGCCTGTGCTTCGCCTCAAGAGGTTGGGCACCGGTGCCGCAACACCGCCCAGCATGCTGTACCTTGACATGGCTCATGTTGTTGTCATGTGGATTCTGTGGATACAATGGCATGGCTTGTGTTGTTATAGTAAGGATGCGCATCGTTCCATATAGTCTTACAGCACATAGGAGATGTTGAACGTACTATTGTATGTACGGCCAACAATGGTCAACGATGCAACAACGCGGCATGTGCTCAGCCCAACTGCAGCATGACGGCCTCAAGAAGTGAAAGCGGGACATCGGATCCAGCATCGCCCACTGCAACGCCAACGCAGCGACCAATGCCAGCGATGAGAACTGTTAAGTTTCCTGTTGAACTCTAAACCGCGTCAAGCGCAGCAACAGAGCGGCATTGATCTTGTTGCTTCGCCACCAACGTGTGCAGTTGTGGCGCAAGCGCTCAAGCGGCGTCAGAGACGACAAGTGCAGCCCCAGCACCTTGCGCACTGTTGGTGCTCTGCCAGGTTTCAGACACCAGCACGCGCGCCTGCAGTGCATGCGCTGACCAAGCAGCAGAGTTGCAGCAGAGACTCTACACGCAGTCTCAATGCCTGAGGCATGTGTCCAACCACCAACTCAACCAACCGCCAGAGAGCAGGCAGGTACAGGCCGTAGCACTGGCACTGTTGTCAGATGGCGGCTGCGCACTGCCGCACTGCCTGCCAGATGTGTGGATTGTTCTGCGAGGTCTGGTGTGGTGCTGGTAACATGAATGCCTGGCTTAATTCTGAAAATCGTGATGTAAGAGTCGGCATGACATTGTTGTCGTGCGTGTGTCATGGCGCCGGCACTCCCGCAAGCACGGTTGCTGACAGAGGATTGCGAGCCAATTACTGCTTCCGAAGTGCCTCGTGAAGTATGACCCGTCATGTGCTCATGAGAGCCATACCTACAGCCATCATGCCCGCTGACGATGGATATCGCCTGGGAGCCAGCATTCTAAAGGCAACGCCAGCACACAAATGAAAAGCACTCTTGCCAGATGGTACACAAGCACAGGCGAATGCCTGCACGCAAAGCAGGGAGTCTAGTTCGCGGTCACCCTGATGATCACTCGTCTTCTGTGCAGATGTTAAGCTTTAAGATGATATTTTTAAATCAGATGTATCTTATTTTGTCTGCGCTTCTTGGCCTGCCACAAGATTAGGGGAAGATTTAATGTCGTGCATGTCAAGCCATGCAGCAAAGTTCAACAGTACCAAAACATGAAATCAGAGCACAGGGACGCCAGCACATGTGAGCGCGATGAACAATTGGTGATGTCTTGGCTTGACGCTGATGACACAAGTGAAGCCATGAAGAGCGCGCTGCTCTCCCTGCCGGCGAGGCAACTTGCCTGTTGAGCTCCATGTGCCGATACTCCCTCTGCAGCTGCGACAGATCTGCCACCTTGGCAGCATCATCCGCTCCAGCCATGTCCGCACCCGCCAGCCTCGGCATCGACATGGACTGCCTTGTTGTCGTCATGTCCTCCTCATGCAGGCTCTTTCCACATCACCTTTTCTTTTTTTTTCAGAAATCGGTTTTGCTGAAACTGTGAGTGACTCACTCGCGGTTTTCCTCGCGAGTAACTGGGCTTGGATTGCTCGAAACAAAAAAGCTTGCTATCCCCTCAACCTGTGAGGTAAGTCACATTGCTGTAGTGCTTTTGCTTGCTGTGCGGCTGTGTCTTGCGCTGATCAACCTTCGGCAATAGTGTAATGCCTTGGCGCGTCCTCTTGCGAAACATGATCAAGTGTTCTCTGTTCTTGTGGGCCAAGGGAGTGCGTGACTTGCAGAGCGTGCGATGCCCATTGCATGCAGTAATATACTGTCTTGTAGTGTGCGAATAAGCTCCACAGCACTGCAGCTCTCTCACTTGCTCATCAGATAGCGATGGGATCAGACACTTTTTTTTTGTCTTTCGGTGCACGTCCTGCCCTCTCTGCCTGTTGCTCCTTGCAGCAGAAGCCATGAAGCTGTCCACCGCTGCTCTGGCGCTCTCTCTGGCGGCTCCCGCTGTGGCCTTCGTGCCCATGGCCGGTGTCACCGCGCCACGCCCCTACAGCAGACTCAGCATGGTAGAAAAAGTGGAGGTCGATGTTGTGAGCCCTGGACCTAAGAAGAGCGCCGTGGAGGCTCAGACCTCAGACTTTGTGGCGGCGGCGAAGGACGTGGCGGCGCAAGTCAAGGTGTGTAACTTTGTGCAATAGCAAAGCCAAAATCGCCGAAGCTCGCGATCTTCACGTGTTCCGAATCCTTTCAACTGCTCAGGGTACCCTAGTCATTTGCAAATGGTTACACTTTATTCGTCGGCAATCAGCCTTTATTTGGTCCCAGCGCTTGGCGCTGCCTGACTCGCTGTCGGCTCCAGTGAAATATATCTCGATCTGCTTAAATATAACCTTGTATTCTTGGTGAAGTCATTTCAGCGCTGCAACACGCACAAGATGATGCGCAGCAGGACGTAGGTGGAGGTGGGCCCGTCGAAAACATCAGTTGAATAGTTCAGCAACATCCAGTGCACCTTGCATGATGCACTTTGTCCTGAGAGACTGCAACACCTCTGGCAGTTTGTGGAATTACCATGATTTTTTAAGTTGTAGTTCATGACAGCACTTTGCCAATGTGATTTATCACACAGTCAATCACGCCACAACCGTTGTCAGGCACCCAGAGCATGTACATCATGGAGGTCGACCTGCCTCCTCATGCACACACACAAGCAGGATACGCAGTTGTTTAAGGCACACCACTTCAAGTTATCAAGTGCACGCAACCTGACCTAGCCCGTCCTTCTGGCTGACATTTTCTGGGGCCCCAGAACACACGAAGTGACCCAAGCGGGCACCCCTCAAATTAACTTCTGATCCCCAGAAAGGTCCTCAGCTGTACATTGCCGATTCCATCCATCTACTATACCATAATGTCAGCGGTGAAATCGCTGCTGCGCTCCTGTAGGAATACAGCGCATTCCTGAGTTCAGAAAGGGCTCAGCATCACTTCGCAGGTTGCTTTCGTAAGCAGCATCTCGTCGCCGGTCGCTCTCGGCAGTGACTTGGTTCAACCTTCCAAGAAGGTACTCCGTCTCTTCCATACGGGCCCCCCATGTGCTACGTGTCGTCCCTCTGTCTGCGCCGCGCAGAACTCGCTGAGCGACCTGAGCGCAGACGGGCTGCAGGACGACCTGCAGGCGGCGCTGGAGGGCGCCAAGGCCAATGTCAAGGCCGGCAAGGTGAGCCGGCTGAGTCTGGAGACCTAGGTTTAGGGTTTGCAGGCCAGGTGGCCCTCCAGCCACCAAAGTTGGGAGACAGGGTTTGGGCGTGAGGGGCGGGTAGGGCGCGGAGGCCCATGTCAAGGCCGGCAAAGGTGAGCCTGGACATCTAGAGACCTAGGGTGAGGGTTGAAGGGCTAGGTAGGCATGGCACAGAGGGTGCTAAGGCCAATGTCAAGGCCGGCAAGGTGAGACGGCGATGTATGTGGAGGCGTACAGGTAGGGTTTGAGAGGTGCATTTGGTAAACGCATAGCCCTGGAGGGCGCAGAGGCCATTATCAGGGCCAACAGGTGAACTGGGTGAAGCCGGAGACGTAGGGTTAGGGTTTGAGGGGCGGGTAGGCACGGCCGCGGAGGGCGCCAAGGCCAATGTCAACGCCGGCAAGGTAAGCCAGCTGAATCTGGGAGACCTAGGGTTTGAGTGTGAGGGGCGGCAAGGCATGGCCCTCCAGCCAAAGTTGGAGATGTAGGGTCAGGGTTTGATGGGGGGGCCGTATTTGGAGACGTAGGGTTAGGGCGGGTAGGCATATCAGCAAGGCGCAATAGTGGTCCTGTCTGGCGTCCACAGGTTCACGTCAAAAGAGGACTACAGCGTTTCGATCTCATGTATGCAGGGGTACAGTTGTGCTGCGGTTGCCAACATGAACTAACAAGTCTGCAAACCTGAGGATTGTCGGCCTGGAATGTAGACAACATGTAGCAGACCCATTAGGGCGTCAGTTTGTTGCGTCCAACCCCCCACACCCCGTCCAGGGGTGCATCACACTGCCCTCCTGACACCACACCAAAAGGCACGCCGCCGCCAATTGTGAAGTAAACCTTCTGAAGTGTTTGGAAAAATTAGAGGTGCTGGTCACTCTAGGAATGGGACAATTGTGCTCATTGTCATGGTTTTGGAAGTGCGCACGTCTGAACAAGTCTCAACACGTCGTTACCTCCCTCATACACTGGGGGATGTGCAGCAGATGAAAGTGAGTCGTAGGGTCCGTGGTTAAATTTAGATGGCAATGCATATTCAAAGCCAACACTACCATCAAGCTTGACTGTATATACAATGAATTGCATGATACACAACCAACGCAAACCAGGATACTATCGACAGTACAAACCTCAATGGAGCGTACATCTACACATGCAATGTACACATGGACATGATGTCGTTCATTATGCGTGATAGGATTCAAGCAAAAAGGTCATGAACACCCTGTGAATAGGTCTTGTTGTGTTGTGGCGTTACTTGAAGTTACAGATCACAGAGATCAGTAGCTTTGCTCTGGTTGCGAATGTGCATAGAGGCATGGCCTTCTGCGGCAAGCTTAGCCTTTATGGTTTGTCCTCTCAGTCAGCTGTACACTGGCGAGTACACCAGTATACATTTCAAGTACAGCGCTGTCCTTGTGCATTGCAAAAGCACTGTTCTCAATGCCATCTACATGGCGAGCGCGCGGTCCAAACACGTGTCGGTGTCCTCTCAGCACTTGAAGTATTACCTAGATGAGCGTGCGCTCCTTCAAAGTCATTACTCTTGGGACTGATAACCCTTCTGCAGTAGAAAACGTCATCATAACAACACAATCAGGTTCTGACGAGCCTGCTTCATCACAAAGAGATCATGTCATGTGTCAAAAAGAGCTAAATTAGTTTTGATGGCCCTGTCTCAGTAGAAATCAACCATCCAAGAGCGTACGCAGTCGACAGGCGCCAAAACTAAAGAGCGTGTGCAGTTGATAAGCGCCAAGACTTGCGCACGTGCGGAAGGGCCATGCTATCACCACACTACAGCAGTACCTCACTGTCAAATACACCATACATGCATACCAGCGTCAGTGCTGAGCGCTGATGCCAATCGTGCGCGCCCCCGCGTGCAGGTCGGCGAGCGCGGTGAGGTGCTGACGCTCATCCCCTGCTAGGCGCAAATACTTGCGCACGTGCAGAACGTCATGTCACCACACCATCCATACAGAAGCACCTCGCTCTCAACTACACCATGCATGCAGACCAGCGTCAGTGCTGAGCGCTGTTGCCCATCGCTCGCGCGCCCGCGCAGATCGGCGAGTGCAGCGAGGTGCTCACACTCACCCCCTGGTAGGCGCAAAAACTTGCGCACGTGCTCAACGTCATGTCACCACCATACATACAGAAGCACCTCGCTCTTCAACTACACCATACGCATACATACCAGCACCACAGCTGAGCGCTGATGCCCATCGCTCACTTGCGCGCGCGCGTGCAGGTCGGCGAGCGCGGCGAGGTCCTCACGCTCATCCCCTACGCCATACTGGCGCTCCTCATCGTCGGCGACATCCCCCTGCTGGGGGGCCCCCTGGAGTTCCTGGCAGGGCCGGGGCTGCTGCTCGCGGGCGGCGGCCTCATTCTCACGAGCCTGCTCGGCCTCGGTGAGCTGGCCGTGTAAAGTTGAAGTTGGGCTTTGTATAGTTGAAGTTCCCCTCTATCTGCTAACCAGAACGTGGCCGCAGCCGCGCGAGAACTACGTGCGAATCACCCGCAACCTCGTGCATCACTTGCAACCGCACCACACGTCTTGTCTGTGCAGCGTGCACGGCGCCCACCTCACTTTTGTGTGCGCACAGAGCCTAGCCGCTGCGATAGCCCCCCCCCCCTTCCCCTCTCACTCACTGCATCCCCCCCCAGCCCCCCCGCGCGAACTGCGAATCAGTTGCAGCCTTGCGAATCACCTGAAGCCGCAACACAAGTCTCGTCTGTGCAGCGTGCATGGTGACATCTCACCTGTGCGTTCGCACAGAGCCTAGCCGCTGGCAGTGTCTCATGAGTCACGCCCCCTCCCCCTCTCATTCGCTGCATGCCCCCCCCCGCCCCCCCCCCCCGCCCGCAGGCAAGAACCTGAGCCCGTGGCCGCAGCCGTGCGAGAACAACGTGCTCATCACCACAGGCGTGTACTCCATCTGCCGCCACCCCATGTACGCCGGCCTGCTCGCGTTCAGCTTCGGCCTCGGCTTTGCGACGGTGCGTTCCCGGCTTTGCTCGTGTGCGCTGCAGCGCGTGCGCCAGCGCATTGCGTGTGTATCAGTGCTCAGCGCATTGGCAGCGCGCGCCAGCGGCACAACCCAGCGGCAGAGCTTGCCGTCGCGCAGTGCGCGGGCGATGTTGCGGTTCCGTGCATGCACTGCACTGCAGGTTATGCTGCGTCCTGACGGCAGCCGAGGAACTGCCACAAAATGCAATCACGCGTGTAGCCATATGCGACGCTCGTTTCAGCTCAGAAGAGGTGCAAACACTGACCAAGTGCGGGTCGGTGGTTACGATTCGCGTTGTGATGTTGACCGATGGAAACCCCCGTCTTTCCACTGGTCGCTGCTGCCCGATGCCCAGTACGCGATCACTGATGGACGTGGGGGGTCACTTACAGACAGAAAACTGCCTGCTGGTTTGCTGATCACTGCTGCCTCATGCGCAGATTTGTAGCCGCTTGCTGATTTGCTGATCGCTGCTGCCTCATGCGCAGGACTCGTTCACGCGCATCGCGCTGGTCCCAATCTGCATCATGACTGATGAAACGGCCGTTGGTTCACTCATCATAGCTGTCCGATGCACAGGCTCCGTTCACTGATACATCATACCTTTAAGTGGGCAACTGACGGACAGAAAACTGCTGGCTGCTGGTTTGCTGATCGCTGCTGACGTGCGCAGGACTCGTTCACGCGCATCGCGCTGGCGGCGCTGCTCCTGTACACGCTCGACAAGAAGGCCACGGAGGAGGAGAAGGCCCTTGAGGCGGTCCACCCCGCGTACAAGACGTACCAGGAAGAGGTGCGCGATGAAGTTCAACTCAGGCCCCATGCCCTGCGCGAGAACTTTTCAACTCAGGCTACATGCCCTGCGCGAGAAAGCTTCAACTCAGGCCACATACTTTGCGCGATAAAGATTCAATTCAGGCCACATGCCCTGTGCAAAAAAGCTCAACTCAGGACACGTGCCTTGGAGGCGTTCTGCTGTGTGACGGTCCTGTGCAACGACAGGGTCATCAGCTGCAGAGGATGGCAAGGCATTGTGCCAATGAGCTCTGCGTTTGTCTCACGTCGCCACCTCTTCCAGTAGTGCCACATGTGCAGGCACACTGCATGCGAAACCGTGAGTTGCACAGGGTCAGGACCGCGCGGCTCCTGTTCCCGAAGGGGGCGCTGGCCGCTCATGCAGCCTTGCCCAAATGTTGAGCGCTGCTGGTGTTTGCACCTGCGGCACACCGCCTTGCGATTGCTCCCTTTGAAAAGAGCTGTGTTTCATTACAGTTCTCCGGTGAGCCACGGCGATGGCTCTCACTGCTTGGGCTTCTGTACCCTTGCCCAGCAGCAGCGTTTTGCGTCACTGCGCAGTGCACTTGACCCAGCGTCGTCATTTGAGTCTCTGCGTGCCATTTGAGTTTCTGCGCGCTGCGCGGCCCGCACTCTGCAGCGACGTGCGGCGAGGCTTTGCGAGCGCGCGTGCCGTCGCTGTGAGCACCAACGATCACATCGCGTCGTGCGTCTGCCGCCGCAGGTGCCCAAGTTCTTCCCCTTGCTCGACAAGATCTCGCTGCCCAAGAACTGAGCAGCGGACGCGCAACGCCGCGCCGAGCGCTGATGCGGGGGCGCGTGCGCGCGCGCAGCTGCTGCCGCCGCTGCCGCCGCTGCTGCTTCTCCTGAGCACCGCCGCTGCTGCGCCGCGCTGCCGCTGCCGCTGTCGCTGCCGGCCACACAGCACGTCAGCCGCTAAACCCTAGATTGCCGCCGCCGCCATCGCCGCTGTCCGCCGTACAGAGAATTATACAGGCAGCGGGGGCGGTCGGCCGTCAAGGGGGGGGGGGGGAAGGGGTAAATTAGTGTTTTGGGGGAGTAGGAAGAGGGGGGGAGATTTTGTGTGCGGCGCCGGCGCCCCACTGTCACAATTTACCCGGCGCACCGCCCATCCATAAGCAGACATAGAAGACACAGCAAGAAATGGGGTCCAATGAACCTTGTTACAGTTATTGGAGGGCCCGCTGATGTCTCCTGTGCATATCGCCGGTTGCGCTTAGCTGATGCAGCAGCTGCGCGCATGAGTGTGTGCTGCTCTCTTGTGCGTATCAGTGCTCAGGCGAGGCCTGCCTTTTCTTCTGTGTGTGTGTCAGTGCACAGGCACGCGTCCAGTGCTGCTGCTTTCTTTGTGTCATGTCAGAATGAGGCGTAGGTCCCATCTGCGGACGCAACAGGGGATTGGAGCGGGTCACTCATCCCCAGTTGCGGCGTCGGTGAGTGCTGCAAACGCGACGAGGGCATGGGGCCTGCATGTTTGAGTATGCGGCGGCGGTGCGCAGAAGGTGTTTCCCGAAGGAAGCGACATGAGGTTGCACGTGTGGCGAGGAGGTGGGCATGCCTATCGCAGTCCCTGCGCACCTTGGTTTGGCTTGGGTTCCTCACAGCTGTGACGCACCCCACACAGGCTTCTTTGCAACAGACAGCATGGCATTTGAGTGTACGGACCCTGTTTGTGTATGTGCGCGCGCAGCAACTTGAAACACTGCCACCTAAACAGCTGCACCACTCCACACTGTAGCTAAACACTGTTCAATACAGAGTGGCAAGTGCATGCTCACACATGACAAAACGCCACATTGACAGAGCACAAAAGACTGCAAGCACAGAGATGTCAGGAAAACTGCTTGTTATGCCTCCTTTGGTGCTTGTCAATCTTACTCTCCTATGCTGCTTGGAGGGCACTGGATACTATGCGTGCATGTTGCTCGCTTGGAGCGCGTAGAGCTGCTCATGGTTACGCACATCAATGATGTGCTCATACTATCAATGATAATGTCTTTTGAGCATTTATGTTGTCAATGATAATGGCATGAGGGCGCACAGTGTGAGCCATAGAGCTCCTCAGTACTGTGCGCCCAGGTGTTGTCCATGCAACGCATCTCAGCACGGGTTCCTGTACGACACTGTTGTCGATGCAACGCATCTTGGTACCTGTATGACATCGATGCAACGCCTCTCAGCACCTGTTCAACATAGTCAGACATTGTTGTACAGGTACACATTGGCGGCGGCGGCGTTTCAGTGGTTGTCGTTGAGACGCTTTCACACGACATGTAGATTCCGTACAGCAAGCTTCAAGTCAGATGCCATTCATCTGGGCTTTTGCGCGCCCTGAGCGAGAATTAATAGAAAGTACACAATGTCTCATTGTTGCATAGGTACCGAGATGCATTGCATCGTCAACACCTGGGCGCAGAAAACACGTGAAATAGTATGAACATGGTGCACATGGCGCATTGGAGGAGTGTGCAGCGGGCCATAATGCCATAATGGCGGAAATGGTAGGTAGGGTCTTGGCATTATGTGTGCCGCAGTGAAACAAACGGCAGGCCCAGCCTGAAGTTTTCTGCCCCCCAGTGATGGCTGCATTATGTCATCAGCAGACACCATGCTCCTGCAACCGCGCAGTGACACACTGACAGGCGCGCAGAAACAGCAGGGCTCGGCATACATAGCAAAATGAACATCCTCAAGCACGTTGAGTGCGGAGGACAATATGCATTCAGAATGGCAATAGCGATGCTCCGCTGCACTTGTCAACTGCAGCCACACGCTGCCACGAAGCAGCGCACATCATCTGCCCGTGCAGTACTGAGAGGCGCATGTATGCAGCAATCCTGCCGCCGGCTGGCGCGCACTGCTTTTGCTCAGTAGCACATCGCACGTGGTCACGCGCGCTGCAGCCGACGTCGTTCTCAGCCCTACACAGCACTCTGGGACAGCACACTCGGTGGCTAGCGATGCAAGACATCAAAAGGGCAAGTGTCCTCCGTAGACAACTCCTCACGAGGCATGCGCAAATGGCGAGCGCTACTGCGGTGCGGGGCGCCGCCCCAGGGCGCAACGGCGAGCGACGCATGAGCACTGCTGCAGCGGGGGGGCGATGCTGCCGCCGCACACGCGCTTGAGAGCGCCAGCCCCCTCAATGTACCCCCCGCCCCCTCCCCCCTGCCCCCCAATGAGCGCAGCAAATGTCCGCGAGTAAGGCCCTCGGAGTCTCCTGCTGCTGCTACCAGCCTGGCGGAGGGTTGCTGTACGACAACCACTGCTTGGCGCTCGCACGCTGCCGTCGCCATCGCTGCCGCTGCTGCCGCAGCGCGCCGCCGCCGCCGCTGCCACCGCCGCCGTGCACCCCCACCGCGCCGCTGCTACAAAATCACGTTCAGGCTTGGGCCGCCGAGGCCGCAGCACGCCGCTGTTGCCGCGCGCTGCCGCCGCTGCCGCCGCCGCTGCCTTGCCGCCACGCACCGCCGTTGCGCAACGCCGCCGCGCCGCTGCCGCCGCCACTGCAGCCGCGCGCCGCCGCTGTCGCCGCCGCGCGCCGCCACCGCGCGCCACCGCCGCCGCGCCGCCGCTACACCTGCGCGCCGCCGCCGCCACCGCCGCCGCCGCGCGCTGCCACTGCAGCTGCGCGCCGCCATTGCAGCTGCGCGCCGCCGCCGCCGCCACCGCCGCCGCACGCCGCCGCCGCGCTGCCGCTACAGATCCACGTTCGGGCCCGGGCCGCTCCACGTGCGGTCCCACAGCGCCCACTCCGGCGAGGTGAGGAGGTCGCGCGCGAGCTGCACGGACTCGTGCTTGCCGATCGCCGCGTCCATGTCCTTGAGCTTGTCCGGGGTCAGCGAGTACAGCACGCCGCCGACGTCGACGGAGCCGCTGCGCAGCTTGGACATGGCCAGCGCGCGCGCCTCCGCGTCGTCGAACGGGAAGTTCTGCCAGCGCAGGCAGCTGCGGCGGCGGCGGCGGCGCGGGGGGGGGGGGGGGGGGGGGGGGGGGGCACGGGGGGGGGGGGGGGGGGGGGGGGGGGGGGGGGAGGGGGGCGGTGAGGATTCAAGGGCGTGAAATATTGCGGCTCGACGGACGCCAGCATTTGTCGTCGAACGGGCAGTTCTGCCAGCGCAGGCAGCTGCGGCAGCGCGCGCGCGCGCGGGGGGGGGGGGGGGGGGCGGGGGATTGCGCGCATGGAGCTGAGGGCGGTGAGGAATTAAGGGCGCGACAGCTTGCGGCTGGGCAGGTGCCATTATTCGTACACATGCAGTACGATCCGCAAAACAAGTAGAGCGTTGAACTCATGTGGAGTGCATGCGCCGCAAGCAGAGTGAATGAATGTTCTGTTGCGACGGTGCCCTCCATGGCGTCGATGCGCAGCTTGTACATGGGACGTGTTCTGCGCCTCTGCCATCGTCTGGGCGCACTGCCGCTGCTTGCGCAGTCACCCCCCGGGGAGGCGGGGGGGGGGGGGTGCGGCAGAAGACCCAGGAAAAGATGTGTGAAAGCACACACACACGCCCGCCTCAGCGCGGTGCGCGGCAGCAGCAGCGGCGGCAGCAGCAGCGCTCTTCGGTTGTACTTGAAGTGTTCTTATGACAGTACAAACACCACAAGGGCGCGCACGCGCTGACGCAGCTGACGAGCGCCGCGCGCCGCACCTCAGAGCGCGCGCGCAGCAGCAGCAGCAGCAGCAGCGGCGGCAACGCTCACCGGTAGTACTTGAAGGCCTGCACGCGCGACGCCTTGGAGACCTCCGCGAGCTTGTCTATCGCCTCCGCAACGGTCGTGACGCCGCGGTGCATGTGCATCACCTCGCTCCACGCGCGCACGATTGCGTGCAGGCGCCCCACCGTGCGCCCCGACCCCTTCTCGACGAGCGCGACCTTGCACCACTCCGGCAGCGGCTGCGCGGCGTCGCGTGGCACGCTGCTGCGGCTGCGCTTGGGCTTGTCCCTGCGCGCCGCATGCGAAGGGAGGGGGGGGGCGGTCAGCGCCGGAAGCGGGGCCTCCCCGCAACAGGAACAGGGGGTCAAGTGAACTGGGGTGCATTCTTGGTGTTTTCTGCCTTCTCAACGCGCGCGCGCGGCGTTGGCGGCTGCCCCCGCGCCTGTTGTTGGTGGGTCCTGGGCGAATGCACCATTGGAGCTAGGTTGTACAGAAAGCATGTGAAAGAGAGCGGCGGGCGTCGAAATCTGGCCGGCGAGCGCAGCTTTCGGTGGCGCACGTACACCAGCGACGTAGAACCTCCTGCGTGGCGCCAGGGACGGAGGGTGCGCTGGCGATGGACGAGTGTGAGATGGTGCGATGCTGAGCAACACCTCTGTGTCCCCAGCCTCACAGGTCAGGGGAGCTCATCAGCGCTGATCCGCACTTCTATAGCCACAGAAAAGCTTCAGCATGGACCTGGCAACATTGGGGCACTATCCTGATGCATGGCTCCCAGAAGGCCAGCGCAGCGCCCTGAGTGCTGCCGTTGCGCGATGAGCGCCTGAATCAGAGAAAACTAAGTGCTGAAGCCACCGACGACGCCCCAGACACGCACCTCACGAGGATAACCACCGCATGCTTCGACGCTACTCCCCAATTGAACCTCTCTACAAAACCGTAGCAAAAAACGTGACTCACTTGTCATCGGCGCCCGCACCATGATACGGATACATGCGATGCCTAAAACACCCTAGCCAAATAGCCACGACTCACTTGTCATCGGCGCCCACGCCATGCGGATGCATGCGCTTCCTGTCGCGGCTCGGCGACCTGCTGCTGTCGCTGCTGCTGCTCGAGTCGCTGCTGCTGCTGCTCTCCCCCCTCTCTCGCCTGCGCTGCCTGCGCTTCTGCCGCCGCCGCTCCTTCCTGGCCCTCTTCCGCTCCTTCCGCCTCGCGCGCCGCTCCTCCTTGGTCTCCTGCCGCAGCGCCTCGCCGCCGCCCGGCAGCGCGAGGGGAGGGGACGACAGGGGGGGGGGCTGCTGGTGCAGCAGCTGCAGGCCCGGCGCATCCAATGCGAGCGCTGCTTTCGTGTCTGGGCCGAGGAAGCCCTGGGGCGGCTGCTGCAGCTGGTGGAGCTGCTGCACTTGCTGTTGCTGCTGTTGGGCATGTTGCTGCTGGTGCTGGTGCTGCTGCTGCTGCTGCTGCTGCTGCTGTTGCTGCTGCTGCTGCTGAAGCTGCAGTTGGGCAGCGGCGGTCTCAGCGGCGAGCTGCTGCAGCTGTGGCGCCTGCAGCGTTTGATGGTGTTGCTGAGCTGGCTCGGGGAGGAGCTTGTGCTCGGCGGGCTTGTTGGCGCCCAGCCCCAGCGCCAGCAGCGGAGCGGCTGCTTCATTCACGGTGTTCATTCCTGCAAGCCAACTGCCAATGTAGGCTGTAGGCGCGTTCACGACGGTCAAATGCGTGTGTCGCGGTTGAATGCGCTCATGACCTCATACCTACCCAAGGCTAAGAATGGGGAAAGCGGGGGGACAAACATATTGACATTTGACAACATTTGCTCTCAGACAAGCCTTGTTGCGGGAAGGAGCACAACAAGCAGGTGCTATTGCATCTTGCGGTGGCAAGCGCCAAGGACAAGGTTTTCGTGGCAGCCTGCACATAGGGCGACCACCGGTGTGCAGGCAAGTAATTAAATCACGGCGAACACTGGCACTGGAGTGCCAAGTGGCAGTGTCAGTGGGGAGTACAAACCTATTCGTATATTTGATGCTGGGCTGTATAAGCAAGAGCTGGTATGTGCACGCGTGTGTGTGTGTGTGTGCTGGCCTCTGTAGCGCTGCACAGCCACATGGAGAAACACCCCCTCCCCCCCCCCCCCGCACGTGCGCAGCGCATGCGCGCGCTGCTCTCCCCCCCCCCCCCTCAAGCCCCCCCTCTACACATGGGGAGCGCGCACACGCTCATCTAGAGTCGGCGCGCCCCCCCCTCCCCAACGCACCGACAGGGGCGCCTAGAATTTGTACCGGTCGTTCTTATCGCCCTTGATGATCTTGACGAGGTCGATCGTGTCAAAGTCGACGTAGCTGTCGCCCGTCTTCTTGACGCCGTTCCCAGTGCCGTTCTTGGGATCCAGGAACGGCGGGAACTGCGGGTCCAGGTCCTCGCGCGTCCACTGCATGTGCCGCCACGCGCGAATGCGCGACCACTCTTTGCTCGCAAACGGCGCCGCGAGCGCCGCGCGCGCGGCCTCCGACAGCGCCTCCATGCCCCCCACCCACCCCCCCTTCTGCTGCCGCGCGCCCCCCGCCCCGCCGCCGCAGCAGCAGCAGCAGCAGCGGCGGCGCTCGACGTCAACGCCTCCCACGCGCCGCACGTCGCGTCTGCGATGCGTGCCGCCGCGGCGTCCCACGGCAGCGGCGGCGCTGCCGGCGACAGCGCTAGTGCCACCGCCCCCCCCGCAGCAGCGTAGCCTCGCTGCTGCCGCCACCGCTGCTGCTGCTGCTGCTGCTGCTGCCATGGCTCCGGCAAGCCCGCAGCACAGCTCAGCAACCCCCCCTCCACGCCGCGCTCCGTCTGCACGGCAGCGCCCCTCTGCCCCCCCCGCGCGGCGCTGCCGCCGCCGCCGCCGCCGCCGCCGCCCCAGCTGAAGGACCGCATGGGCCCCACCTTTGCCTGCGCCGCGCGCTGCGCTGCCGCCGCTGCCACCGTCGCCGGCGCCCGCGCAGCACTTCCGCCGGACGCCATCACTGGCGCCGCGGCAGCGGTAGCCGTCGCGACCGCTGCCGCCGCCGCCGCCGTCGCCGTCGCTGCCGCCGCCGCTGCCGCTTCCGCTGTGACCACCGCCTCCGCGGCGGCTGCCGCCGCCGCCGCCGCTGCCGATTGCGTCGACGCATCCACTGCGGCGACCGCCAGCGCTGCCGCCGCCGCCGCTGCCAGGCCGCCCGGCACCGCGTAGACGCTCTGCACGGCGCGCGGCGCCACGTGCAGAGCGAGCGCTGCTGCGGCGTGGCTCGTCGGCTCGGCGCGCACGCGGCCTTCGTCGTCCATTCTGCGCAACCGCGACGGCGCACCAGCAAGCGACCGTGAGCTTTCGCGGCGGAGCGTGATTGAGGCATGCTGCGCTCGTTGTTCGGGGTCTATGCTGAAGTTCAACTTTTGTGCTGAATTTCAAGTGGCGCTCGGCCTCGCCACCAGCCGCGCGCGCGCAGATCAGGGCGTGCTACAAAATCTCTCGCCCAGCGCCGCGGCGCAAGCGTCACGGCACATGGAGACCTGCGGCCCTAACTCATTCCCTGACATCAGCGACACGTACTGAACCTGTCACAAGTTGCAGGCGAGCGGAGGCCGCCGCAACTGGAGAACGCCCGCCACCAACGCGACGTGCGGCAGGCGCTACAACGAGACACGGATGAGCTCTATCGACATTGCACAGATAGAAGTTTCGCCTCGCAACTCGAGCGCTCACATGAAGCCCGCCGCCGCCGCGAGGCGCGCCGGCTCGCCGCCGCCCGTGCGCGCGTACAGATGCTTGACGCAGCACTCGTCTCTCTAGAGCTCACGTAGCGCAGAAGAGCTCTGTCACTACCGCACAGGCAGAGGACTCGGCTCTCTCGAGACACAAAAGTGCTCTATCGACATTGCACAGACAGAGGACACGGCTCGCGACTCGAGGCGCTCACATGACGCCCGCGGCCGCCTCGCAAGACACACAAGATCTCCGGTCGACATCACACAGAGGGAGGACTCGGCTCTCAAGACACAGACGCGCTCTGTCGGTATTGCACAGACACAGAAAGCTAGACTCGAGGAGCGCTCACATGAAGCCCGCCGCCGCCGCGAGGCGCGCCGGCTCGCCGCCGCCCGTGCGCGCGTACAGGTGCTTGACGCGCTGCCGCGCCGCCCACATGGTCTGCGGCGGAATGAAGCGCCCCGTCGCCGCGAAGCGCCGCAGGTTGCGGCCGAAGAGCTCGCGGATCGAGATGGCGGGGATCTCGTGGCCGTAGCGCACGAAGTGGACGGGGCGCGTGCACTCCTGCGCGGTCGCGAGCGCCGCGGCGTAGTCGCGCGCGCGCGTGTTGGTGTTGCCCCACGCCACCGCGCCGCGCCGCCTGCGTGCGGGCGATGCGCCGCGCTTCAGCGATATTGGTGACATTGCAAATAGAAGTATACAGCGTTAGTCGCCGCGTAAGTCGCGCGCGAGTGCGTGTTGGTGTCGCCCCACGCCACCGCGCCGCGCCGCCTGCAGGGGCGAGGGCGCGCGCATGCAGAAGTTGCGGTTCCGCTTCAGTGATGACGGTGATGCTGCAAATGGACACAGCGTCAGTCAGGAGTCAGTCTGCTGAGGTGAAAATAAGGCTCCCGCGCTGCGCAGCCGCGCGCACGCGTGTGCCCCACGTCACCGCGTCGGGGCGAGGACAGTGCGAGCGCGGTCCGAGTGAGATGACGCCGAGCCCCACAGAATGTGGCGTACTGCTATCCGCAAGCGTTCCAATGTGTACGGTCCCTGCGCTCCGCGCGCCGCGGCATGGAGGCACCGCAGCGCAGCGCAGCGCAGGGCAGGCGCGTCGCGCACGTGCGGTGAAACACCTCGGGCAACGGGACGCGCGGCGCAACGCACCGCGTGGGGCACGCGGCTGCGCTTCTGTGAAATGCTTCTGTGAAATGCGAACCTGGGAGGGATGTACCTACAAGCTGGCGTCTCAAAGCGCACCGCAAGAAGTGGCTTGGAGCTTACCTACACAATGACTCTAATGGTGGTGTACATCGAAATAACGTGCGCCGCAGGTTGCTATGGTCATGCCATGTGTCAGATGAATGTCATACCGCCATGTGCATGAACTCCCATCTGCTGTGGGCGCGCTGTCGCCACTTTCCGCAACTATGCCTGCACATGTTTTCAGCTGAGAATTAAGTCATAAAGGCGGCACATGTTTCTGGGCAAAAAGGAGATTCAAGCCTTAATGCCCTGACATCTGTGATAATCATGTACCAGTTGAAGAAGTTATGTTGAAGTACCAGTTGAAGAAGTTCTGTTGAAGAGCCCTGCGTTTACAATTACAGCAAAGCAGCCGCTCATCATGACGCTGTTGAAAGCCAAGCGACCTGAACCGCCTGTGAAACCTTGATGCTGCAGGTGCGCAGATCCTTCAACAGCAAACCAGAAGCCCACAGTGATTAAACTGATGTCGCAGAAATAGTCACTTTAAAGTAGAAATGCTGTTGTCGTGCTCTTGTGGTACTGTTGCAAACATAATACCAACCTGCCTGTGTAGCCATAGCAGGCCTGCGATGACTAAAATGATGTTGTTGCTGCATGCCATTCACGCTACAAATACGACACTACCAGCACTCAGAAAAACAAGAGCGCAGAGCAAGCTGCGTCTGAAATGCACAGAGCTCTGCACATGCGTGTGACCTGTTCGCCACCACGTACCACGAAAGCGTCCTCTCCTCTACAGGTGCTGTAAAGGTCAGGACTTGCAACAGGATATTTGCTTTACCAGTCCCATTGCGGCAGACCTTGGGTGCCAACCAACTTCAACTCTCTGTCCGGACAAGGTCGCTTTTGTGACATTTTGAGCCGTCTCACCTGTGGCACTCGTACCGCAGCACGACACTGTGCTCCCGCATCCCCTTGGGTGCATGCCCCTCTGGCAGGAACAGGTCCACAGTAGGCGCATAGAGCCTCACGCCTTCCGCCACCGCCGCCTCCACAGACTCCAAAAATATCCGATCCACGTCCCTGTCCGCCAGCAGGTAGGGGCCCGCAATCGCCTTCCACTCCGCTTCGAACTTGGCGGAGCTCAGCAGCCCCTCCAGACGCTGCGCCACGAGCATGTTCGCGTACACGCCGGTGTACTGCAGCCTGTCGCTGAGGCGGCGGCCGAAGATGGTTACATCTTCCAAAGTGGTGGACGTGGGATCTAAGATATAGGCCGTGGGCAGCTCGTAGTAGACGTCGGGGTGCTCGTCTATGGCGACGTCGAATACACCCATTTTTCTGAGAGTGGTGGTCTTCCCAGCGCACTGCGGGCCGATGGTGATCAGCAGGGGGTGCTCGGAAAGGTCTCCCAACGCCATGATGTGCTGGCACCTGCGGTGATAAGGAAGGTGTGGCCTGCTGCTGCACCGGGCTACTGTTAATGCCGAGGATGCTGCTGCAGTGGTTGCAAACCTGAGTGCAAACGGCCTGCCACCTGCCAACGCCGAGGCCATGGTGCCCAGCTGCAGCACACACATCACCATCGCTAATCGAACCATTCCTCACTGCAGCTTTTTATTCGTCGGTGCTCGTGCCGGCGCTCCGATATGCTCTCCTGCGAATGCGATGGCGATGAACCGCTGTTGCAATCACGAGCACACAACTAGTTCACATGCCCTTTGTTCCTGACAGCGTGTGGAGGTTCCACCACTTGAAAACTTCAACAGCACTTGAGGGACGTTCCTGGATCCACAGTTGGATCTTCGATTGCATGAAAGCGAAAGCAAGAGGAGGATCTCTGCATAGGCGATATCACTGGACCACCTAGTGGCAATCCTGGAAGATATTGCAACATCACAAGCTCAGACATTACATTGCTGCACAACGCACTACTTCTTCCACATCAACATCAACTTGTAAAGTCTGTTGCCCGTAAGCACTTTTCTCTTGTGAGGATGCACTGACTCATTGCTCATCTCTCAGACCAGTGATGTGCCCGTAAGCACTTTTCGGGGCTCTGTGAGGATGCACGACCCATCGAGTTTCTCTCAGATCACTGAATAGAGCAGAACATGTCCTTGCAATGGATCCAGCTGCGCGCTCACGGCCAGGCAGGCAGCTGGTGCGGCCGCCGCAAGCACCAGGTCGTCAGCCACAGGGGCCACCTGTACCTCCTGGGGGGCTACGCCATGGAGGGCACCAGCTCCCTCAACCTGAACGACGTGTGGCGCAGCGACGACGGCGCGCACTGGTCCCAGATCACGCCCAGGGCGCCATGGAGCGGGCGCGACGGTCACGTCGCGCTGGAGCACCTGGGCTCCATCTACATCATGGGCGGCACGCAGGACCTGCGCAGCAACGACAACGACGTCTGGCGCAGCGCCAATGGCGTGAACTGGGTGCAGGTGTGCCGCGCGGCGGGCTGGGAGGGGCGCTGGCAGCACGCGGCGGTGTCGCACGGCGGCGCCATCTTCCTCATGGGCGGGTGGAGCGCGGAGGGCGGCTACCTGCAGGTGACGCTGCGCTGTTGCATCTTCCTGTTCATCACATGCTGTTGATCAGCAGCGATGCGCGTTAACCTACTGCGTAAGGTCTGTGCAGAGAGCAGCATCATCACGACCGCCGCCGTGGCGCAGCGGCGCTGAGCCGAACGAGGTGTTGCTGATCAGAGTACTACGCATTGTCTACTGTGGAAGGTCTGCGCACAGAGCAGCGTCGTCGCGGGTGAGACGCGGAGCGCCGCCGTGATACAGCGGCGGTGTGCGTGCGCTGCGACCGGCGTTTTGTGCCTCGCGCGCATGCCAGCACACACAGACGTGGCAGCGCGTCTGTTGACTTTGTGCGGACTGTGTACATGGCCTGCGCGGTGCACGTCGCTTTCAGACGCGGCGGTGGGTGCAGAGCATGGGCCTGCCCAAAGGCACCAAGTGCCGGCAAAGCGTCGCTGACACCGACTCCCGCAAAAACATGTAACCCTGCAGTTGCAACTTGCCCTTGTGCATACAAGTGTGGCTGCCGGACAATTACTATGTCTTCAAAGCTGTGCAGCTCTGTTGCATACCGCCTGCCGTTCTGCAGCACCAGCAATATTTGCAGGATGCATGGCGCAGCACTGCCTCGTTGAGCCGTCCGCTTACCCGCCAGCGCGCCCGCCCGAGCGCACGCCTGCGGCGCGGCACCCCAAAGCGCACCCATCATTCACGCCGACGCTGCACCCCTGCTCCCGCCGCCGCTACCGCCGCCGCCGCCGCCGCCGCCGCTGCCGCCGACGCCGCTGCCGCCGCCGCCGCTGCCGCCGACGCCGCCGACGCCGCTGCTGCCGACGCCGCCACCGCCGCTGCCACCGCCGCCGCCGCCGCGCGCAGGACGTGTGGCGCAGCGCGGACGGGCTGCGCTGGTCGCGCGTCGCCGCACAGGCGGCTTTCGGCGCGCGCATGTTCCACGTCGCCGTGAGCCTGCGCGGCGCCATGTACGTCATGGGCGGCTCCGCGGCGCGCGCGCCGCTCAACGACGTGTGGGCGTCGACGGACGGCGCGGAGTGGGAGCGCGTCGTGCACGCGGCGCCGTGGTGCGTCGCCGTTGAACTTTGCGGAAGTCGTGCTCGAACGCGACCGTTGTGTCAGGTGGCGGCGGGTCACTGTTGAACCTTGCGGCCGCGCAGGAAAGGCGTACCCAGGAGTGTAACTGTCAAGTAAGCAGGACACGTTTGAGTGTCAGGCAGCTTGGGCGCGCGCCCTGCGCGCAGCGGGCAGGTGTGCATGGCGATGCGCTTGAGGGAGCGTGAGGACAGGGGCATGCGGGTGCGCGTGCGTGCCAATGGTGAAGTACGATAGCGCTCACGGCCAGCGCAGAGCGGCGTGCATTGGTGGGGGACGCACGGGGCATCTGCGCGCCCGAACAAAAATGCTGGCTGGCACCGTGTGGAGCGCTGTCCGGAGTGCGTGGTGATTTTATCGTGAGTCTCATCACACGTGGGTCTTTAGGTCACCCGCTTCACGGCGCAGTTCAACGTATGTGCACGGCCGCGGACAGCGCCAAAGGGCATGGCCTTATGTGCGACCGCACCTGCGCCCGGGCGCGTGTGATTCCTCCCCCCCCACACACACACATGGTCAGGTGGGCGCACGTCGTGCCTGCCAAGCTATGTCCCCCCCCCCCCCCCCCCCCCCCCCCCTGCCATGCGCATCGAGCAACTATCACACGATGAGCCGCCGTCAACCCCCGCTCCCCTGACGCGCCGCCGTCGCCGCTGCCGCCGCCGCTGCCGCCGCCGCGCTCGCCCGCAGGTGCCCGCGCACCGGCCACGCCGCCGCCGTGCACGGCGGCGCCATCATCCTCTGCGGCGGCAGCGCGCGCGACGGCAGCGCGCTCGGCGACGTCTGGCTGAGCGCTGACGGCGCGCACTGGACGCGCGTCGCCACCACGGCCGACTCCGTGCCGTGGTCGCCGCGCCGCGGCCACGCCGTCGCGTCGCACCGCGGCTGCGTCTTTGTGTTCGGCGGCGCCGGCGGCGACAGCGGCGGCGGTGGCGGCGACAGCGGTGACGGCGCCAGCCCTGCCGGCCCGCGCTACCTGAACGACTGCTACCGGACGGTCGCGGAAGAGGAGCAGCGGCACGGCGCGCAGCTGGAACTGGAGCACGAGCCCATGGATGTCGTGGATGCAGGTGGCGACCGTGCTGCAGCAGCAGCAGCAGCGGCAGCAGCGGCGGCGGCGCCCGCGTCGCCAGCGGCAGCTGTGTCGGCGCACGATGCCGCTGGCGCCGCCGCCGCTGCTGCCACGCGCGGCGCGTCAGCGATCGGCGCCAGCGCTGCGCCAGTGCGGACGCATCCTGCTAGGGCCTCCATGTCGCTGTCACCGACGCGGCCCGGCGGCGCCGGCAGCGGCAGCAGCGGCGGTGGCGGGCGCGGCGGCGGCGGCATCACGGTGGGCATGACGGCGGTGGTGGAGAGGGCGGCGGCGCTGGCGGCGCGGCGCGCGCAGCTGCGGAGCGTCCGCGCCCACAACCTGCAGGTGCGCGGTCTATCGCGTGTGCGAGATGCGTGCTGCGTCGGGGGCATTGCGCCTGCGCGAAAAGCAAACCAACAAGGGGGCAAAAGCAGGCAGGCAGGCGGGTTGAGCAAGTCATCCCAAGTAATTATCGGTCAGAAATGGCGCGGGCACTCCAAGGGCGCGCACTCCTCGACACGATCGCGGAATAGGGTTTGCTCTGCTGCGGCGCTTCAAGTGTGCGGCGCGGCGTCCCGGCGGCGGCAGATGTCAAAGAGAGCCTGCGCGGTCGAGCATCTGGAAGTGGGGAAGTGTAGTCAGAAGGTGGTATGTATCACGGCTAAGCGCACAGCGAGCCGCTGCCGTAGCGCTTTCGCAGGCCCTAGACATCTGCCGTCGTCAGCAGCACTCATGAGGTAAATTCACGTATACCAAAACCAAAGCACGACGCAGCGCACCAACAGACATGCGTGCATTCGGCGCCCGATGGCGACTATCATGCGCCCTGGCCTCCGCAGCGCCGTTGGGCGCGCCCTGCTTTGCAGTGTTCCACATCTGAGCATGCGGTGGGCGGCCTCCGCACCAGGACTTCTACTTCAACTGTCCGGTGACGCTCACAGCGCTCCTTGCGCGCTGAGCAGCGAGCGCCGCGCGCGCCGTGCAGCGCTTTGAGGGCTTGGCGACCCAAATACGGCGCGCCGTGGGAGACTGCTGCCAAGCACGGCACGCAGACGGCAGCATTCGCACCTTGAAAAACTCCGCTCTTCGCCGCTGCTCACAGTTCGTGCCGTGCATGCGGACGCACAGGTGGTGAATTTGATACAGCGCGCCGTGGACACTGCGCTGGCGCCGTCGGCCGCTGCCAACAGCGGCGGCGGCAGCGGCGGCGGCGGCGGTGACGATGGCGGCGCCGGCGCTGACATGGCCGTGGAGCCATCTGCGGAGACGGTAAGCGCCATCACAGTGACAGTATGCATCTGCCATGTTTGCCCTGGTCTTTGCGTACGCGGGCCGAGAGGATTACGTGCAGTGCCCGGCGCACAGGCACGGTGCATGGTGCACGCGTCTGCCGCCCGCGCCCTTTGCGCGCGCGCACCGGTAGCGGAGTGCACGCAGCATGTCCGCTTCATACGTCGAGCGCTGATGTAGCAATGCTCAGCCAAAAGGTTAGGGTCAGGATTTGGGTCTCACGATACCAGCAATCATCAACACCAGAAGCGTCCACCCAGCTCCAGGCGCGCCGCCGCCGCCGCCGCTCCGCGTGCAACCCTCTATCACGCGCTAACGACGCCCTGGCGCACGCTCGTGCGCTGCTGCGCTATGTCACCGCTCAGCAGCTGCTGCACGACGCGGAGATGCCCGCGCTGAGCGCTGCTGTGGACGCCAGCCGCCGCTCCCTGGAGGCGCTGCGCTGCCGCATCAGGGACGCCGCCGCCGCCGCCACGCCCGCTGCCGCTGCTGCCGCCGCTGCTGCTGCTGCGCCAGACGCGGCGGCGCCGCATGACGCAAAGGCGACTGCCGCCGCTGCTGCCGGCGCCGCCGCCGCTGCCGCTGCTGCGCCAGACGCGGCAGCGGCGCCTGACGCAGCGGCGGCGGCGGCTGCGGCGGCGGCGGCGGCGGCAGCAGCGGAGCTGGAGCAGCTGCAAAGTGCGCGCGCAGCGGCAGCAGCGGAGGCGCTGCCAGCGGCGGGCCAGCTCGCGCGCGCGACCGCTGCCGCCGCCGCTGCGCAGTCGGCCCGCGTCGATGCCATAGTGGAGGTGCGCAGGTCGTGGCAGCATTTGTTACTTTGGAGATTGGTGCGAATGCTTCTAACAAAAGTGCAATGCTTATGTCAGCAGAGTGCGCAATGTACCTGCCACTTCTCACTGTCCCCGAGAATCGCCTCCAGGTTATGCATGGCACGATCGTATTGTATGTCTGTGCTGTTGTGCGCTGAGCGGTGCGCAAGCAGTGACGTGCAGATTTGTGTACTTGATCATATTTCCCTACTACTCCAGACTGATTCTGGCGTAAACAACACGGGCTACGAGTCTGTGCAACAGGCCCGCCAGGCCACCGCTTGCGGCAATGACATAGCCTGTCGTCCGCGGTAGACCGCGTCACGGCGTGCTCGCCATGCGCTGTGTACCCGCACCTGTGTCAATCCGCATATGGCCCTCACACGCGGCACCTGGCCTCCACCGGCCGCATCCGCCGTTGCTCGTGCACAACGATAGTTCTCCGCCGGCGCTCTTCTCAGACCTCCCCCCTCTCCCCCCTCCCCCGCCCCCTTTTCCCCCCGGGGGTGCGCAGGCGATAGCGCACCTGGAGGCGCAGGCGCGGCGGCGCGGCGGCGATCTGCAGCGCCAGATGCGCGGCCTGCGCGGCGACGCTCAGCAACAGCAGGACCCCCCGCCGCCCGCCCCCAGCCCCCCCAATCCCCCTCCAACAGTAGAGGCCTTCCCCCTAGAGGCCTCGCCCCCAGGACCTGTGGGCAGATACGAGGAACTCGCCGGCAGCGCACGCGCCGACGCCGCGGCGCCCGAGGGGACGGAGACGCACGCGGCGCTCGCGGCGCTGACGGACGCTGCGCGGACGGCGGCGGCGGGGTTGACGGCGGTGGCGGCGTGGGTGGGCGATGCGCTGGACGGCGGCAGCAGCGGCGGCGGCGGCAGCGGCGGCGGCGGCGGCGGCGGCGGCGGCAGCAGCAGCAATGGAGCGTACAGCGGTGGTAGCGACAGCAACAGCGGCGGCAGCAGCGGTGGCGGCGGCGGCGGCACCACTGGCAAGAGTGACGGCGACGGCAGCGGCGACGGGGACTCGCAGGTATGCAAGGGTATACTGTGAACTTAGGGTGAGGGTCAAGGTTAGGCTACTGCTGTGAACAATGCGCAAGCTAAGGGCCACTACCGCGAACACCCGCTATGGGTGCACCGTGGATTTTTCGCTGAGTCATGTGACCAACATTGGGGTCCACGTGTGCCGGCGCAGCTGGCGTGCACTCAGCTTCGGTTGCTCAGAGTGGATGACGACATCAGGACACTGATCGCTATTGATACGTCTGGGGAGCGGAGAGTTGTGTTGCGTCGCCTCAGCACGCGGCGCTTCTGACCCTTGACGCAGATGATATTGAAGCCGACAGAGACCATGCGGCGCCATAGCAGTCGCTGGTCGAACAACCCCAGGTTCACCCTGCAGCGCCATTTCCGTCACTGGTTTTGCGACGCCCGCGGTGCTGCGCTGTTCGCCCCCGCGCGCAGACCCTTGCTCAGCTGCCCGTGGAGGCAGGGGGCGCGGGCGGCGGTGCAGCAGCGGCGGCGGCAGCGGCAGCGGCGGCGGCACACGCGCAGGCACTGGACCGCGGCGACGACGGCCTCTCGAGGGCAAGGCTGTTGGCGCACAGGTGGGCGCGCTGCCAGATTATGGCATGCATGGTATAAGTATACACAATTGATTGATATATGCATATAGCTGTATACTTCTAAGAAGGATTTTACAGCTATGTAGGTGCGCACACACTCATATGGTCACATCGAGGGCACGTGCTGCAGCATCATGACATGCGTGGTGAAGTATACATACATGAAGTGTTGTAATTGATATATGCACAACGTAGCTGTGTTTGTATACCTATATAGCTAGACTATGCACGGACACACTTATGTGTATGTTTTTGTATTTATACTTCTATATAGTACAAGTAGCTGCCGCGCCTTCCACCGTGCGCTCTTCAGTAGCGCTGCTTCTTCAAATCTGGAGACACCGGGGTCTGGTCTTCACGTTGCTGGCGCCGTCGCGCATGCATGCTCGGGTCGCAGGGGTTTACCCATGCTCCTTTACTGGGTGTTTGGCGGCGCCTATGACCTCTGCGCGGTGCACTGCAGCGCACTGCGCATGGGTGCACGGTGTACTACATCTGAACCGCTTCCGCGTCGCCGACGACCTCTGCACGGTGTACTGCATCTGCACCAGCTCTGTACTGTTGGTACTGCGGCGCCAACAACCTCAACACGGTGTAATACGTCTGTACTGGCTCTGTACTGGGTGCACTGCAACCCCGACGACCTCTGCGCAGTGCATTGCATCTGTGCCGCATCAGTACCTGAGTGCACCACGTCTCCCACGCTCTGCACGGCGTGCGCCAGCCTGTGCCCGCGCGCAGGGCGATGGACGCGGAGCTGCACGCCATACATGCGGTGTACTGCATCTGTACTGCGTATGTACTGGGTCTACCGCAGACCCGACGACCTCTGCACAATGCACTGCGGCTGTACTGCCTCTGTACTGGGTGTACCGCTTTCCCAACGACGCGTGCGCGTTGGCTGCCTGCCTGTGCCCGCGCGCAGGGCGATGGACGCGGAGCTGCACGCCATACCCGCGGCTGTACTGCGTCTGTAACTGGGTGTACTGCGGTGACAACAGCCTCTGCCTTTTGTACTTCATATGTACTGGTTATGTACTGGCTCTGTACCTGACCCCAACGCTCTCTGCACGGCGTGCGCCTGCCTGTGCCTGTGCGCAGGGCGATGGACGCGGAGCTGCACGCCATACCCGCGGCCCTGGAGCGCGCCTCACAGCTCAGCGCGGAGCTCGTGCTCTGCGGGCACGGGTACCTGGTGGCAGTGCTCACAGGTGAGGCTTGGGCAGCACTCGTTCGATAGGCGAGACATGCATCTGGCACGAGCAATCTCGAGCCTACGCGCTCGCGATTCGCGTCTGGTGGTGCAGCTGGGCGCGGTATTTGTGCATGGGTACGTATGGTGGCAGTGCTCAGAGACACGCGTGCTGACAAGTATTGTTCTTACTCATCAACCGTTGCTTGGCATTTGAGAGAGCCCGGATGATCCTTGCAACGCTCGCTGCAGGGTGTTGGCGTCTTGTTGCAGAAGTGCACAACGCTCGATCAGCTGATGTTTCACTCAAGAGAACGCTTGCTTCAAGGTGCTCATACTTTGTCGCAAAAGTGAGTGGTACCCAGTGAGCTGAACGCCATTGTTGTTGTGCGGCGTACTTTCAATCGTTGCGGATTTCAACCCTAAGCCTGGTCAAACTTTAACCCTACCCCTCACCCCAACGCTCGCTCGCCCTAACCCCAACTGCCTGTGCGCAGGCATCAGGGCCAGGGCGACCGACCTGGAGCTGCAGGCGGAAGCGTTACAAGGGTGGACGGCCCTCGTGCAGCAGGTGATTTGACACCCATATTGTCTCTGTCATCGCAGCTCGTATGTCCGAGTGTCTTCGCCGCTGCCGCCTGAGCAACACTGACCCAGATCCCCTCATGCACTCGGCGGAAGCTTCCCCACTAGGAGGGGTGACCCCCTGGTATATATTTATGAAAGTGTATAGGAGTGAATACTTGAAGCATGCCTCACGGAGGGAGGTGTCCAGCATGGTCTACGTTTGCATTGTAGGTGCATGGGGGAGGTCCCCCAGGCCCGCTGCACGCGTATAGCGAAAGCGTGTGCGCTCGCTACCGCGGCGCCACCGCTGCGCTGCGCAGCGGCAGCGGGGTCAGGCTGCCATTGGAGGTGCTGTGGGCGCTCTGCGCACGAGTAGGGGATGCGTGCTGCGCAGAGTTAGGTTTAAGTTTCATATAGGCCAAGTGGCAGCATGTGTGTCGCTCGCTGCGCTCGCGATGGCAACACTGCTGCGCAGCGCAGCGGCGGATGCCACAGCGCGCTCGCTCGTGCATATGCCCACATGCCCTGCATCAAGTATGCTTGCGCATTCATCGTGCAGTCACGACACAACGCGGTAGCAAAAAGTGCATGCGTTCCTCATGGTTTTCATGGCTGTCAAGGGAGCGTCATCGTCCTGAGCCCGCCCGCCACGATGCGAGGAACTGCAGTTGAACTCGTTGGACGCTGTGATAATTGGCCAGTGCTAGTGCAAGGCGCCTGTGCGGACCTTTCAGGTCGAGATTCGACCCTTACTCTCACCCGCACACAAGACGGCAGAAAGTACGTGTTTGGCACCGATGCGCCCCAGAGCTGGTTTATCGCATTATGTAGATCATACTTGTAGGTACATCAATATTTCCGCGCTAGTCCTATGTCAGGTGGTCGCACTTTCTGATTCTCATCGCAATAATCTCCTGTCACTGCCGCAGTGAGCCGATGCAGAGGGGAGCTTTAAAAAAACCCCAGCTAAAATGGCAGATTCCATATAGACTTGAAAAAATATCTTTTTTTCAATTATAACCCTTTACAAAAAAACAACAATTAACGTTTCTTGTTTGATATTTCAATAATGTTTTGCAAGCCTTATTATTAAATAGATCTTACTGCTGGCGGCGTGCAAGGGCGCGAGCACCCCCTGTCACTTCAAGGGTGACGCTGCCTTGGCAACTACAACTTCAAATGTTGCCAACGCCCCACAGCGCAATACACAACCGGCAGCGCGTAGCAGAACTGGCCGTTGTTCAGTGTCAGGCGGTCGCACTGGTTGATTCTCAAAGTGCTTTCCTCCCATTGCTGTCGCAGTGGGCGGATGCGAAGGGGGGGCTGCGTGCTGGATTATACTTGGAGGTATCTACGTATATACGCGCTAGTTGGGTATCAGGTTGTCACACTCTTTTTTTTGTATTGCATTCTCTTCTGTCACTGCCGCAGTGGGCGGATGCAGACGGGCTGCGCGCGGCGTGCGAGGGGTTCGCGCACCGCATCGACCAGGCCAGGGACACGGTGCTGGACGCGGAGGACAGGCGAGTACATTTCCAGTACATCTGTACATCTGTTGACCAGGGGGAAAAGGCGTATGCAGGGAACAGGCGTATGCATTAGACTGCAGAGAGTCTCGAAGAAGCAGCAGCTAATAGAGCCGGCCGGGCACAGGCCACCAGCACGAGGCACGTAGCTAAGCAGAGCCGTAGCTGGTAGGCAACGCAGAGAGCCGGCCAGGGACATGGTGCTGGACGCCGAGGACAGGCGAGTACACTTCGTGTACATCTCAGTTCACCATGATTTTTTGACTAGAAGAAAGGTTATCGCGGGTCGATCGCTGTGGTATCTCGACTGCAGTACGATTTCCAAACTCACACCGCCCACTCAGCGGCAGTGAGCCGAGCACGCCTCGAGGCGGAACGAACTTGCCAGGTGCGAACGACTGTGGACTTGCAAACTCGATGCACGTGGATGCTGCGTTTGTTGAAACGTCAGGACATGGTTTGGAGCAAAACATCAGCAAACCGCACTCCTCAACCTGCGCCCCCCCACGGTACACACCAGCGCCAGGATCAGCGCGCGTGGAGCCTGCCAAGGAGGATTGCTCTCATGCCACAAGGCATAAGAGGACATATGCAAGAAGAACTCATTTGTTTTGGAAAAACAGTGTATGAATGCATCAACGCAACCCTCACGGCTGGTGCGATGGCAGCGACTCCTGCTGCTACGTGCGCCTCAGCTGCTGCCGTACAACAACAAAAGCTGTTTGATGACCCTGTTTGAAGTAAAGCAGTGAGAAAGGGCGACACACCGATCAACTGCGGCAGCGCTGCTCAGCAGCGGCACTGCTCACCGTGGCAGCGCTCTGCGCGCTTCAACGTCGGGACGTGACGCCAAGACGGGACATGACGCTAAGTCGGGACATGACGCCAAGCGCGTGTCGCTGCAGCCTCATTATGTGATGCGTGCGCGCAAGCCACAGGCCTGCTACAGCAGCGCTCAGAGAGGCGACGGCGCACGGGCATCGCATTCGTTGGTTCAGCAGCAGCAGCATTGCTCAGCTATGGCAGCTCTGTGTGTACTCACACGCTGCTGCTGCTAATGATGCGATACAATCCAAGTGCGTGTGGCAGGAGCCTCACGATCTCACGTGCGCGCGTCGCCTGCAGGGTCCAGGACTGCTGCAGCAGTGCTCAGAGAAGCGACGACGCAGGGGCGTCACACTGCGACAGCACTGCTGAGCTGTGGCAGCTCTGTGCGCACTCAAAACGTTGTGATACAATGTCGAGTGCGTGTTGCAGGAGCCTCACGATCTTACGTGCGTGCGCGTCGCCCGCAGGGTCCAGGACTGCTACAGCAGTGCGCAGAGAAGCGACGGCGCAAGGGCATCACACGTTTTGGTTCGGCTGCAGGCAGCACTGCTCAGCTATGGCAGCTCTGTGCATGCTCAACCGCTGCAAGATAATGTCAAGTGCATGTTGCAGGAGCCTCACGATCTTACGTGCGTGCGCGTCGTCCGCAGGGTCCAGGACTGCTACAGCAGCGTGCAGAAGCGGCGGCGCAGGGGCGCGCCGCCGGCAGAGATCGGTGCACTGCAGTCCGAGCTGAGGCAGGCGCAGGTTAGCCATACTTCAACAAAACTTCCACGCAAAGGAAGAAAATATAGAAGTACTATGAGTCACTGAAGAACACATCCATGAGTGCTCTTAGATATGAAATAATATTGATTGAGTGGCAAACAGATGTTTTTAATTTTCACACATGAAGAAATACACGCCTAAGCGTTGGTAAATTGTATACCGTTAGAAACACATCATTTCCTTCTTTGGATATGTTTCTGGTAGCGAGCGCAGGTATCGGACTGCGCTCGCGGGGGGTGCCTGCGGGGGGCGCACACCTGGCGCCACTGTGTCCTTGCAAACACAGCGCATGAGACCTTCATTGATGGGCTGCCGGTCTGCGCAAATTTGAATTCCGACATGTGCATTCCGGCGTCCCGCGTTGGGTACTTGCTTGTCAGATTCGGTTTCGCGTACCGCACTATTGTTCTGCAACCGACAGTGCGTTGCGGAAATGAGGCTGCACGCCGCCGAGGCCGCAATCGCTGCCCGTCGAGCCACAAGCCAAGTCAGAGTCAGAGTCTCGCAGAGGAGTCGTCCGAGCATTTACACAGCGCCCGTAGCATCAGGCGGATGGCGTGCGCTCATGGATCCTTGCGCACTTTTTCTTCGTAAGGAAGACGGTACAACCTATGTACTGTGAAGTTGTTGAAGTGTGTTGAAGTTGTTGCAAGAGCTGCTGAGCATCAGCCAAATATCAATTGTTGAGGAGAACACAAATATCAATCGTTGAGGAGAACACGAAGTCATCACCGACGGCGTGCGAGCGCAGGTACGACGTGCTTCGCCGTTGCGAACGCAGCGCGTGAGACGGCCGCTATTGAGCGTTGCCACAAATCCTGAATAGACAGCCTGAGCCATGCTTGAAGCATCGCCGACGCCACCGCCTCACAGACGATTGGCGTACAGGCCGTGAGGCCACACTGGTTATGCGCTGAGCCTGATAGCTTTGGCGCCCCTTCAATCAACCGGGGTGAAGACGCGACGCTGCTGCCGGCAGCGGTCCTTGGGCGACCCCACTTTGCGTCGGCGAGCGCAACAGCCGAGCAGCAGCAGCAGCAACAGTTGAGCACTGTCAACGCACAACGATCGAGTGCTGACACCACAGCTGAGCACTGATGCGGCCCACATCGGAGCGCTGATGCGATGCATCGCATGTAGAGATGCTTCAATCGTACATTTTCAAGTAAGTTGTACATCATAATCGTAGCGTATTGTACCGTACTCGCAAGCCGCAAGTTGCCATCATCTTCATTTCAGGCCGTATATCGCAACTCTCATACGTGTAACTTTACGACTGTTAGGAAATGATTGAAACAACCATACTTGTGCGCTGCCGCAGGCGGCGGCGGCGCGTGCACGGCGCGCGCGGCGGCGGCTGGCCGGCGAGGCGGCCGCATTCGCGCACACGACTGCGCCGGAACTGGCTGCACGTGTGCCTTCCGTGCTGCGCCCGCTGGCGTCGGCGGTGCAGGCCAGTGACCTTAGGCAGCAGCGCCGACTGCGCGCAAGACCAGAAGCAGGGGGTGTTCGTGCTGAGCAGGATGTTGTCGCAGGCAGCGAATGTGGGAAGAGGCCATTCGGGCAGCCGCGCGCGTACATGCCGTCGGCGTGCGACATCAGAGGCCGGCCATCACGCTCATACGCTCGCGGTGGTATGCACGCATGAGGTGGCTGGTCGTCCTGATTGTGACTACAACTTCAATTCTAACCTCGAGGTGACAATAACTTCAACTGCAGCATCAACCAAGCGCGCAAACAGCCGTCACTGTGCCCTAGCTCCGGGGATGTCAGACCAGCGCCATGTGCTTGCCTCTGCTTCCATTGATGACTCGTCAACTGCGGCCTCCTGAAAGCACTGCGTGTGCTGTTGAGTAGACTGGGGGGGCCGCTGGGGGGCATCACCTTTGCAGCTCAATCAGTGCCTGCTTCACAAAGTATTCTGACTTTTGTGCTCTGTGGACGATGGAGACTGCAAGAAGGGAAGACTTTGCGCAGCTGTCTGAGGATGGTCTAGTTGGCTGAGAGCCTCTCTGTCAGTGCTGTAATTACATGTGCCGCTTGCGCGCTCGGTTTGGAACCAGCTGCCCCTCACCTTATGCTTGACCTGATGGTTGAGTGGGGGCTGCAAGTCACCCCCCCCCCCCCCCACTACCCTCACCCCCTTCTGCTTGCTGCTTACATTGCGAAAGGCCAGGGACACGAGTGGCGCTGCGTGCGTATTCATCTGCGCCTTTGTGCAGTGCGACGCTCCACCACCCTCCACGCTGTTCCGCCGCCTATGACGGCTCATCAACCAACTTTCACCTCCCCCCCCCCTCAGTGAAGCAGCAATGTCTCATTCCCGTTTGGGCCCATCATACCCCCGCTGCCTTTATCCTGACAGGAGATAGAGGGGGTTGCTGTGGGCAGCCTCGACCTCCCCGTCCGCTCCATCGCGGAGTACGAAGACATCGCTCCGCTGGGCGGAACGAGCAGCAGCGCTCGGCACCAGATGTTTATAGCAACGCTTGACGGCGAGCGCGTCGTGCTCAAAGGGTGAGGGGGGGCAGCGCTCCACATCACGGTTGAAGTAGGTGAAAGTACTTGAAGTAGATGAACAGGCAGCAGCGCTCGGCACCAGATGTTCACGGCAACGAAGCGCTCGAAGTAGATGAGTAAACTGACGTGCTGATCACTATTGCTGCTGCTGAAGTACTGTAGGGCATCTCAACGGATGACAGGATGAGCGGCCACGACAGTTGCAAGCGGACAGTAGCGCTCACTGTAGTGACAGTTCTGATTAGCCCAGGGCGGGTACAGCGCACCCAACATGTGAAGATAAACGCAAGCACCTGCTGTAAAGACTGCACTGATCATTGCTACCACTATTGAAGTACTGCAGCGGGGCGTCTCAATAGACGGACAGGATCAGCAGTGCTGTGTTCCACCAGGGAGGTGACCGCTCGCTCGCATCATGAGAAACCGGCAGCGAGCAAGGAGCTCGGTGCCACCGTCCACCGCCGTGGATCGGCCTGCGTATGCCCTGCTGCGCAACTCAGCGGCACACACGCCACAACAGTCCAGCATTCGCCTGCACCGCCCGCTCCGCATCGTCACTCGTGCTCAGCACAGAGCCGAATCACCCAGCGCACGGTTCCGCTTTGCCGCTGCGTTGCACCTACTTCACAATCGAACAACGCAATGGCAACGCTCAGGTACGCGCTGATTGCCGCGCCGCAGCGCCGTAGCCCCGCAGCAACGCTCATAGGCGGGCCCCGCTACCCGCCACCAGCCCCTTACGCTACGTCGACTACCCCAAGACATATGTGCTTCGAAGTATATACGTACTGACGCTGTGCGCAGCGCCGCGGCCTTAAGCTCGCGTACACTGACATGCGTTCTGACGTCGTGCGGTGGCATTGCTCAGGTACGCGCTGGTTCGGCGACAGGCGCAGCGCCACGGCCTCGCGCACGTGCATACATATATACATATCAACATAGAAGTACACACTGACGCTGTGTGGTGGCATTGCTCAGGTACGCGCTGGTGGGCGAGGCGCAGCGCCGCGGCCTCGAGCGCGAGCTCGCCGTGCTGGCGCGCGTGCGGCACGGCGCGGTGCTGCGCGCGTCGGCGCTGGTGGAGGCGCCGCCATCCGCCGCTGCGGACGGCGGCGGCGCCGCTGCGGCTGTGCCCATGGTGTACATCGACTTCCCGTACTGCGCGCAGGTGACCGCACCGTCGTGATTGAACTTCGTGCGCCTCCACGCGGTTGTTTCATGGTGCTGTCGTTTTACCCGGTGCCGTGGCGTACACAGACTTTCTGTACCGCGCGCAGGCGATGCAGACCGGTGCTCTCAATTTATAAATACATTTGGAGGAGTTCTAATGCATTGAAAGAGTGATCGAGCCTGAGCCTTGTGATGCAGTCGCGATGGCGCAGGCAAGATTGAACAAGCATCGCAAGCCCTGATCTGGACCAGTCGACTTCATATTTCGAACTTTGAAGTGGGACTTTTGTGCACGTGACCTGTGCTCAGCATACGCCCGGTCATGCGTGAGGTCGCTTCAGCGCGCAGGTGACCGCGCCGCCGCGGCGCGCGTGAGCTCGGTGACGTATCGGCGTGCTTGAACTCTGTGCCCTCACTATGTGAGCTCGCTGCGGCGCGTATGCTGTTGTTCTCGCAAGCGCGCAGCCCCTCGGCAATGTTTGACGGTGAATGCGGCGGAGACGCTGCAGTGCCGAACGCATCAGATCATTGCCAGGAACAAAGTCGGTGTTTCAAGTCTCAGCTGAGTGGGTCCGGACGCACGCGATGCTCTGTGCTTCTGGAATATATCGCTCGACGCCGATTCTCGGCATCAATACATGCGGGAAGCAAGCGGAACACAATTATGTCAACATCAAGTACTAGGAACCTGTTGGTTGCGCATAGCATCATTTGCTCGGATCAGAGCAATGCGGTCGGCTTGGTGGAAGCGCGCGCTTGATGCGCCATGCAACGGCACAAAAATTGCGCAAAGCGGAGACTTCGTCCTCAAAGCAGCAGCACGCATGCGTCGGTATATATCTCAGAGCATGTAGCTAAGAGGCTGCGCTTGCATCGCACATGGTCTGCCGCACACGCCGCCAAGCATCCCCAGAAATGCCTCAGCTTGTAATGAAGAAGATTGGGGTGTAGGCGGCTCGCACCTGCACTGAAATATGCTCTGTGACACGCACCTCGGCCGAGCGCGCAGCCCCCGCGCATCGCTCCGCTGGCCCCGCTGCGCGTGCCATGAAGCGCCGCCGATCGCACGCGGGCGCTGGGCACATCCTTGTGACGTCTCAGCCTGCGATGAGCGTCAACACGCGTCTGCAGTTCCGCTCGATAGGGAGCGGTGTACCGCAATGTGTCCGGGCGCGTGGGTCACCTGCGGCAGTCCGCCTGCCCCGCTGATCATGCAGGGGGGAACGCCAACTGCGCATGCATGCTGAAAGCAATTTGCACTGCTCATGATTGCCTGCGTGGCTCGAGGCAACCGCCGCTGCTGTATATGCGCAGCTGCAGCGGGGTTACTGCGCGCGCCGTGACCCTTAGCAGCGCGCCCGCGTCATCATTCACACCGCGCCGTGACAAAAACTACAGGCCGCGGCTCTCTCGACGCCCCTCATCGAATGGCCGCCGTACATGCCCGTGTCGCGCTGCGGGCGCGTGCCGCTCTCGTGCTCGCGTCCACGCAAGTGCGCATGTCATTGCTGAAACATGTGTGACGGGGGTATGCATCGTTGTGCCGAAGGTATGTATGCATGTCTTGCTGGCGGCGCAGGGGAGCCTGGCCGCGTGGGCGTCCGCCGGCGATGCGGGCAGGCGCCGCGAGCCCTGGGAGCTTCAGAGCGCATTCCGACAGGTGATGGAGCGCTGCAGTTCTTACGGAGCATCACCTGCAAGCTCTCAGTTGCTGTGCATGCACTTTGGGTGATGTGTTGCGGTTGGTAGGTGTGCCACTCGCGTCTTTTGGTGATTGATTGTTCGCAGGCGCTGAGCGATGTGATGCTCTCGCATGCGTTAAGCACAGCGCCGTTTATTGTGGGGCTTTGGCGCCCTGAATTGTTGTGAACGCGAAGGATTCGTTGCAACACAGCTGGGACTGCTGGCGCAGCACGTTCGTGCCACTGCTAGCCCTGCACCATTGTGCCTTTGCAGAAGTACCCATGGCAGCGCTCCAAGACAGGCACGCTGTTGGAGATGGTACGCCGTCAGAGAAGGCATACCATATAATGAAACGGAAGTCAAGTCGTAAGGCCTCTGGCACGCAGTGCTCAGCATCGAACGCTCACCCGCGTCCTGATTGGTTCGCTGATCATTGCCAACATCGCGTGCGCGGCGACGCAGCTGCAGAACACCTCCTGCACCTGCTGCATTGTGTGTGCGCGCGCGCTTGTGTGTGTGTGTGCATGTGTGTTCGAGTGTGAGTATATGTGTGTGTTTGCGTGCATACGGCGCTTGCCCTAAAAATCGGTGCCCATGCATGCTGGCATTTGACACCCATACCTACCTTCATTCGACAACCCGCGCGCGCGCCAGATCCTGTGCGCCGTGGCGCACCTGCACGAGCGCGCCATCTGCCACAGGGACATCAAGCCTGCGAACTGCCTGGTGCACGCGGACGGCCGCGTGTTGCTGGTGAGCACGCCAGTCTAGGGCTAGGGCTAGTAGAATAAGGGTCAGATGCAGGTGAGGTCGTGTGATGCTATGTATGTATGTATGCTGATGACTGAGGTTCCGCACAGCTTGAGGGTCCCGTGCTCGTGCAAGCGGACGGCCGCGTGCTGCTGGCACACCGGTTTAGGGTTGTGGGTATGGCTAAGGCCAAGGGTCACGTGTAGGATGACGTGTGCTGCTAATTTTGTGTGCTGATGAGCAAAAATTCGGCCTTGCCTGAGGGGCTCATGCTCTGGCATGCGGGTGTACGTATCCTGCTGGTGAGCACACCAGTGTAGGGTTCTTGCTAGGGCTACGGTTGCCGTCAGGGTTAGATTAAGCTGAGCTTGTGTGCTAGCATGCCAACAAGCAAAACGTTTGCCTTGCCAAGAGGCTTATTGCTATGCCGCGGTGCGGAGGCACCAGTCTGAGCAGCATCTGTCACGCGCGCACGCGTGCGGCGCGCAGCTGGCGCCGTCTTCAGCTGCGCCGCCGCTGACCTTAGCACCATCACGCCTCATCCGTGTTGCCGATGCTGGCCGTGTTGACGCATGTGCCGCGGCTCAACACCTCCTTCCACTGCCGTCATGTGCGACGCCTCTGAGATGTCGCTGTGAAAGTTCAGTTATTGGCGTGGGGTATGACATACATGCTTTTACTACGCTACAGGGCAGTCAGGCAGGGTAGGCACAAGATCATTGTTTGTACACAAAGCAACAATGTATTGTCCTGTTGCTGGTGTAGGGGAAGTCGTCCAAGCAGCTGGCAGCGTCACCACCTGGGGGAACCCCAAGTCTCTGCCATGCTCTCCCCCCCCCCTCTCTGTCACCTGACCCTGACCCCCTCAAAGCAACAAAGGGTAGGGTTGGTGGGCTTTCTGTGTTGCCTACCAGCTAGGGCTCTTCTTCAGCTACGTGCCCGTGTTGTTGGCCTGTGCCCGGGCCACAAGTAATGGCACTACGCTGCTGCTTCCCGAAGTCTCTCCGCAAAACCTTCAACTTCTATTCCATACGCCTGTTCCCCATGTGACGCAAACGTCAGATCGCACGCTCAGATCGCTGCCGGTCACTCAAGTGCATATTATTCGCCTCCGGTGTGTCACCATGGAACACCCCAGTATTTTTCTGTTAAAGAGTATATATGATAAGAAGGCGCCATGACTAGCAGGCCTTCGGCTGATCGCCGCATTTGGGCCTGCCCTGCGCCGCAGGCCGACTTTGACGTGTCCGGCGACGCGTCGGACGCCACCGCCTGCGGCTGCGGCGGCGGCGCGGCAACGGCGACCACGATGCTCGGCGCTGGCACCAGAGGTGAGCGCGAGGACCGATGGCGACGCCGCGCTGATGAACTTCAAGCAGTAAATTCAAGCATTGACTTGCGCGCAGGATGATTGCGCGGCAATGAGCGCTGTGATGCGTTTTTGCGCAACGCTGCGCGGGGGCGCGGAGCAGTAGGAAAAGTGCCACCATATAGCCCTTGCGCTTTTGCCGGGCTCTGCGTCACCAGCTTCGCGCCGCCGGCAGAACTGAAAGTGGTACAGCGGATTGCCCTCAGCATCGTCATGATCTGCTGGCCTTTTGGGCACGTTTCATGACACCGGAAGCGTTGTCAGACATGTGTCCATGGGCCGAACACAGAGTGTCCATGGGCCGAACACGGCGGGGCCCTGCCTGGTGGCCAGAATATTGCTGAGCCCGTGTGTGGTGATGTGGCTACTTGGCCTTCTGAGGCGGATGGAACCGTGCAACTGTCGCCCTGCGCCTCTTGCCGAGGCTGCGCCGCGCCGGAAGCAGAGGTACGCAGTGCGGCGCCACGCGTCTGCTGTGCCGCGCGCAGTTGGGGCCAACCGCTTTCCCTTGCCAATCATGGCTTTTAAGCATGAGAAGACGCTCTTTCACTCTATTCCGCCAGGCTTCACTGAGCCGCCCGCTGTTCGGTAAACCTGCTTTTTGATGGCCTGTGACTGCTTTCCCGCCGCGCACAGTCGGGGCCAACCGCTTTCCCTTAATAATCATGGCCTTTTAAGCATGTGGAGACGCTCTTCTTTACGTGTTTTTGCCAGGCTTCATGGCGCCGGAAGTTGAAGCTGGCGGCGCCGCCACGCGCGCATCCGACATGTACAGCCTGGGCTGCCTGCTGTTCTGGCTGCACTTCCCCGACCACCCCACCGGTCCGGTGGCGGGGGCCCCCATCAGGGCCTCGGGGGAGGTCAGTGCGCTGCCGGTGTCTTGTTCTTGAACTAAATTGAATTTGAATTGAATGATTGAAGTTGACAGGGTGGCGCAGTTTTTCTTGTGCTCACGGAATTGAAGTGGATGACAGGCTGTTCTGCTGTGGAGCCAGATGACATGTGCCTCTCATGGTGTGAGTCGATTGCGCCGCGCTCGAAGCGGCAGCGCCCACAGGTGCCACAGAGGGGTCAGTTCGCCTGCTTATCCGACTCGAAGATTTCTGCGTTGACGCTGCACTGTCACATGAAGTTTGAAGGGTCGGCGCTCCGAGGCTATCGCGGTGGACAAACGGCGACTGCAGCAGCACGCGCTCAACAAAATTGAAGTTGAAGTCACAGTTGCTGCCGCAGCACCCTGTGGCAGCGCACACTATGCGTACGGATGATTACCCTGATGTGCGAGATCATCTGTCGAAATCGTCGGCACTGCAGTTGCGTTCGTCACTCGTCAGCAGCCGCACGAGGCGAGGACGCTTCTCCGGCACGGGCGCTCGTGCGCCCGTGATGCGCATGCCCATGCGTCCGTGCGCCGCCCGTGCAGACGGTGTTTAGACTTTTGAGAAACACCCCCGCCTGCGCGCGAACGCCGCAGCTTCGCGTATCGCGCGAGCCCGCTGCTGCAGCGCGCATAATCACGCCCGTGACTGCATCACCGATTTGCGCGTACAACTGCACACACGCGCTGCGCAGGCGGCGGCCGCGGCGTCGGCGGCGCTCATGGACCTGCTCCACCAGCTACTTCAAGTGCGTCCAGCGAGGTACGTTGCTTGTGTTGACTGTTAACTTCAACAATGTTCATGTTTATGGGCGTGGAAGCGCCAGAAGGGCCATTTGTTTGCAACAGCGCACCCTGCGCGCAGTGTATGGGAGGTGCCTGCGTCTCATACACGTGTCGCAGTGTTGAAGGTGCGCCTGCTGCAGCAGCTGCACGTGGTGCAGCTGGGCCGCTCTGGCTCTAACCCCAAACCTAACCCATCTCGCTTTCTGTCCGCATATGCACGCTGGTGACCATCTCGCTTTCTGTCCGCATATGCACGCTGGCGATTTAGCATCAGCCCTTCCAGTTCATGTTCTGGCACCTGTATTGCCACGCAGCGTCCTGCGTATTACTTGTAGATGCAAATACTTCTATCATTATCATCAGATTATCCTTTTCCTGAGCACTGCCGTGCAACATTCTGTACCGCATCTGTGCACTGCCACCGCACCGGCGGCCGACCCGTGGGCATCATGTGTCGGCCGCAAGCCTGCCTCACATCCCAATCGCGCCTTGCCGTGTGACTCCACCTCAACTACAAGGTCAGGCACGTCAATCTCTGTTATCACACCATCCTGAGCCTGCTTCTTGTTGCCACCGCATTCTCCTGCCTCCTCTGCCCCCCCAGGCGGCGCGGCCGCACGTCTACCTTCACATAATGTTCGCGCCTTCCGTTGCGTGAAGTCACCCAGATATAGGACCGTGCCCGCTGTCTTTCAAGTTTCAAATGAATGCTCTTGCCACCCCGAGTCTGCTTCTTGTTGCCACCACATTCTTCCAAGTCACCCCCCCCCCCCCCCCCGGATGGCTCTGCTTCTTGTTGCCACCACATTCTTCCAAGTCACCCCCCCCCCCCCCCCGGATGGCAGAGCCGCACGTTTATCTTGACATCCCACACGCGCCTTCGTTGCGTAAACTCACCTCCTCAAGTACATGACCATGCCCCGCTGCCATTCATGATTCAATTCGCATGCCATCCTCAGCCTGCTACTTGTTGCCACCTTATGTTTCTGCGTCCCGCTCTTCCCGCTCCCTCCCCGCCCCCCCCCTCCCCCCCCCCCTTGCGCTCGCCCCTCAGCCGGCCCAGCGCGTCGGATGCGCTGCTGCACGCGTACTTCCAGGTCTCCTTTGTCGACAGGCTGCTGGAGGACGGCGCCGTGCCAGAGCAGGTGCGACAAGTGCTTAGAGTATGTAGGTATGCATATGTACATGCCGTAAAGCACTGGGGTAAAGGGTAAAGGCTCGCCCACCGACGAACGCCGCCCACGCCATACACAACCATCAGAAAATCCTGCCAGCGGAGCTGGTAGTGCAATGTGGCTTCCAGGCCTGTGCAGAGGCAATTGAAAGCAAGGAACACGGCTGGGAGGACAGCAGCTTCACACCACATGAGCCCCACCCCCCAATGTGGCAAACGAGCCGGGGGGTGTCGTCTGCCCTGCATGTGCACAAGAATGCATGCCGCAGGGGCTGGGAGAGGTGCTGCACGTAACTTTTGCAACTTGAAGGCCCCACCGCACAAGTGCGAGCCCCCCTGTGAACCGCGTGTGTACCAAATGTGTACTCCATGTGCACCGTAAGTGTAGCGCAGGCGTTCGCAGTCCATGCGTCGCGGACGACGTGCGGACGGGCGCGTTGGTCGCCAAAGCAGAAGCAGGGGGCAGGCGTGATGACATTTACCGCGCCGCTGCGCTGTACGTGCGCATCGTCTGGTGTGCACTGCTCAGCCTTCACCTTTGCCTCCGCACATTGGGCCTCACATGGCATCATACACGTGCTCGGGTCACAAAAGGCGGGAACTCATGAAACGCTGCTGCCCCCCCCCCCGTCCCTCTCCCCCCTCAAACCCCCCCCTCCTTTTGGCCATATAAGATGGCAATACATGAAACACTGCTGCTCACCGCCCCTTTCCTCCACCCCCCCCCCCCCTTTCCCCCCCTAACCCCCATACTACATATAACGGTGCTGCTCACCCCCCCCGCCTCCCCCCCTCCCCAACGCCCGCCCTCCTCCGCACCAGCACGCCAAACTAGCCGCCATGCGCGCGCTCTTTGCACGCGTGCGCGAGGCGTCGCGCCGCGCGCCGCCGACGCGCTGGATGCTGCGGCGCGGCGCAACGACACTCGTGAGTGACGTGTTGGCGGCGCTGGCGGCGCTCGACGCGGCGGCGCTGCGCGCGCCCGTGCGCATCGCGTTCGCCGGCGAGGCGGGCGTCGACGAGGGCGGCATGCTGAGCGAGGCGCTGACGCTGTTCTTCGAGGTGTGTGCGCGTGGGATGCGCATCAGTGCTCGGCAGTTGGGTAGGCGCGCCGGTGCTCGTTGTCTTCGTCGTCGTCGGCGGCGGCGGCGGCGGCGGCGGCGGCGCAGTGCTGTGAAAGTGTGTGTCTGTGACATCAGGCGAGGCGGGCGTCGATGAGGGCGGCATGCTGAGCGAGGCGCTGACGCTGTTCTTCGAGGTGAGTGCAGTGATGCAGTGAGGTGTGAGCAGCAGGGAGGCAAGTGCGTGTGACGTTCGGTGTGTGCTTGTGTGATGGCGCAGAGGGAGCGAGTCCGCGGGTGTGCGTAGCGTGTCTGAATGTGTGCGGTGGCATGCGCTGACGCTGTTCTTCGAGGTGAGCGGGGAGGTATCAGTGCTCGGCGATGTGGTGGGGTGTCAGCAGTGGGAGAGCAAGTGTGTGTGTGTGTGTGTGTGTGCTCGGCGATGTGGTGGGGTGTCAGCAGTGGGAGAGCAAGTGTGTGTGTGTGTGTGTGTGCTCGGCGATGTGGTGGGGTGTCAGCAGTGGGAGAGCAAGTGTGTGTGTGTGTGTGTGTGTGTGTGTGTGTGTGTGTGTGTGTGTGTGTGTGTGTGTGTGTGTGTGTGTGTGTGTGTGTGCATGTGAGGGGAGGCTATTTCTCAAGGTAAGCGCATCAGTGGTCAGCAGCGTCGTGACGCATCTGCACTGTGAGAGCAAGCTCGCTTGACGCCTCTGTGTGTGTGTGTCTGTGAGAGAAAGAGAATTGTGACGATCAGTGCGCGGCGGCGGCGGCACGGCGCGTGCGTGGTGCGTATTTCAGGCAATGCGGTTTTGGCTGAACTACGTCACTGCAATAAAAGGCAGACCTGCTTGGGGATTTTCGTTCACTCTTGTGATTGCTGTGCCGTAGCACTCTTTACCCTATTTTCACTCACCGCCGCTAGGGCCAGCAGCAGCAGCACTCCTGCCAAGCAAATTGGGGCAAAAACTCAGTTGTCAGCAATCTTCACGTGAAAATACCCCCTCCTTCTTGTCAGCAATCTTCACGTGAAAATACCTTTTCTTGTCAGCAATCTTCACGTGAAAATACCCCCTCCTTCCCCTCCTCCCCCCCCCCCCGCAAGCAGGGCATCCTGGACCCTGCACTGGGACTCTTTGAGACGTGCGACCGACCGGCATCCCCTCTGCCCGCACCTCCATTGGCACCGTTGATTGGCGATGCAGCTGATGCGTCGGCAGACGGCGGCATCGACGGCGGCGACAGCGGCGACAGCTGTCATGAGGCAGCCCCAGGCAAGTGCGCAATTAGGCGTGAGTGAGGTCGCTGCAACAAAGTGATTGAATTCATCGTTTTTTTGTTAACGAAACGGCACGTTCTCCGCCGTTGAGAGAGCGCAGCGTGTCGTGGCGAGTATCTGTACGCAGCTGCGGCATGGTCGATGATCGCCGCGAGCGCCATGCACATGACTCATGTGGCGGGCCGCACGCACATCGTCGGCAGGATCGAACAGGACTAACGTCGCAATGAGCATTGTGTGGCGCGCTGCACGCACATCGGCGGCTGGACCGAGGGGGACGGAGACGCAAGGTGCACTTATGCGCTGACTTCAGCTTCGCCCGCCTGCGCGGACAAACGCTTGTTCCCATCTGACAACAGTTAGCTCTACGAAGCGCTGTATACGCCATCCCTACCCGGCTGCAAAACCTGCAGGCAGCAGCAACGGCAGCAGCGGCGGCAGCTGCGCTGCGGCGGCGGGCAGCTACCTGCCGGCGGCGCGCGCACACTACGACCCCGCCGCGCTGCGCGCCTACGAGCTGCTGGGACGCGCGGTTGCGCTGTGTCTGTACAGCGGCCGACGTGTGGGTGGCGCGCTCGCGCCGTCGCTGTTTCGGTGAGTTTGAGCTCCGCCGTTGTCGTGGTCACCAGCATCACATCACACTGTAAGATTTTCAACATTGAACTCATTGTGGGAAAAAGTCCCAAACACTTTGTGTACTCTGCTGGTGTCCACTCAACGAAACCCGGCACACCGCCTCGAGGAGGAGGCGCCCGACCGCCGCCGCCGCCGCTGCAACGAAGCCGCAGCACCTGCATCGCCACAAGCAGACGCTGCTGCTCGCACTTAAAGGCTTCATCGCCCCTGCGGCGCACTTTAACACCGCAACGCCGCTCTTGCCCCCATGCGCCGCAGCTACCTCGCAGGCGGCGCCGCTGCGGCGCCGACGCTGCGCGACCTCGAGGAGTGGGACCCCGCCGCAGCACGCGGACTGCGCTGGCTGCTGGCTTGCGAGCCGCGCGCGCTGCGGGGCCTCGGGCTGAGCTTCGAGGACGTAGGGGACCCTGGCGGCGGTGCTGTTACGGCCGGCAACAGGGCGCAGTTCGTGCAGGCGAAGGTACGCGTACACGCTAGGGGCAGGTGTGTTCGTGCCGCCCACACCGCTGACGCGATGCGGTGTGTGGGGGGGAGCAGTTTCTCTGTGCACTGCCATGGCAGGAGGCTTACGACCTTGTTCATGTCATCGGACAGATGCGCTTTGGCGTATCGGCCACCTGGCACCACATCGACTTCAAATGTACAGGTATGCGATGGGCCCGTTGAGCCGCACGCGCCGGCACCGCGGTCACGGCAAACCAGCCAACCGTGTATACCCGGAAAGCTTCTCGCACAGCCCCTGCGCACCGCACACACGCACTCCATAAAACGCTACCCTCCCCCCTCCCCCTTCCCCCTGCCTCAGGTTCGACACATCCTCGTCGCTTCACGCGAGGCGGCGCTGGCGGCGGCGGCGGCGGGCGTCACGCGCGGCCTCGCGGACCTCTCGCCGGAGGCGCCGAGCCTCATGCGCCTGCTGGCGCCCGCCGACTGGCGCGTGCTGCTGTGCGGCGACACGCACGTCAGCAGCGCGCAGGTGATCAAGTAGGGTTAGGGCGGGGGCGAGGCTATGGGTAGAGGCAGCACGAGGCTTTGGGGACGCACGTAGCACCATGACAACAAACGATGCTTGTGCGCCTGCTCACGCCCGTTGGCACTGACGCGGCGCAGCGGCGCGCAGGTGATACAGTAGGGCCAGGGCTACAAAGATGTGAGGCTCAGCGTGTACATGGATGCAGCACTGAGGGGCTGATGTACGCTCACGCGTGGCCGCTCCCCCCTCCTCCCCCCCCCCTTCCCCCAGGCTGCCCCATGAGATGGCCAAGAACACGCTCACTGCCAGCACGCGTGCATACTTGCTGACACCGCCGCCCTGCTCTGCGGCTGCTCAAATTCGACCGCCTTCTCTATTTCCGCCATCCCTCGCGTGACGCCGCGCAGGTCGTCTCAGCGCTCCGCTGGTACAACTTCCCGCCCGCCAGCGGCGTGCCGCGCTGGCTGCCCGCCCTCCTCCTCTCCCTCGGCGAAGACACGCTGCGCCGCTTCCTGGTCTTTGTGTGCGGGTCGCCATCGCTGCCGCCGGCATCCGGCAGCGGCGGCGGCAGCAGCGGCAGCGGCGGTGGCGGCGGCGGCGGCGTCGGCGGCGGCAGCGGCGGCGGCGGCGGCTTCGCCGTCATCACGGTGCGCTGCCAGCCGCGCAGCGCCGCGCTGCCGGTGGCGCACACGTGCTTCCTGCACCTGGACGTGCCGGACTACGCGAGCGAGGCGGCGCTGCGGCGCAAGCTGCTGCAGGCCGTCACGGAGGCGGCGACGTTCGACTTAGTGTGACATCCACTGCGCCGTCTGGTCCGTGACGCTAGTGGACGCCTCAGACGCGGTGCTTGGTGGTTTCCGACTGGCGAAGTGCAGGAGGAAGACCGCAATGTTGTTTCGTCGTCGGACGTTCGCGTCCTAGCGTGGGCATCGGCCAAAGCTTCCGACAAGACATCACGGTGTGTAGGACTTGCGAGCTGGCGCAAACGGCTGTGGATGGCCTCGCGTGCTGTCTGCCGCGCCAGCGGTATGTCAAGTGCAGAGGCACTCCCCCACGTGTGGTTTAAATACATTGTGGTCCTGTCACTTGACTGTTGCGTGTGGTGTGTACGTTCGCTGCCTGTAACTGTGAGGTCATTGGTGGTATGTGTGGCACTGTCCGATTCGTCGTCCGATTCGTCGCAGTTTGTTGTTCATGAAGTAGTGCTATGGAGAATCCACTTTTTGGCGTGCCATATAACTCGTGGCTGACTTTCATCTCAAGGGTACAAGGCCGCACAATGCGGTGATGTGCTGTGTTGACAAGCAAGCAACTGCTGCGTGCATGAGTGACATTGAGTGAAGCTGGACTGCTTCACAAGATTGTGTACAAACAATAATGCGCTTGACATGGATTCAAAAATGTGCATGAACGCTTTGTCATGCCTGCAGGTCAGGCAACAGACATGTGAAACATATTTCGAAAAGACTCGGACTCCCGCTCCGCCAACTTCCCCCAAGTTCAAATTTTCGCGGTTAATCAAACTTTGCCTCGTAGTTCCACAGCTTAGTTGTAGGACAGGAAGCAACGAGGAGCCGCCTTCGCAGTCAGCGCTGCGTGGGCCATGTCCTCTAGAAAGTCTAGTGGGGGAGGGGGGAAGGGCAAGGCCCCTCCCGCCAAAATGCCAGGCCAATCCTCCCTCTTCACCTTCTTCACCAAGGCGCCCAGCTCTGCAGCTTCCACTGACAGTGGCGGCGGCGGCGGTGCTGCAGCGCCCTCGAGGGCGGCAGCGGACTCAAAGCCAGCACCCAAGGACAGCTTCAAGTCCCCACCACCCAGCAAGTCCTCAGCTGCTGCCACCAAGACTCCCAGCGCCGGAGGAGCGACCAGGACTCCTAGCAACAGCGGCGGCGGCTCTGGAGGCCTGAAGGCCCCCTCTAGCATCTCCCCAGCAGACTCCAAGCTGGCCTCCGACCCCCGTGCAGCGGAGGCGCCGTCCAAGTCAGACTCAGGGAAGGCCCTCGCCTGCGCGACCCCGGGGGGGGACCTCGTCGGCAAGGCCATCGAGGTGTGGTGGCCCGACGAGAAGTGCTGGAACGGCGGCGTGGTCGCGGCGTTCGACGCAGCCTCCGGCAAGCACACCGTCGACTACGCCGGCGGCGACACGGAGCGCGTCTTGCTCGACAAGGAGCGCTGGCGCCCGCAGCAGCAGCAGCAGCCCACCCCCCTCGCCGCATCTGCCCCTAAGCGCGAGGCGCCGGCCACGGGCAGCAGCGGCGGCAGCAGCGCTCGCAAGCGCGCGCGGCGCCTGGACGACTCCGAGGAGGAGTGGGACCAGGACGAGGTGGCGTCTATGCGCGCAGCGCCGGAGGCGGCGACGCCCGCAGCCAAGGCGGCGGCGCCAAAGCGGCGGGCCGTGATCGCCGACGACTCCGAGGGCGACGACGACGACTGGGTTGTGGACGATGCCGATGAAGGTATGGGGGGGGGGGGGTGTCGTACGTGGGGATCCGTTTGCGTACTGCGTTGTACTGCGAGTTCAAAGATTTATGGCCAGTGTTAGAAGCACCGGGTTATTTCTTGCGCTCTGAGGAGCTCGCCCCGCCATGAGTATAAGATTGTCGTACATGCAGCAAGCTCACACAAATCGTTGCAGACACTCAGAATCTGCTACATGGTTGATGATTCTTACTGGCCGCGGTCAGCTTCCAGGCCTTCGCATTTATCAGTGTTACATCAGCTTCTAGGTTTGAGGTACTTGAAGTTCAGGCTGCGCTGCGTCGAGGCGCCATGGTGGTGGAGCAGGGATGGAATAGGAACAAAGGACTTGGCGGGCGCTTCCCGTTCCGGCGGAACCTGTGAATTCATTGCATGCGTGATTCGCCAAGCAAGCGCAACGCGCATCAAGGGCGATGTGCACAGCGCCAAAGCCATCATGGGCAGCTACCGCCCGCAATGACCATGATTGCTGACACGCTTTGCTCACTGCAAGGGTTTTGTAGCATAGGTGTCTGTGACTGGTTGCGCCATTGGTCAGTGAAGAGCTGCACCGCTGGCGACTTGACTTCCGGCCAGTGCCGCGCTCGTACTGCAGCACTGTATACACATGACAAAAACTTCAAGTTCAACTCTGTGCTTGGCTCTCTGCTCTCTGTCGTCACAACTGTGCTTGGCTCTCTGCTCTCTGTCGTCACAACACCTGCCATATGGCGCGAGCAGTCGATGCAGAGGACGAGGACAAGGTGGACTTCGATGCAGCACTATATTCTGACCAAGAAATCAAGTTCAACAGAGTGCACTGGCCCTGCTCTCTGTCGTCATAAGACCCGCCATATAGCGTGCGTAGTCGAGGCTGAGGAGGACGACGAGGAGGACTCTGATGCAGCCTGTTAAAGTCTGATGCAGCGCACTGTTGTTTCACAAAAACTTCAAGTTCAACTTAGCGTACTCTCGTGTCATCACTACATCTGCCGCACCGCCCGAGCAGTCGAGGCTGAGGAGGACGACGAGGAGGACTTTGACGCGGAGAGCGGCGACGACGGGGAGGAAAAGGCCGCAGCAGCTACACGCAAGCGTAAGGGCAAGGACGGTGGCGGCGGCAAGGCGGGCAAACCTGGCAAGCGGCTCAGGAAGGGGGGGGCGTACGCCATCACAGAGACCAAGACGCCGAGCGCTGCTGCCAAGAAGAAGCCAGCGGCGAAGGTGAGCTCACGTGCTCAGTCTCTCCCCTAGGCTTGGACTCGTGTGGGGAATTGAGGTGACGCATGTCTTCAGTCTCTCCCCTAGACTTAGAGTTGAACAGTGTGTTGAGGTAAAGCAGAGGTGCGACGTCTGCGGCGCAGGCATCGTATCAGCGCAAGCCATGTGCGTGGTTGTGTCACATTCGGCCGCAGGCACGCTTGGCGACTGCTCAGTCGGCGCTGGTTGACCTGGCAGTCACAATCTTTGCATCAGTTCATTGAGACCTGCCAGCAGCATCTCTGCAGTCAAGCAGCAAGCAGCCTGCAGGACAGTGCTAATGCTGAAAGTTCCCCGCCGTGCCGCGCGCCACGCTGACTGCCTGGATGACACCAAGATGAGTTGCCCGTGTGACCCGGAGCACATGGCAGTGCCTGCAGCAGCTGAAAATGCACAGCGCACAAGTGTGCGCAAAGCTTTTGCCGCTAGTACTGTGATTGCGTTCGAGCCTTGATCAGGTCAACACCCAGCACAGCTCACTTTCATTCTGGAATATCTCAGCTGGCCATCTCATCAGGGTTAGAGTTGCACAGGTTCACTGATAGGGTTACGGCTGCCGCTCAGCGGCGACACCGGCGGCATGGCGCTGCCGCCCTTCGAGTCGCAGGCGCCTAATGCGCAGTAGCGGGGGGCCCAGACATCCGGATATGCATGATCCTCTATCTTGCCCGACTCGTCGGACACATCACAGTAGCGAGTTTGCCACACCTTTGGCAGTATTGGCGAGAAATTGCCATTTCCACGAGCAGCGCAAATCACCCCCTGCCCCCCCCCCCCCCCCCCGTCCCTGAGGCGCAGGCAACCGCGTCGGCGCCTCGTGCCAACGGCAAAGCGCCATCTGCCTCCAAGTCGCCGCCCTCGACGAATGGCAAGAGCGCCGCCGCCGCCACGCCCGACGCTGCTGCTGCTGTCGCTGTGGAGGGCGGCGATGCGTCTCCTGCGGGCCGGCCGCGCATCGAGCTGCCCGAGGGCGTCATCAACACTGGCGGGCACCTGCACCATAAGATGGACTTCCTCAAGGGTGAGCGCTGCTGCTGCTGCTGTTGCTGCTGCTGCTGCTGCTGCTGCTGCTGCTGCTGGTGGTGGTGGTGGTGGCGGCGGCGGCGGCGGCGGCGGCGCTTTTGTGCATCGGCGGCGCGACGCGCTGAGCGCTGAAGGCCGTGTGTCGTGGGGCTAACAGACGTGCACGCGCCTCCCCCATTTCAGCCCGACTCCTGCATGCCACTGTCAAGTCTTGTGGATGACTTCTGTGGCTGTCTGCTTGCATTATAGGACAAGCCAATGTGATGCATTGTGCGCTCTCAATCTACCGCTTCTTAGTTGTGACTCTGTTGACCACCAGTGGTACTTTTTGCCTGCACGTGCTGATGTTGAGAGTCTCTGCCTGTGTGCGCCACCACCTCAACATGTGACGCCTCGGTTTGAACCCCCCTTTTAGCCCTGACCCCGCCCCCTGCGCGTCGCAGAGCGTACACACACTACCTCAACATGCGACGCACCAGTGCGAATTAGCCAACTTAATCCCGCCGCGCCCCGCCCCGCCGCGCGCCGCAGAGGGCAACCGCATGGACGCCAACAGGCGCAAGCCCGACCACCCGGAGTACAGCCCGCGCACGCTGTACGTGCCGCCTGGCTTCAAGACGAAGGAGACCGCCGCCATGCAGCAGTGGTGGGACCTCAAGAGCCAGAACATGGACACGGTGCTGTTCTTCAAGGTGCGCGCTGCTGCTGCAGTGCTGCTGCTGCTGCGCTGCTGCTGCTGCTCCGCTGCTGCTGCTTGCTGCGCTGCTGCTGCAGCTGCTGCACGTTAGTGCGTTGGGATTCACCATCAGTCTCAAGCTCGTGCGCGTGTCATGCATGGGTGCGTCTGGGATTGTGCTCATCAGCAGCTCACGCGCTGTCGCATGAACAGGATGACGACTATGACAGAGGAACGATGGGCATCAACACATTTCATTTTTCTGCAGACTTAGCTTTGTGCCATGCTGCAGGTGGTGATACGGGTGATTCGGATGGCGTTGAGGTGCACAGAGAAGTGACTCTCCATTGTGACACCTACTTACACACTGTGGCAACACGCGCTTGAACGCAACGCCGCACGCAGGTGGGCAAGTTCTACGAGCTCTTCCACATGGACGCGGACGTGGGCATGCAGGAGCTGGACCTCATCTACATGAAGGCAAGTCACAGCGCTTGCAGTTGCGCTTGTACACTTGAAGTACGTGAGACGGGCACGCGGCGTGCGCGCACGGAGCGAAAGCCTGCAGATGCTGCCCCTTTGCATGCGGCAACTGCAATGGACGGACGCACAGGCTTCTCAGTAGGTTCATGCAGCTGCTGCCTCCTTGTTCACAGAGCGTTCGCATCGCTTTTCAGCACCAAGAGACCACAGCAGTAAGCCAAACCCTTCAACAGTACACGTTGGTTTCATCCTTCTGCCACTCTGCGCCGCTGCTGCGCAGGGGGAGAAGGCCCACAGCGGGTTCCCGGAGATCAGCTACGGGAAGTTTGCGGACACGCTGGTGGAGCGCGGGTACCGCGTGGCGCGCGTGGAGCAGACGGAGACGCCCGACATGATGAAGGAGCGCAACAAGACCAAGGCGGGGCCCAAGGACAAGGTGCGTTCGGCAGCAGCATTCAGCAGCGGTCAGCGGTGGTAGCTCTGTGGTGATAGGGCTCAGCGACTGGCACTTCTGCCCTCAGTTTTACCGCGCACCGGCCATGAGGGTCAAAGGATTGGATCTGTAGGGTTGCAGGTATGCACAAAACGCGGGACCCAAGGGGGACAAGGTGCGTCGGGCGGCCCATCACGCGGTGAAGCGCGGCTCCGCTTTGCGCTCTCAAGTGCTTGCTGGTATCGAACAGTACACCATGTCATTATTCTGACCATGCACGCAGCGCAGCCGCTTGTCATCTTCCCCGTAACCAGGACGTGCGGTACGCCGCTAGTACTCATGGACTTGTATTCAAGAAAGCCCCAAGGGAGGCCAGGCATCCTGTTTGCTCTTAGGGTGTGCATTCTGTGCACCGACCCAGTTGGCACTGCGCGACGCAGGGAATACGGCACATAGCGAGCCCCACATCGTCGTCCTGCACCTTGCAGACACCGACACTGCACATTGCGCGCTGCCCGCTACCTGCACCCCGCGGCGCTCCCTTCACACGCCGCGAAACCGCCAAATCACTCACACGAGCGTATGCGCGCCCGCGCACTCCATCGCCCGCAGGTGGTGAAGCGCGAGCTGTGCTCCGTCCTCTCGCGCGGCACGCGCACGTACTGCTTCCTCGACTCGCTCTCGCGCGCGCCGGACGGCGCGCCCGGCACCGCGGCGCCGCTCCTCGCCATCGTGGAGCGTCAGCTTCCGCAAACTTCAACTCCACCAGCGCCGATGGAGGTCGACGGCGACGAGGCGGCGGCGGAAGATGAGGCAGGGGCGGCGGATGCTGCGCCGGCGGCGGTGTGCGAGTACGGCATCTGCCTGGTGGATGCGGCCACTGCGACGTTCCGGCTCGGCCAGTTTGCCGACACGGCCGCGCGGCCGCGGCTGCGCACGCTGCTCGCGCAGGCGCCGCCCGCGGAGGCGAGTCTGGTGGCGCGCGCTAATGTCGGATGACGCTGGCAGCACATGTTGAACAGCTCCCGTGACTCAATTTGGGCCACACAGCGCAAGTATGAACACTCATCGACCGTGGCTCTGCGCTGTTCGCAGGCGCTTGCTTCTGCTGAGCTCTGCTGCCAGCCTTTCATCATCCGTATGTGCGTGTCACGCGAGTGCGCGCGCACACGCAGCGTGGTACAGACATTGCATCCGCAAACACGCTGGCGCCTCCGGACCATAGCTTGCAATTGCGCACTGCGAATGCGCCCCCGCACAGGGCTGTCCTTGCTAAACGCCATGCTTGCCGATGTGCTCATGCGCTCCAATCTGCCCCCCCTCCCCCCCCCCCTCCCCCCGCCGCAGCTCATCTTCGCACGCAACAGCCTCTCCGAGACCACCACGCACCTGCTCAAGTGCATGGTGCCCAACGCGCTGGTGAGACGGCGCATGCTATTTCTTTACCGGGGGCCAAAGACGCGTCATCAGCTCACAACAACTTGAGAACCAACCAAATTCTACATTGCAAATGATATTTTCTGCCCTGGAAACGCCATTAGGGCCTGTTTGTGACGAAAAGATGGGCCCACCATCACGTACACACTTATTGGCCGTTGAGGGACCAACTCATCGATGTGAACTGTATTGAAGACGCGCGCATCGCTGTCGCCGCGTTTCAATGGCTGCGTGCATCGCCTCGTCAGAGTTGGGTCATGTCGTGTGTTGTCGTCAATGGGCGCACACGCGGCGCCCGGCAGACCTGCTGCAACACTGCTGCGGCCAGGCTACGGGCAGGGGTAGGTAAGCATGCCCCCTCGCTCTCCGCGCTCGACGTCCGTAATCAGGGCATCTCTTGCGGTCGGCGCTGTGGCCTTGCTGCGATCGCGCTTGAGACGCGATGGCGCGCCACATCATCACCCTGCGCCGCCGCCGCCGCCGCCGCCTGCTTGCTGTGCCCCTCTGACCACGAGGCGTGCGCCATCCCCAACGCGTGTCGCTCATCCCCCCCCCCCCCCCCCCTTCCCTTCCCCCCCTCTCGCAGCTGACGCAGCTGATCCCCGGCGCAGACTACTGGGGCCCCGAGAAGACGCGCAAGGAGATCACCGCCGCCGGCTACTTCAAGCCCAACGCGGACACGAAAGGCGGCGAGGAGCACTGGCCGGAGCTGCTGCGCGCGGTGGTGGCGGGTGGCGCGGACGCGGAGCTGTGCCTCGCGGCGGCGGGCGCCGCCGTCGCGCACCTGCGGCGCTCGCTCATCGACCACGACCTCGTGTCCATGCGCAGGTGACGCTGCAGCTCGCCCCCCTGTTTGTGCGACTGATGTAGTGATGACTGCGCTAATTGATTGAGGCTGAGCCGTGCCTCGCGGCGGCGGGCGCTGCCGCCGCGCACCTGCGGCGCTTGCTCATCGACCACGACCTCGTGTCCATGCGCAGGTGACGGCCCGGTTCGCCCCCCTTATTTGGTGTTGCTTGCGCTGGGTGATGCTGAGCCGTGCACGGCGGCAGTGGGCGCGCACCTGCGGCGTTCGCGCATTGGGCACGACCTGGTTTTCCTGCACAGGCGACTCTCTGTCCGTGTAGTTCCTCCATTTTGCTCAGGATAATGACACTCTATAAATAACAGTGCAGGCCATATTTTCTGAGCACTGCTGCACAAAACATTGCCTCAGGCGCGACGCGCCGCTGACGGCGCGCCTTCGCTCGGTGAAAACGGCGACGGTCCCTTGCCCCTTCACATGGCTCACGAGCTCCATGTCCGATGCACGCGATCCGCTCTGCAGATTCGAAGCCTACATACCCCCGGACGAGACGCTTGGCGACGATCGCGGCGATGACAGCGCTGCTCAGCAGGAGGGGGGGGGCTGGCAGGCGGCGGCGCAGGCCGCGCAGCAGCAGGGGCAGAAGAACATGGTGCTGGATGGGGTGGCGCTGGCCAACCTCGACGTCTTCCGCAACAGGTCGGTAACAATTGTCTGCAACTGGTCGCCATTGCGTAATAGGTGCTGTCTATTGGATACAAAATACACAACACAGCACGCAACACCTTATACAGCAATGTGTTGTGTTGTATCACACCGCACGGTACACACATGATTACAACACAACAATTGTTGTGTAAGACGAGGATGACTCCGCGTGTGGCGCGCAAGACGTTGGCCAACCTTGACGGCTTCCGTAACAGGTTGGCAGTGGTTGATGGTCTCGTCACAGAAGCAGCGATCTGTGCTCCTAAGTATGCTGCTGCGCACCACGCCAATTGGTGCTGTAGGGACATTGCAATACGGAACAGCACCGTGTCAGCATCACGCCTCAACCCTGTTGCCTACCGGTTAGGGCTCTGCCGCAGCTGCGGGCCGCGCATCATCGGCCAGTGCCAGTCGCCAAGTGGTGGCTCTACATACACTGCTGCTTCCCGTAAAGTCTCTCTCCGCGAAACTTTGCACTCTACTCCATATGCCTGTTCCCCCATTTTTTTAGCCTCACGCCCCCCCGTTCGTGCGCACCGCCGCTGCTGCAGCCGCCGCCGCCGCCGCCGCCCGCAGCTACGACGGCTCCGAGCGCGGCACCCTCTGGTCGCTCGTCGGCCGCTGCAGCACGCTTCCCCAAAATTTTCTCCGCAAACCTTCGCACTCCATCCCCATACGCCTGTTCCGCCATTGCGTCAGCCTCACGCCCCCCCGCACACGCGATCCGCCGCCGCTGCCGCCGCTGCTGCTGGCCCCGCCGCCGCCCGCAGCTACGACGGCTCCGAGCGCGGCACCCTCTGGTCGCTCGTCAACCGCTGCAGCACGCCGTTCGGCCGCCGCCTGCTGCGCGAGTGGTTGTGCCGCCCGCTGCTGAGCGCTGACGCCATCGGCCTGCGTCTGGACGCCGTGGAGGACCTCATCACGGCGCTGTCGCCGGAGGCGGACGCGCTGCGCCGCAAGCTCAAGGGGCTGCCGGTGAGTGACTCGCTGGAGCGCTGTGAGTGACTCATCAGAGCGCTGTGAGTGACTCGGTGGAGCGCTGCCACCGCAAGCTCAAGGGGGGTGCTGGTGAGTGACTCGCTGGAGCGCTGCCGCCGCGTGTGATTGCACGCGCGAGCGTGCGCCGTAGCCTTTACTTACACTTAACCCTCGAACCCCCTAGCCTTAACCCTGCGATCGAGCCCTAGGATGTGCACTGATGCGTTAGAGCGCTGCCGCAAGCTCAGGGCTGCCGGTTAGTGACCGATTCGAGCGCTGTGAGTGACTTGACAGAGCGCTGCGCTGTAAGCTCAAGCTGCTGGTGAGTGACTCGTTGGAGCGCCGTGAGTCACTTGTCAATTGACTCGTTAGAGCGCTGTGAGTGACTCATTAGAGCGCTGCCGCCGCAAGCTCAAGGAGGCTGCCGGTGAGTGACTCGTTGCCGGTGAATGACTCATTGGAGCGCTGCCGCAAGCTCAAGCAACTGCCGATGAGCGTTGGAGCACTGCCAGCGCGTTTGTGGAGGTGCCAGCGCGCGTCGTGGTCTCCACGCTCAATCCTCCAACGCTAGCCCTGACCCTGCAATCGAGCGCTACGCCCTGCACTGGCGAGCCTGCACCGCGCGACGTGTCACCCGGACTCTCTTTCAATCAGGGTTAGGTCAGGGCTAGCGCCACGATACTACCGCGCGCCGTGGTCAAGCACAGCCCGTCTACTAACGTCAAGCGCTGCTGCTGCTGCTGGTGCCGCTACTGCTGCTGCTTCTCTGCTGAATCTCTGCAGGACATTGAGCGCCTCCTGTCGCGCGTGCACTCCATGGCGAGCCTGCACCGCGCGACGCGCCACCCCGACTCGCGCGCCGTCATGTACGAGCTCGACCGCTACGGGCGCCGCAAGATCGGCGACTTCTGCTACGTGCTCGACGGCCTTGAGGCGGCGGCGGCGGTGCCGGCGCTGCTGCGCGAGGGCGGCGGCGACGGGCCCAGCGCGGAGCTGCTGCGGCGGTACCTGCTGCTCGAGGTGCGTGCAGCACACTCCTCAAGATCTGCTTGTATATGTTGAAGTATGTCACTCTTGAAGTGTTGTTTTTGAGCGCGCGGAGCTGCTGCGGCGGTACCTGCTGCTCGAGGTAGGCGCAGCAGCATACTCCTCGCGATCTATCGAGGTGGGTGCAGCACACTCCGCGGTGCGATATGTGCGTTGAAGTAGACCGCTCTTGAAGTGTCCCATTCTTGGGGGTGCGGGGGGCAGGCGCGGAGCTGCCGCTGTGGGACATGCTGCTCGAGATTGGCAGGTACAAAGAGCCTGTGAGACACTTGATCATGTTGAAGTTTGTCCTTCTTTCAGCTTTGAAGATGTCGGCGCAGACGTGCATCCTCCGTGCCCTGAAGTGCGACGGCCGCGCATGCAGCACTGGGCACTGCTCCTGGGCCACCTGCAACGACCACTGCGGCGGTGCCAGGCGTACAATTGCCCTCACCATCTTTGCTGTCCTAACACTCATGGCATTAATTCACGCAGAAACAAATACAAAGCCCGGAACAATCGCCCTGAACGCCCCGCATGCGCAGGCGGACGGCGGCTCCTTCCCCGACATGGCGGACGCCATCGCCTGGTTCCGCGGCGCATTTGCCGCGGAGGAGGCCAATAAGGCCCTAACCCTAAATTTACCTCTAACCCTAACCCTAATCCTGACCTTCACCGTCACGACATTGCTCAAGTCCGGAGCGATCGCCGCGCAAAATGCCCCCCCCGCACTCAGGCGGATGGAGGCTCCTTCCCCGACATGGCGGACGCCATCGCCTGGTTCCGCGGCGCGTTCGACGCGGAGGAGGCCAAGAAGGCGCGCACCATCAAGCCGCGCGCGGGCGTGGACGAGGCGTACGACGCCGCCAAGCGCGATATCGCGCGCATCGAGGGCGAGCTGGAGGCGCACCTGCAGCAGGTGAGCTGCGGCGCGGCGGCAGCGCGGCGCGGCGCGGCGCACACGTGCGCTGTCGCCCGTGCACTTGGGCCGAGGGTAGCGAGGCGTGTTATGATGCTTGTTTGCCGGTGGCGGCAGCAGCTGCCGTGTGGTGGAACCGTGCGATGCTGCACACGCACCTGCAGCGGGTGCGCGCTCGCGGACGCGCGCACGCACAACGCGCTGGGAACGTGCGCTCTGCAATATCTACGCCGACCGTTGACTTCAGGTTCTGGTCACTTGTTCACCGTGCTCGCACGTTTCACAGGCAGCTGTAGTGCGCAATGTGCGCGCGCTGAAAGAGGCCCTGCTGTGCCAACTGCCTGTGAGCCTGCATGCGGAGTGTCAACTTCAACTTCTGACCCCCCCCCCCCCCCAATCCCCCCCCTTGCCGCAGATCCGCAAGGAGCTGCGCTGCTCGACGGCCAAGTGGGTGCACGCCGCCAAGGAGCGCTTCCAGGTGGAGCTGCCCGAGAACATGGCGGTGCCGCGCGAGTTCGACCTGCGCTCCAAGCGCAAGGTCAGTGGTTCGAAGTTGTCTGAGCGCAGTACGTAGGCCAGTCATGCGTTCGTCCACTGTCGCAGCTGCCGGAAATCACGGCGGTGTTGCGCGAGTTCGACCTGCGCTCGAAGCGCAAGGTCGGTGCCTCGACGTCGTGTGCGCATGGCAACCCATTTGGAGAAGTGGCCGTGGTGACTCTTCTCCTTCTAACACCATCGATACATACCATACAAGGCGACATGTTCTTCACGATGCATCAACTTCCACCAGAATCGGTTCAGGAGTTCGCAAGATATGGAAAATGGAAAGTTTGGTCCGGAACTGTGAACCACAACGTAGAGTGCACTCTGCTTGCTCTACACGCACTCGTGCATGTGCTCAGAACCGCACTGTCTTTCTGTTGAGCGCTGCCGCAGGGCTTCCGGCGCTTCTGGACGCCGTACATTGCGCGCAAGCTCGGGGAGCTCGCGGAGGCGGACGCGGCGCTGGAGGACGGCCAGCGTGACCAGGCAAGTCACTGTGCGCTGATGTGTTTGTATGCAGAGCACTGACATAGTAGAGTAGCTCATGAGGCTTGGCGTGCTGAGCATTGACACGGTAGAGGACGGCCGGCGCGACCAGGCAAGCCCCTGAGCGCCGAGGCTTGGTGTGCTGAGCGCTGACACAGCGGTGCGCTGTTGTGGAGCTGCTGTGAAACTGCTGATTCCGTAGGATGGTTGCTACGGTATCCCGTCGCTGCCAGGGGACCGTGTGCACGCGGAGCGTCACACTGCCTGTCGTGCATAGGTGCTCTGCTATGCATACATGCCCTGCTCCTATTGAGGCATATCAGTGAAGAATGACGCCGTCAGCCCCCCCCCCCCCCCCCCCTCCTGTATGAGCCCAGCACCCTGTAGCCCCTTTCCTCCCCAATAAGTGCGCGTGTGTGTGTGTGTGTGTGTGCGTGTACGTCAGACCGAGGATAGGATGATCATCAATTGTAAATGAAGGAAGTCTGGGGTCAAGGGCCTGCAGCATGGGACACGAGTGGCAAAAAGCAGACGCACAGGCTTGAAGTTGTGCATGACGCAGCCTCAATCACTGTGCTGTGGCACACCTACGCACCTGACACCGAAGTGGCGCGCCGCGATTTCACCCCCCGTCCTCTCACACATATCTTTGCTTTGAGCTCTCACCTGGAGTACATACCTCCAGGGCCACACATCATTCTTGGAGCTTTTGCTGCACTTTTGGCTGAGCAGCGCAGGCGCACCCTTGGTGGTCACCCCTCCCCCCCCCCCCCGTCCCCTCTCAATGACCCCAACCCCCCCCCCCCCCCCCCCCGCCCCCTCTCTACAGATGCGGCGGCTCTTCGCCAAGTTCGACGCGCACCGCGACCTCTGGGCGCAAGCGGTGACGTGCCTCGCGCACGTGGACGCGCTGCTGGCGCTCGCGGCGGTGAGCGGCAGCCCCGGCTACTGCCGCCCCGCGTTCAGGGAGGGCGCGGAGCCATTCATGCGCCTGCAGCAGGCGCGCCACCCGTGCATCGCGCAGACGTACCAGGTAGGGTCTGGGATTAGGGTAGTAGTAGTAGGGCTAGATTTAGGGTGAGGGTTAGGGTCAGGGTTGGGGTTAGGCTGAGGGCTAGAGTTCGGGTTAGAATGAGGGTAGGGGTGCCATTCATGCGCCTGCAGCAGGCGCGCCACCCGTGCATCGCGCAGACATTCCAGGGCCAGGGGTTAGGGTTAGGGCTTAGGGCTAGGTGTAGGATTAGGGTTAGACTGGGGTCAGGGTTAGGGTTAGGTTTAGGGGGATGGTCAGGGTGCCAGTGGCAGCTCGTGTGCCCGCAGCAGGCGCGGCACCCGTGCATGGCGCAGACGTTCCAGGTAGGGCAGGGGGTTAGAGTTAGGGTTGGGGTCAGGGTGACGGTTAGGGTTAGGGTGACGGTGCAAGGTGTCGCCTGCAGCAGGCGGGGCGCCCGAGCGTCGCGCAGACGTTCCAGGTCGGGTTTGACGTGAGGTGTTGAGTTGGGGATGAGGGGCAGGTCCTCAGGCGCAGTGCACAGTGCCAAACGGGTCAGGGTTTGTGGCGGAAGTCAGGTTTAAGGGGAGGGGCAGGTGACTGGTTGGCATTGGAGTAAGGTCAAGGGCTTCAGGGACGGTCTACAATGCCACGCGGGCGGGAGAGCGACGTGGTGTTGTGGATTGAAGGGGGGTCGCTGCGTGCCGCGCTGCAAGGTTCAAGCGGACAGGCTTTGGTACGCCGAAGCATGTCTGCGTGCATGCGTTTGTGTTCGTGTGTGTGTTTTCTCTTTGGCGAGGGCGCAGTCGGCAGGTGCATCTGCAACGCGGCGCGGCGCCCCGTGCACGCCGCAGACCGCGAGGCAGCGGCACACATGTGCGACGGCATCGCGCCGCCCGTTGTTGAGCAGGACTGCATGCCCACATGGTTCAATTTGCGCTCATCTAAAGCAGCAGCGCCTCTCAAACAAAAAACATAGAAGTACACGAACACACTGGCATATTAGGTACACTCGGTTGCCTTCTTTCAGTCGGTTACTGCCCAATTCTTGCTGACGCTCCACACTGCCATTATTGGCACGTCGTGCTCGTGCAGGGGGTGGAGTTCATCCCCAACGACACGGCGCTGGGTCCGGACCCTTCGGCAGCAGCCGCCGGCGACAGCAGCGAGGCTCATCGGCTGCTGATGCTCAGCGGGCCCAACATGGGCGGAAAGAGCACGCTGCTGCGGCAGACGTGCTTGGTGGCCATCATGGCTCAGGTTTGTACACACGCCGTCATCAAAGCAGTCATACTGCCAGGAGCGCTGGGATCGTATCGTGGTGTTAGAGGGCCTTTGCCATTTGCCGCACAGGCTGCGTTGCGCGCACGCCAGTCTGCGCAACCCGTTCAGCGATACAGCTTGGGCGACCCTCGATGCGGCCCTTCGCAATCTGATCCTCTGTTGCGTTCACCATCCGTCCTGTGGACAGAAGCGCGCTGCCGACAACGCTGTCACCCTCCCCAAATTCGGCGGCAGCTGCTCTCGTTCTGACTCGCAGCAACGCCCCGCCCCCCGCCCTCGCCGCCGCAGCTGCCAGATTGGCTGCTTCGTGCCCGCGCAGAGCGCCGAGCTGACGCCAATGGACTGCATATTCACGCTCTGATCCTTTGTTGCACTCACACATTCAACCGACAGAAGCGCGCCTTCGAGACCCCTGTCACCCCCACAAACTTGGCGGCAGCCGCTCTCGTTCTGACTCGCAGCAACGCTCCGCTCCCCACCGCCGCATTGCCACCATCGCCAGATTGGCTGCTTCGTGCCCGCACAGAGCGCGGAGCTGACGCCCGTGGACCGCATTTTCACGCGCGTCGGCGCCTCGGACCGCATTCTGGCGGGCCAGTCGACGTTCTTTGTGGAGCTCAGCGAGACGGCCGCGATCCTGCACCACGCGACGCCGCGCAGCCTCGTCATCCTCGACGAGCTGGGCCGCGGGACGAGCACGTTCGACGGCACCGCCATCGCGCACGCCGTGGTCAGGTGAGCTACGCGCGCTGCTGCGCGTACTGTTGAATAGGGTGTGCTGACGTAGTTGAAGTTGGCGACGCCGCGCAGCCTTGTGATTCTCGACGAGCTGGGCCGCGGCACGAGCACGTTCGACGGCACCGCCATCGCGCACGCCGTGGTCAGGTGAGCTGCGTGCTGCCGCTGCGTTGTGGTACGCGCGCATTGGGGTATGCTGACGTAGTTGTCGACGTCATTGTCAACAAGTGAACAAGCGAGACAGCGGCACGAGCGCGTTTGACGGCACCGCCATGCCGTGGTCGGGCGAGGCGTGAGTCGGAGTCGAGTCTTATTCATCTAGGGCTGGGGTCAAGTGCGGAGGGAGAAGAGACGCCCCAGTCCACGAGCTGTCGTCATCCTGCGATGCTGTGCCCTATGCGCAACATCAAGAGCATGCCGCAAAGACAAACGTGCCGGTAGCACGCACAACAGGAACATGGCGGACTTGTCGCTGGCGCGCCGCCATCAGGCACATACCGCCAGGGTGACGGTCAGGGTTGGGGTGAGGGTTAGCCTCGCTCAAGACTCAACTTGACCTGAACTTGATTAGCCTCGACCGCTGCCGTGTGGATGATGCAGCAGGCACTGCGTCAATGCCCAACCCGTGTATAGATATACAATACATGCATACCCATGCATATATCTTTGCCCTCCGCGCTCTCTGCCGCTGCCGTGCAGCTTCCTGGTCAACAAGGCGCGCTGCCTGTCGCTGTTCGCGACGCACTACCACAGCCTGGTGGAGGACTGGGGCACGCACCCGCAGGTACGCTGAGCGCTGCCACACAGCTGTAACCCCAACCCTAGCCCTAACCCTATTCCTAACCCTAACCCTACCCGTCCTGAACTGGCATGCCCTAAGCTCGCTGTGTTTTGGCAATACATCACTTTGTTTCCTGCGCACAAGCGCGTGCGCGCCTTGCTGCTGTCATGGCACACGCTCACATTCCTCTGTGCCATGACGTGCGCGGAGTCACGTCGCAAATGACGCATGACGCCTTCGGGCTGACGGCGGCAGTGCGCGCCCTCCCCGTTTCAAGGGTCATCACGCGAGCGCCGCGCAAAGCGCGAATTCATACTTTCGGAGAATCGTGTAAACCACGGTGGCGAGGGACGCTTATGGCAGCTCCCATGTAGCTGCTTCCTGCCTTCACAAGTTGCGTGCAGTTTTGCATGTTGCAAAAAGCTGGAAGCTCAAGTTGACACCTGAGCGATCTCTAGCAATATGGTCCGCATGGTGACCGTTAGTGCTCAGTATCAGGACAAGTGCAGTCTGCCTCATACCTCATACATATTCACCATGACACGGCGGCAAATCGGCAATACCCCAGCCTCCCCCGGTCTCTCTGCGCTTCACACAACAAACAAGCGCCCTGAGGTGCTGTTTCATTGCCCCCCTCGGCCACTTTGCCGCAGGTCAAGAACGCGCACATGGGGTGCATTGTGGACGGTGAGGGCGAAGCTCAACGCGTGACGTTCCTCTACACGCTCACGGACGGCGCGTGCCCCAAGAGCTTTGGCATCAACGTGGCGCGCCTTGCGCGACTGCCGCATCAGGTGAGCATCATTCAGCATGTGCAACCATGCAGAAGTATGGAACTGATGCAGATGCCTCCTGCAGTCTGCCTCCAATGGGAAAGGGGGGGGGGGGGGGGCATTGGTAGCGTGATTGGGTGAGGCGAACCAGCTTTTAGAAGATGTAGGGATTTGGAAGCCCGTTGTCTGCCTGCGTCCGCAGTCGTCAGTCTCAGCATGTGCTGCCTGCCAGAGTACCCTCTGGGACGCGTCCTCGGATCAATCCACCCGCACCCAGGACAAGCTATATCGCACACGCTATACATCCCTCATGGACGTGCATACCGCCGCTGGCCTGCCTGCCATGAAACCCCCGCGCACCAACTGCAATTCAAACTTCCACCGGTGACGCCCGGCCTCGCCAGGTGCTCGTCACGGCGGAGCGCAAGTCGCACGCGTTCGAGGCGGCGCTGCAGCAGCAGCAGGCGCAGCACCGCGCGTCCGCCGGCAGCGCGGACGCCGCCGCGTCGGACGTCGCGTCCAAGCTGCTGGCGCTGCTGGAGGCCGCCGAGAGCGATCCCGCGACGGCTGGCGAGAGCATCAAGGCGCTGTGGGTGCAGGCGTGCGGCGGCGCTAAAAGCGGCAGCGACGGCGGCAGCGGCAGCGGCGAGGCGGCCGACAGCATGCCGATCTCATGAATGCCGCCAACGACTGCTGCTTGCTGCTGCTGGCTCTAGCTTGAGCGGCGGCGGCGGCGGCGACGGCGGCGGTGGGCACTATTAGGCTCGGCGCAGCGGCGGCGGCAGCGGCCGGCGGCAGCAGCAGCAGAGAGTCCTGGCGGGCAGCGGCTGCAGCGCATTACATTGCTGCCTGCGTCTTCCGCATCTAGCTGCGGCCTGATCAGCTGTGCGGCGGGTTTTACAAGGATTGCCCTTCGCTGGTGAACAGCCGTACTATTGGCTTCTATCAGCAGCTGCAGCAGCTGTGCCGCTGCCGCCGCCGCATGCAGCACTGGCTTGTGAACGCTGCCGGGAGCCACTGGCACGGCCGGCATGGCGTCATGCAAGCACGTGTGACGAATAGACGTTAGGCAGTTGTAATCGTAGATAGTGGACCCGGCGGGCAATCGCATACTGCACTCGGGCACGTCACGTCAGTGAATGTACTATACTCAGATGAGCGCTGTCATGTGTCGAATGTGTCAACGTGCTTGCTGCTCATCTGCATGCTAAGTAGGGCTGGTAAGGCCGGCAGCGCGGCACGCTGCTGCATTCTGACTCCAGGGCGCCGCCGTGTGTGGCCAGTGAGCATGCATCTCATATGCTGCATGGTATGCATGACTGCATGTGCGCCACACCAGTGAGCGTGCATCGCCTATGCATTGACTGCACTTGAGGCGCTGCACGATGGTGGTGGCAATCGCCTTGCAACTGCTGCACTTGCACGCATCTAACTTGTCATGATCTAAGCACATGCCGTGAAGCGCAACGCGTCGCAGAGCTGACTAACAAGCGGGTGCATCTACAAGACAAAAGCGACAGTGCCGGATGGCTCCCCCCCCCACTGCATCGTCGTCCATCCTTCTTGCCTGCGCCGTGTTGTGTCACCACACGCAAAGAGTAAACCATGTGGAGCGCTGCACGGCAGCTGAGTACATGCGAGATCCACTCATGGTGGTGGTGCACTCAGAAGCTAAGCATAAATTCAAACAAAATAGTGTGTTGTGTTTGTAAGGGCGCGCATGCGCCAGGCCCGTTTACGCCAGCCTCACCGTGAACTGCGTACTAATGCTGGCGGCGAAGGACATGTTTAAGTGCATCATGACTATCCCTCCTGGCCATCTACACCACCTGAGCACGGGAGTGCCGTCTCAGCAGACTGCGCTTTCAGTGGTTGCGCTGCTGGCCAGAACCATTCATGGGGCAGCGCTGGAGTGGGCGCACCATTTCCCCTGCGTACATAGCAGCTGGTGGCCGCTGCAGCAGGACCGCTCACTCTCCTACGCCGCCTTTGCGTCAAAGACGTGCATGTCATGTCCGAGTGCGGCATGGCGCGCCAGCAACGGCGCCGCGCTGCCATCCTGACCGCAGCGCTGCGGCGCTCACTCCGCAGCCTCCTGTGCCTGCGCATCCTGGCAACATGCAGTGTGCGCCCAGGTGTTGTCGATGCAACGCATCTCAGTGCCTGTATCGACAACACCTAGGCGCACAGCAGGCACGGGCTTGCTTCTTCAAGTGTGACTTGCCCTCCGTCCTACCCCCTACCCCCTCCCGCCCTCCTCCAAGCGCGGCGTCCCGGGCGCGGTGCCGCCGCGGCTATTGAGCCACACTAGCGCTCCGCCGCTGCTGCTGCCGTCGCCGCCGCCGCCGTCGCCGCCGCCGCCGCCGCCCGCGCCGCCGCCGCTGCCGCCCTCGCCGCTGCCGCTGCAGCGCCTCTCTGCCACCGTGATGGGCGGCGGCGGCGGCGGCAGCGCCGCGAGCGCCGCGCGCCGCCGCAGCAGCACGAGGCCCCAGTCGAGAGCGCGCGCGGCGGCGGCGGCGGCGCGGCGCGCAGCGCGGCGCGCGCGCAGGCGCAGCGCGCCCTGCCGGCCGACGCGCGCCAGCGTGACGGTGTAGTGGAGCGTGGAGAGGGGGGGGATGAAGGGGTGCGGCTGGGTCTCGCCGAAGCCGTAGTCGGGGCGTACCTGACGGGGGGGCGGCGGGGCGATGAGCGTTGAGGCTTGGCCTTTCGAGCTGATGGTGACGCGGCGGTTGACAAGAGAGAGCGTGGAGTATGGAGTAAAGTTCTCACGTCAGTCCGATGCCGGGTCAGCTCCTGCGATGCGGACGAGCGAGCGGCATTGCCTGCTCAACTTCGCCGTCTCAACTCCCGCTCGCGAGCTTCGCCCATGCTCAGGACCTGCAGAACGGGGCAGGGCCCGTCTCCACCTCTATCAGGCCCCATGTGTATGCTGATTTCAGCCAAGAAGGGGAAGCACTACTCTGCCTCTGAAGCCACACCCGTCTACTCACGCGGAGACTCAGAAACAGCGTGACTACAACTCCCAGCGACAGACGCACCTGCCCCAGTGCCAAACTTCACGAGGACAACCCTTTACCTGCGCCGCCTGACAGTAGGTCACGCGCCCCCCGCTACCTGCCCCCTATACCCTGACCCCCTCCAGCCAGCAGCAGCGCTCGATCCCTCACCTGCACCCGCGCCGTCTCGCCGAGCGTCATGTGCGAGACGGCGACGTCGAGGCCGCGCACGACGCTGCCGCGCGCCGCGAACACGAGCCGCAGCGCCACCGCGCCGCTGACCTTGGCGTCGCGCCCCGCGAGCGCCGCGTCCACCGCACGCAGCGGCAGCCACGTGAGCCTGCCGCCGCGCGTCGCGCGCGCCGCCGCCGCCGCCGCCGCCTCCGCCGCCGCCGCCGCCGCCGCCGCTGCCGCCGTGGCGCCACCACCACGCCGCCGCCACCACGACAGCACTGCGGCGGCGGCGGCGCCGGCGGGCGTTGCGGCAGCGCTGGCGGCTTCGCGAGCGCAGAGGCGGAGGGCCGGCGCGTTCGTGAGCTCGAGCCACGCGAGCGCGCCGCCTTCGTAGCGCAGGAGCACCCCCCTGTCCTCGTCGAGCGCTGCCATGCTCGCGCGAAGGAGCCCGCCGCCGCCGCTGTGGGCGCCGCTGCTCGCGACGGCGCTGCCGCTCGCCGCGCCCTTCAGCAGCGGTGTTCTGCCACCGCCGCTGCCGCCGGTGGGACTCAGCGGCGGCACGCATTTCTGGTCATCGAAAGCAGCGGTCTGGAGGGCATCGGCGGGAGCCAGGTGCGGGGGCACCAGTACCCTAACGGGGCGCCCCCTGCTGTGCGCATTGAGGTGGTGGGCGTCCGCGAGCGCGACGGCGGCGGCGTGCTGCGGCGGCAGCAGCGCTGCGAGCGCTCGGCGCGCGTCGTCAGCGCGGTCGAGCAGTGACTGCAGCTCCCAGCAGTCGATGCGCACCTGGCGGCGGCGGCGCGGGGGGGCGGGGGGGGGGGGGGGGCGGTGCTGCTGAATATGCAGGGGGAGAGGGCGCATGTGGAGCGCGCGCGCAAGCGTGGTCTGTTGCGCGGGGGCACGAGCTACTGGTAGCATGTGAACTGGAGGTTTGCATGCCTATCTCATGTAACGGTGGCATGACAAGTGGAGCTCTGCATGGTCATGTGCAAAGGCGTACGAATCGAATGAGTGAAGCGCAGGACGGTCAGCACACAACTGATGATCGTGCGCAGACGCGGCAGCAGATTTAGGTTGAGCGCTGTGCCCGCTGCAGTCCATCTGGCTGTCCCCTCGCTCCCATTGCAAGTCACTCACCGGTTGAAGTTACGCATGCGGCAGCATACACAGTGAGTCCTTTACAGCTCATCAGCGGCAAGCAGAAGGCATGCATTGCAATGAGCTGTCCGTCAAACATTTTTTGTTGTTAGGTTTTGGTATTTGTCAACTACATGGTGGAATTGACTTGTGATCGAGCCTCGTGTCTGCTGGTGTTTTAATACGCGCCATGAAACGTTTGACTTTCTCATTCTGGCGTAGGTACTGCAGTACTCAAAACCAGCATTCAAAGTGACGGAGAAGCAGGCCTATCACAGCAATCCCCAGCATCAACTGTGCGCCTCTGTGAGCGCCAGCATTGGACCGGCTCAGCTTGTGAATCTGTACCATCGAGCCGATCCAAGAGCTGCAGGACAACCCTTACTCTTCAAACCACCTTTTTGAAGCCACTCGGCGTACTCAAATCGACCTTGGCTTCTTTGCTCAAGCCTCAATCGGCTCCATCCACATACTGGTTCACAAGACATCACCCGGAGGTATGCGCAAGTGACCCTGACTCTGACTCCGACTCGGCTCACCTCCCCCAGCACGTCGTGCTTGCCGAAGCGGTCCCAGTCCAGGCACACGACGCGCAGCTCACGCCCCCCAAAGGGCCCCTCACCCCCCTCATCCCCCCCCCCGCCCCCCCCCCCCCGCCCCCCCCCGCCCCCCCCAGCGGTATCCTGATCTCCGCATCGGACGCCCAGCACGGGTCCAACGTGCCTGCAAAACATGGGAAGTGGATGAGCGGAGCGCATGCCTAATAAGGTGATACTGGAAGCGACTCTCCGTCAGCTCCGCGCTGCAGGCGCCGGCCGTGCGTCATGTTCTTGAAGTACAGCAGCGCATGGCTGTGTTCCACCGACAGGGTGTACGATTGAGAGGGTCAAAATGCAGCACTTGCTGCACGCACATGCCACGCGCGCCTGCGAGCGCGGCGCTCGCGCTGCTGCACGCATGTGGCCCAGCCCACATCGTCGTAGCTGCGCGTCGAGCAGTGGCACACGCACTCAAATGAGGTCTGCAGCTCGCCGCGATCGCTGACAAGCATGAGGCACTGCGATTCTGTGAGCACCGGGCTCAGTCTAGCTGGTCAGGCCTGGCCCATGACTGTGCGCACAAGCGGCGCGGATGCACAGACGGCCTGCAGTTTGTGAACAGCACACACGTCATCGAAGCTGCACGATTAGCAGTTCGAATGCGCGCCTCCCGCGCCGTATCATGGTCTCCTGCCCCCCCGCGCAACACGCCTCGCGCAAATGCCTGTGAACTCCGCTGCCACCACGACACATCGGCCATACAGCATTATCACTACAAGGGCACTGCAGCGCACACCCCGCGCAACACGCCACGCAAATAACTGTCACCTGCGCAGCCGCCTTGTCACGGCGGCAACGGGGCGCTATCACCACGCGAGCGCACAGCAGCACGCACACGTCCATACATACTTTAATTACTTCCACTCAAGGGGCGGAAACCCCATGAAAGACGCAAAATTTGCAACCCGTGTACGCATGTGCGGTGTCAAACGTGCAGTACATACGTACCCATGACGACGCTCGTCCTGCCGACGAGCCCCCCCCCCCAGTACACGCAGCAGTACGGGTCGCTGGTGCCCAGGGGGTCCGCCGCGGGCAGCCCCTCCCCCAGCGCCACGAGCACTGCTGCAAACGCGCCCTCCGCCGCCGCCTCCGTGCCCTCCACGCGCGCAGCCCGGATGCCCAGCCTGCCGCGCCCCTCCCGCGGCCGCAGCGGGATGTGCACCGGCGGCGGCGGCAGCGTTGGCGCCGGTGCTGCAGCTGCCGCCGCTGCCGCTGCTGCTGCCACTGTCGCGTTAGGTGATGATGCGTCTGCTGCTGCGGTTGCTGCAACAAGTTGCGCCGCAGCGGAAGTACTGCTGGTGGCCCCAGCCGCGGAGGTTGGCACCAGCGCTGCCGCCGCCGCTGGCAGCGCCGCCGCCGCGCCAGCGCGCGGCGCCGCCACCGCAGCAGCCGTATCAGGTTGTGGCAGTGTTGCAAGCGCGGCAGACAACTGATCGTGTTGATGGTGGTGCATATGGCCGTGTTGTGCGTGGCTGGGCAGGCGATCACCGGCGGCGCCGCCGCTGCTGCCGCAGTCCGCCGCCGCAGCGGCTGCTGCAGCCGCGCCCTGCGGTGCCAGCAGCGAAAGCAGATCGGCGGTGCTGAGCTGCATCTGGCCCAGGAAGTCGTTGCCGCCGAAGCGGTCCCAGTCGAACACGTCCACGTGCAACCGCGGCAGCGCGGCGCTGTCTCGGAACGTCGCCTCCGCTTCGCCGCCGAGCAGAGCGCCGATGAAAGCGGGCTCCAGCGGCAGGACAAACGTTTGGTTGTTCCAGCGCGGGTTCGTGGTGAAGTACCGGACTGTGGTGGCACCGACTCTGATGCCGTCCCAGTAAATGACGCAGAACGGGTCGGATGCTCCGAGCAGATCTGCTGCCGGCAAGCCTCGGCAGCCGAGCAGCTGCAGGTGCAGGCAGGGGCCGCTACAGCCGCTCTGGAAAGAAAAGTCGTCCTTGCGCTCGACGACTGCTGGCGACTCGTTGGACCGCAGCGTGTAGTGCACCGTGACCCACTGGTGCATGGCTGGGAAAGTAACGTCGTCTCCCTCCTGTAGTGTCTGCACCACCACGGCGTCTTCGGAGACGATGGGCCGTGGCTTGTGTCCAGCGCGCCCCCTCTTGTAGAGGTGATAGCTGTCAAAGCAGCTCTTGCAGTAGGGCCTTGGCACGCCGTTGCGGCCACAGTTGGTGCAGGTATATAGCGCTGGCGTGTTTTGCTTATCCTGCTGGCATTTCCAGCACTGGAGAGCATCGCCATCCGGGATCACCTCAAATTGAAGCTGCTCTGCTGGGCTGCGATGATACAGTGGCTCTATCATACGCACATCGACCTACCGCCTGTGTACGCCCGCTTCATACAGAAGCCTGCACGTGGTCTCTCTCAGGGAGGGAGTTGAGGTTCCGACGGTTACATAAAAACGGTTGAGGTTGTTTTTTTGCTTGTGCTGAGTGCTGTGGACACCAAGCACCGGGATGCATGAGGTTGCGCTGCTGCTGTGCCTGCAACTTTGCGTGACTGTGCTGTACTGGTGCAGACTTGGGTGACGCGCCACGTGGGAGTTTTCAAGCTCGGCAGCCAGGGTTTGTGCTGCCGCATTAGCCTCCTACGTCGGCGTCGGCGCAGCGCAGACACGCAACGCCGTGCCGTGGGTACGCGTTGACCAAGGGCGGCGCGGTCTTGGCTAATTGCCGCGCTCTCAGGCGCGGCAGCGCAGGTCAGTGAGGCTCAGGTTCGCAACAACCCTGCTGACTGTGCGCCAGTGGCGCACTGCTCCTGCAGGCCGGCCGCTATTGTGCGCATCACAACGAGGCTCTGAAGTACTTGGCACCCCGCGTGGGTGCTCGCTCCATGCTCGAGAGCCCGTCTTTCCCTCAGCAGTGTGAATCACGAGCCTGTGCCCAGGACTCGTCCGCGCCTGAACTCGGGCATGTGCAGACACTGCCAGCACCATGACATACATCCATAGCCATCTTGCATATGGGCGCATTGCCATAGCAAAGATGGGCGAGGGATACCTTGCCAGCAGGTTGTTTCGTTGCGCTGGTGCCTTCCGGTGCAAGCATGGCGCGAACTTGAACAACACCAAGAGAGTCGCAGGCATAGACGGTAGCGGCCAGCGCCGCAAAGCGACGGCACTCGTGGCATTAATTCCGAAGCGAGGCATTTACACTGCGGCAGGCCATGGTGGTGGCTCGGCAAATGCGCACACCAAATCCTGGACGACTACAGCTGGAAAGTCTGACGTGGGGAACGTCATTGTGCTTGGAAACGAACCTAGCACCATGGGAGTTGCGCAGGCATCCTGAAGAATGACTGGCGCAACCACCAGCCTGGCCGGTCACTCGATAGCAGAAAGAGTTCGGGTTGTCGGTTGCAAGGCCACCAAGTGTGCAGGCAGCTGCCATAGACGGCATCGCTGTTCTTTCTCTGGGTTTTCCCTCCAAACGTGGCGCGTCCGCACTCGAAGTCAATGTTCTGCAACATCATCGTCGGAATTGCGTGTTGCCTGACGCTCGCCAACTCGTGTAAGCGGCTAGGTCAGCTATTCGTAGTGCCAATGTATGCGGTGACACACGTAAAACAATGCATCAACGACACTTTGAACAAAGTCTTGATGACGGCGACCGCCGGACATCGCACTGCACCTGTAGTTCAGAGAGCTCAGAGTTGGACGCCTTGCTGCTTGACGTGCTAGATCTGTACACATTGCAGGCAGATTGTCCGGCAACTGAAGAAACCTGGCTCCGCACATGTTTGAAGGTGAAATGCGCTATGAAATCATTGCCAAACAGCAGTAGATGCAAGTGTATCGCACCGCATCTCAGCATCCATTGACTCCATGGCGATGCATGAGTGCTGCACACGCAGGCAATGTACTGATGCCAGGCAGCCATGCGTGCTTCGCGCGCAGCTACCCCGTGTCCGTTGCTTGCGGCTCGTCTGCGACCCGAGCTTTCCCTACATGACTGCCTATTCAATGCGCCCCAAGCCATCACCTACTGCGCAAAAAGCGCCGCAAACTCGTCCAGCTGCGGCAGCGCATGACTGTAGCTCCGCAGCATCGCGTAGTACCCCGCAAAGAGCTCCGCAAGCCCCTCCACGCTGCCGACGGCGCGCTCAAACGCCGCCTGCGCCAGCGCTCCGCCGCCCCACCCCTCGCCACGCAGCAGCAGATACGCCGCGAGCGTGAGCGCGTTGGCAACGACGCCTTCGCGCCGCTCGCGCCGCTCCGTGAAGAGCGTCGCCAGCGCCGCCAGCGCCGCCAGATACCCCCACCGGTTCTGCTCGAGCCAGGGACCCATGGGCTGCAGCGTCACGCGCCACACGCGCAGCATGCGCGGATCCGCCTCCAGCGCCGCGCGCACCTCGGCGGCGTCCGCTGCGTAGGCGAAGTGCGCGCGCACGGCGCACAGCGTCGTGTCTGACGGCAGCTGCGCTTCGATCGCCGCGCACTGCTGAGCGCTGAGATCGGAGGGCACGCGCGCCGCGGGCAGGCGCGGCGGCAGCGCTGCGTGCAGGGCTTCGAATGCGCGCACGTGCTGCGCGGCGGCGGCGCCCACAGCGGTTTCCATCAGCGGCTGGCCTCCATATCCAAAGAGCAGCGCGAAGAGCGCCATCTGCCCGCCGTGAGCGCACTCTGAGGCGGCAGTAGCAGTTTGCGCGGCGCCGTGCGCAGCGGGCGGCAGCCGCAGCGCCGGCGCCAGCAGCAGCGCCGCGGCCATGTCACTTATGACATCATGATGCACCAGCTGCTGCAGAAAGCATTGGACGCGGCTAGTGGGCCTGTTGCCGTCCAGTGTCCCCGCCTTGCACTCCTCCTGAAAATCACGCTGCAGCTTCAGAACCTGCAGCGACACGGAGCGCATGCAGCGCGCCCGCACCTGCAGCGCCGTCGCCGGCCCGCTCAGCAGGTACTTAGCGGCGCACATCGGTGACCTGCAGCTGCGGCCCGTGCAGCGCCGCCTCAGCCGCGCAGGCACGCCAGAACGCGCAGCGCTCCGCCAGTGACGCGTCCGCGCTCACGACCGTCTCCATTGCCACCGCCACCGCGTCATTGTCTGCCGCCGTGCCGCGCGCTCGCGCCACCGCTGCCAGCGCCGCCGCCAGCGCCGCCAGCGCCTCGTGCACGTCCGCATCGGCGGTCGCGGCGCAGTATGTGCGCACCGCCGCCTCCATGTCCGCGCCTGCTGCCGCTGCTGCTGCTGCCGGTATCATGGGCGCCGCTGCTGCAGCAGGGCGGCTCAGGCTGCGCGCGGGCTGACAGCGCACCGCACGGCGGACGCCTGTGCGCAGACGCATCTCCCAGGCACCGAAGAAGCGGCAGGTACGCTCGAGGTGCGCCAGGTCTGGCATATGCATGTAGCCAGCGAGCGCCATGGCGGCGTGATGCGTAGCCTCTTTCAGCGCCCCGAGTACACGCCCGATGGATGAGAACTGCAGAACGGTAGCGGCGCCAGCGGCAGCGCGCGCAGAGGCGCCATCAGCAGCAGCGACAGCGCTGCTGACGGCCCCATCCTGCCCCACTTGCTGCTGCTGCAGTTGTGCACGGACATCCTGCATGGCCTCCGCATCGTGAGCTAGCTGCAGCTGCTCGTCCTCCTGGCGCCTGCACTCGGCAGCGCCGCTCGCCGTGGGCGCAAGCTCGGCGGCAACGGCGTACGCGGCGCTGGCCTCAATGTGGCGGCGCAGTGCGGCGAGCGCTGCGCCGCGTCGTGCGTGCGCTTTGAACCAGGATGGCGTCATCGCAACTGCAGACGCCGCGAATGTTAGGGCGGCATCGGCGTTCCCCGAGCTTAGCTCCAGCAGGCTGATGTTTGCGCTGACCTTGCTGGCCTCCAGGGTGCAGGCGGCCTCCGACTCTTGCTGCAGCCCGTGAATGCCGTCCCACGCGCCGAGTATGACTCGCGCCGCCGCTCTGTATCCGCGCAGTGCCGCCGCCAAGTCGCCCGCAGAGTACTTGAGCGCTGCTGCCTCCTTTAGCAAGATGAATCGCGAGCCTGACCCTAGGATTGTATCTGCAAGGTCTGCGTCCGGCCCCAGGCACGTGCATTCTCCGGCGTACATACGCAGAACTTACCGCACGCTGGCGCGACCCCCGCCGCAGAGCTGGAGATGGGCGAGGAAAGCCTTGCTAGCTGACTCTTGCCGTACGCTGCTGGCTCCCGGAGCGAGAATGGCTCTGAGGCGGTCAACGCCCAGCGAGCTGCAGGCGTCCACCGTCGCAGCCAGCACCGCAATAGCGACGGCACTCGCGCAAATGACCCTGCAGCAGCCCAATCACCGCAGTGCTGGCCAAGACGTTGGCCATGGCGGTCATGCCGTCTGGGTCTTGAATGAGTGCGGCTGGAAAGTTTAGGGAAGGAGACGTCATGGCGTTGAGAGTCATTCTAACGGCAACTCTGCAGTCACCCCAGCAACTCTCGGGCTCGTCCACCACGCTTGACAGAATCCTCATGGCCGGATCGAAGGTTTCCACAAATTTCGATTCGTCCATGCTAGGGCAACCATGTCTGCAGGAACTTGCCATCAGGCAGCACTTAGCTGTCTTTGACACACACACTTGGATTTTTCCCACACACAGGCGCGTCACTGAACCTCACATGAACCTCAACCTCAACCTCCCACCTCTCCCGTCTCCCGTCTCCCTCCCTCCCTCAGGGTGTGTGTGCTTAAATGCCAAGGCCACAGGCGGGCCAGCCGACCCGACCCAGGAACTCTCAAGTAGAACCCCCCGCTGCCGGCTCGGCAGCGGTCAGCGCCGGCGGCAGCGGCGGCAACAGTCGTGCCGCTGGATGTAACAAGCCAGCGAGCGAGCGCTGGTGCAGGGTGATGCCTCCGAGGAACGCAGGAAGAGATTCGGCAAAAGCAAAAGCCGTCCGGGACGGCCTCCGCCCTGCTGATGGGTGCCGGCTCTTGACGGCTGGCGCTTGACGGCTGCAACAGCTACAACAGCACGACTCGTCGCGGCACGCCTATGGCCTGCTGCAGCGCATGGCGCGCCCCAGAGCGTGACGGTGGTGACGGCAGCTAACATCGTGGATGTGCGCTCAGCGCTGCTTTGCTGAATGTGCGGCATGTCGCTGGCACACTCCCAGGAAGCTGGACGCTGTGCCGCCCATGACAATTTTTTCAGTCTAGAGACACTCACTGTGGCGCTAGATTTTCTCTGCCTGTGCCTGGCGAAGTGCAACTGCAATTAATAAGACCCAGACTGTACAAGATCAAGTGTTGACGGCGCAGGTGGCATATGTTGCATCGACAACACCTGGGCGCACACGATCAACCACACTTGCAAATTGGGACAATAAGAAATATTTTGTAACAGCGACAGCACACGGCACTGGCAGCCACGGATCACTGATTAGCCACAAGATGAAAGTCCTCTACAGCCGGCCACCAACACACTACTGAAGCAGTGCGCCAATCCTATTACCAAAATTTGGCTCCGAGGGCTGCTTCAACAGCGCACAACAGTGGTAATACTTGTACCGCTGAACGCCAGATTGCCCGTGCAAGGTCTATCATTGACCTGCTTCATCAACGTAAAGCATGTGAACTCAAGCACTGTGCAGCGGCAGCCTGAGGGATCAGGCTTTGTGCAGACTTTGCGGAAGACAAGTCAAATGCGCGAGATGATTGCCATACAGCGGCAAACGCAAGCGTTGTGCGCCAAATCAAAGCAGTGTATGTGTACACGTACTGTGCATGCCGTTTATGTGTACTGCTGCCGGGCAGCGACGCTCTCTTCACACGCAAATACTATGCATCCGCTGATGGCGGATTTTCTGCACCTCACTCTTCCTTTCCGAGCACCTGTGTCTTGTGACTTACGCCTAAGCCTGCTGCTGGCTGAATATCTCCTCCGCCCTCGCATCCACGTGCGGCAGCGCGTAACTGTAGTCTCGCACCATCCTGTAGTACCCAGCAAAGAGCTCCGCCAGTCCCTCCACGCTGCTGACGGCGCGCTCAAATGCCGCCTGCGCCAGCGCTCCGCTGCCCCACTCCTCGCCACGCAGCAGCAGGTACGCCGCGAGCATGAACCCCTCAGCTATGGCGCATCCGCGGTGATCGCTCTTGTCAACATTGACCAGCGCCAGCGCCGCCAGCGCCGTCAGGTGCCCCCACCGATTCTGTGCTAGCCAGGGACCCATGGGCGGCAGGGTCACGCGCCACACGCGCAGCATGCGCGGGTCCGCCTCCAGCGCCGCGCGCACCTCGGCGGCATCCGCGCCCCACGCGAAGTGCGTGCGCACCACGTCGAGCGTGGCGTCCGGCGGCAGCTGCGCGGCAGTCTCCGCGCGCTGCTGAGCGTTGAGAGCGATTGGCGCACGCACCGCGGGCCAGCGCGGCGGCAGCGCCGCGTGCAGGGTCGCGAAATCGCGCACGTGGCGCGTGGCGGCGGCGCCCACTGCGGTCTGCGTGAATGAGAGTCCTCCATATCCGTGGAGGAGCATGAAGAGTGTGTGCAGCGCATCTTCAGCGCACTCTGCGGCCGCGGCGGCAGCGGAGGCTGGACTACACGCCCACCGTAGCGCCGCCGCCATGTCGCCTGCTACGTAGCGCGTCAGCTCCTGCAGGATATACTCTGCGCGGGAAGCGGGCGCGCCGCCAAGTGTCTCCGCCCTGCACAGGTCCTGGAATTCCTGATGCAGCTGCAAGAACAACAGCATCACGTGTTGCATGCAACGCGCCCGCAGCGTCCATGCTGCCGTTGGCTCGCAGAGCAGATACTTGGCGGCGCACACGTCAGGAAGAAGCGAGTGCGGCTCGTGCAGCGCCACCTCCGCAGCGCACGCGCGCCAGAACGCGCAGCGCTCCGCCGCTGGCGCATCCGCGCACACGACCATCCCCATCGCCGCCGCCACCTCGGTGCTCTCTGCTGCCGCGCCGCACGCTCGCACCAGCGCGGCTAGCGCCGCCGCCAGCGCCTCCAGCCTCACACGAGCGTCTGCGTCTGTGGCAGCATTGCAGTACGCACGCGACGCAGCCTCCACGACTGCGGCGGCTGCCGCTGCGGCCGCCGCCGACGTCGCCGCCGCCGCCGCCGCTGCAGCCGAGTGCCCCAGGCTGCGCGCTGGCTGGCAGCGCACCGTGCGGCGGACGCGCATGCGGCGCCGCAGCGGTCTGGCACCAAAGAAGCGGCAGGTGCGCTCGAGGCGCGCCAAGTCTGCTGGACGCATGTAACCTGCGAGCGCCAAAGCAGCATCTTGCGTGGTCGCTTGCAGCGCCCTGAGCACAGGCCCAACGGACGCGAGCTTGCTGGCACTGGCGGCGGCGGCGGCGGCGGCAGCGGCGGTGGCGGCACCAGGCACTGGAGCACTGTCAGCAGCAGCAGTCCCGCTGGAGTCAGCAGCATGTCCTGGCGGCGCCCGCAGCTGTTGCTGCTGCAGCTGCTCCTGAATACCCTGCAGCGCGTGCGCATCGTGGGCCAGCTGCAGCTGCGCGTCCTCCTGGCGCCTGCAATCGGCAGCGTCGCGCGGCGCCGGCGCGAGCTCGGCAGCGACGGCATATGCTGCACTGGCCTCCGTATGTCGGCGCAGCGCAGACAGCGCCGCGCCGTGCCGGACGTGCGCTTTGAACCAGGACGGTGCGGCCGTGATGGCGGCCTCCGCGCACTCGAGAGCGGCATCGGCGTCGCCCATGCGCAGCTCAATGAGGCTCATGTTTGCACTAACCTTGCCAAGCTCCAGGGCAACGTCAGCGCACTGCTCCGTGGCGGCGTCAACGTTCAGGTGCGGCGGCAGCGTTTGGCGCGCTGCCATCATGCAGACCATAATGACGCAGTGGGCTATGAAATACCCGCCCAGCGCTCCCGCGAGGTCGCCCGTCGAAAACTTCAGTGCGGATGCCTCCTTGTGCATGAAAAACCGAGCTCCGAATCCTAGAGTCTCCTCTTTGAAGGTCGCGCCTGGCCGCAGGCATTTGCAGGCACCGCCAGTGTACATCCGGAGGAGGGCGCGAACATGGGCACGATCGCCATCGCAGAGGCGGAGGTGAGCGAGGATTGCCTTGCCGGCTGGCTGTTGCGTCAAGCTGCTGCCTTCCGGAGTAAGGACGGCTCGAAGACTGGCGGCACCTAGAGAGCCGCAGGCATCTACCGCAGCGGCCAGCAACGCAAATCGACGGCACTCGCGGAACTGACCCTGGAGGTAGGCATCCACTCCGCGAGAGGCCATGGTGGTCGCCACGATGAACGCGGAATCCGGGTCCTCGACGACTACAGCTGGAAAGTCTGTTGTGGAGAACGTCATGGTGCTGAGAACGAACCTAGCGCCAGCTCGGCAGTCACTCCACCAGTGTTCTGGCGCATCTACCAGGCCGGTCAGTCGCACCACTGCAGCAGCAATTTCCGCACTTTCAGTGTCGCGGCGACCATGTGTGCAGGCAGTTGTCATAGGCGGCATCGCTGCTGGGCCTACAAGCCGCTCTACTGCTGCGCCCAAGCTACACACTGACGGGGCGCGTCTGCTCTGAGAAGTGTACACTTCAACATCAACATGGAATTTAGAAAGGTGTGCGGACCCCACAAGTAATTGCATGAATAGTGCAGCAGCGCCACGAAATCTGCCCGACCTGACTGAATTTGAATCTACACTTGTGCCAACAAAGCTTTGCACCATTGGAAGTTCTGTGTCCTGACGAGAAAGGGCCATGGGGTCCGGGCTCCGCTGCATGTCAGCATTCACCAATACCTGGAATCAACTGACAGATGCAATACTGGCAAGTCCCGCCTCGTTGAGCTCTTGTAGTGATGCCTCTTGGCCACTGTGATGGAGTTGGTGCGAACTTGCATCCGATAGTGCTTTGAACCGCCATATGTTTCGGAAAATCAGAAACCGTTGAATGGTGACTGCACACTGCACTGGCAGCAATCAATGGCTGACACATGCAGAGTACACAGTTTTTTAGTGGTCCCACCAGACTCTTTCCTAGCGCTTGTTCAGTGATACACAGCAATGCTACTGCGTGTGCCGTTGTACACCTGAAATGCCCGGGAAAATAGTACATTCCAGCGGCAGCAGCGCGTGACTGTGGTGCCACACCAGTGCATAGCATCCCACAAAGAGCTCCGCAATGCCCTCCACACTATCCAGCTGCGCAGCATGCACGGTGTCCGCCTCCAGAGCCATGCGCATCTCGGCGGCATGCGCACCCCACACAAAGTGCGCACACACCGCGCCGGGCATGGCAACAGGTGGCAGCTGCACACCAATGTCCGCGTGCTGCTCAGCAGTGAGAGCAGCGATCACACGCACCGTAGGCAGGGGTGGCGGCAGTGCCACATGTAGACTTCTGAATCCGAACGCGAGCCCCGCGGCGGTTAGACCCATGGCGGTGTGCCTGAAGCGTGCGCTTCCACATTTGTGAACAAGGTGTGCAGCGTCCGCAGCGCGCTGTCAACGCACTCTGCGGCGGTGGCGTCCAGGGGGCCCTACAGCAGCAACGTGCGGCGTGGCGGCAGCGCCACTTGCAGATATCTGAATTAAACAAATGCTCCACAGCGGCTATGCCCGCGGCGGTGTGCCTGAAGCGTGCGCCTCCAGATGCGTGCAGCAGCGTGTAGAGCGTCTGCAGCGCGCAGTCGGCTAACTGTAGTGCAACGGCGGCTTCCGCGGGCCCGTGGGCGGCAGCAGCGGCGCGCGGGTCACACGCCCACGGCAGCGCGGCCGCCATGTCACTCATAACGGCGTAGCACATCAGTCGTTGCAGGGTGGACTCGACAACAGTGTGCGGGCTGCTGCACAGTGTCCATGCCGCCTGACAAGTGCTCTGCAGCACCACAGCCGCACCACAAGGAGCATGCCGCGCGCGCCCGCACCAGCGGCGCCGCAGTCAGCTCGACAGCAGTCTTGCGGCTGCACACGTCAGCGACCCTTGACTGCAGGTCGTGCAGGCCGCCTCGGCCGCGCAGGCACGCCAGAGCGCGCACCGCTCTGCTGGTGACACATCCGTGCCCACGTCCGTGTTCATCGCCACCGCCACTGCGCTGTCACCTGCTGCCGTGCCGCGCTCTCGCAGCAGCGCGGCCAGTGCCGCCGCCAACGCCTCCAGCCTCGCATGAATCTGCACTGATAACAGTGTTGTCGTGGTAAGCGAGCGCCACCTCCACGCCTGCGGCTGCAGGCACTGCTGCTGCCAGCGTCGCCACCGCTGCTGTGGCAGAGCGAAAAAGAGCGTGCGCGGGCTGGCAGCGCGCCGCATGGCGGGCGCAAACGCATCGGCGCAGCACCAAATGATTGGCATGTGCGCTCAGGGTGCGCCAGGCTTAGCATACGCATGTACTCAGCAAGCGCCAAACCAGCATCTTGCTGTCGCAGCTCTCGGACCACGAGCAAATCGCGGCTGCTATTTTGTATGGCGATTGCGGAATCCAGATTCTCGAAGAAGCCAACAGGAATGACTGGGCAGGCTTCCGACACCGAGGGCCAATGGCAGCCCTGAATCTTCCCCTACTGTAGTCCTCAGCACTTGCGTTCCCCATGCGCGCTTCGCAGAATTGAGGCTTGCCGCACCGCAGCTATGAACTGGTTCGATTTGTCGTATGGGCCACCATGCCTGCACCGAGTTGCCATGATGAGATTACCCGCTACTGTGTCTAAATATTGTCGTGCGCGCTGGCCGCCATGGTTTTCAGTTGTTCAGCAGTTGAATAGTTGAGAGAAAGATCTCAAAAGGTGCACCTCGTGTGTGACAGCCGCAGATTCTCATGGCAACTTCCTGCGACCATTGTGGTCCGAAAGCTCGCGAGGGATCGGGGCTGTTTGTTGCCCAGGATATACTGACAAAGCTGCTGCTTGAGCCTGACACCGAGTGGATTGATTGCAGAAATGCCGCTGCCCTGGCTGTCAGCACCATGACAGCCCCAGCAACCAAGTTTCCGGCCATAGTTGTCACGAGCCCGAAGTTTGCAACCATCATAGCCGACGTCATGGCCAACCACGCTAGGGACGCCTTCCTCAAGGGTCAGTTGACCGACAGCAGTCGATTAGTAGTGCTCGCTGCTACGCTCGACGCCTGCAGCTCCCTGGGCTTTGACCAAGTTCGCGCCATCCTTGCACAACCGCGCAAGGCGGCGACGAAGCAGCCAGCGAAGCAGCCAGCCGCCAAGGCCTTCCTCGACTATCTCCAGCTCTGCAGCAGCACTGACCTGCGACAGACTCGGAGAGCACTGCGCATGTATGTGCGTGAAGAATGCGAATGCCTGGGGCCACCCCCACCGGGCGCCGCGGCAGAAGTGCTGGAGCGGGGCTCTCGTTTTCTTTTTCTAAAGGAGGGAGCCGCGTTCAGGTTCTCGGTGGGCGACCTGGCGGTCGCGCTGCACGGGTACGCAACGGCGCTGCGCGTCATGATGGCAGGGTGGGGGGGCGCCGTGACGCTGCCGCCGCAGCAGCGCGCCGCCTGCGCGCGCGAGATCAGCAAGGTCAACGCCAACATGAGCCTCATCGCGCTGCAGCAGGGGAAGCTGAGGACGCGCTTGAGTACGCCACCAACGCCATTGCGGCCGAGCCGTCGTGGTTTAAGGGGCACGCGCGGCGCGGCGCGGCGCCCGCGGCGCTGCGCTGCCACGCGGAGGCCAGCGCCGCGTACGCCGTCGCCGCCGAGCTCGATCCCGCCGCCGCCGAGTGTCGGCAGCAGGAGGACGCGCAGCTGCAGCTGGCGCGCGATGCGGAGGAGGCGCAGCAGCAGCAGCCGCAGCAGCAGGTGCCGCCAGGAAAGGATGAGGCCGGCGGCGGCGCCGCTGCGGCTGCCGGTGAAGCGACGTGCGCTGCGCGGTACATGCTGCGTGCGCCGGCGGCGCCGCTGGCGGAGCGCGCGGAGCGCATGCGCGCCCTGGCGCAGGAGCTCTCGGACACGCAGATCAGATCCCTGGCAGGGTGCAACGCGGAGACGCTGTACCTTGACCCCCTCACCCCTGTCGAATCCCTCCTGCAGCAGATGATGCGCGAGGACGCCGTCGGCGACGTGGCGGCGGCGCTGCGGTGGGCGCGCGGCCGCGGCGGCGGCGGCGGCGGCGGCGGCGCTGCTGCCGCGCACGACGCTGCCGCCGCCTCCGCCCTGGCGGACGCCGCGCTGCGGACGCTCGACGAGCTGCTGGGCTCGCAGGGACGCACATGGCGCCCACCGCGGACGGCGACGACGTCGCGCAGCACCAGCGCGAGTTCGGCATCCTCCACGCGGCGCTGCCGCCGCGCCTGCCGGCGGCGCGCGCGCCCGCGGACCTCGGCGCGCGCGCGCGCAGGGCGATCAAGGCGCCGCTGCCGCCGGACGCGACGCCGTGCGCCGTGCGCGCGCACTTCGCGTACGCAGCCGACGCCGCCGAGGTGCGCGCGGCGCTGGAGGCGGACGCGCGCATGCTGCGCGTGTGGCGCGTGACGCTGCGGCCCGTAGGTCCCTGGCTCGCGCGGAACCGGTGGGGGTACCTGGCGCCGCTGGCGGCGCTGTCGACGGTGTTTGCGGCATGGTACGAGCGCACCGACGGCGTTGTCGCGAACCCGCTCACGCTCGCGGCGCACCTGCTGCTGCGGGGCGAGGCGTGGGGCGGCGGCGCGGCGGCGCAGGCGGCGTTTGAGCGCGCCGTCGGCGGCGTGGACGGGCTCGCGGAGCTCTTTGCGGGGTACTACGCGATGCTGCGGAATTACAGTTACGCGCTGCCGCAGCTGGACGCGTGGACGCAGGAGCATCCCCCCACCCGCACCCCCTTTGAGCTGATGTAGGCAGCGGGCGCGCGCCGCGCCGGCCGTTGCGGAGAGGGGAAGGGGCGCAGCGCGGACCGGTTTGCTGTCTGCTGGCGCAGAAGTGCTGCACGCGGTGCAGATTGCTGTGTGCTTTACAGAGGAGCGAAGTGCTGACCTGTGTCAACGCAGCGGATAGGGCGGCATCTGCTGGCACGGAGGCGCTGCATGTGAAGCATGCTGCGTACTTCAACTGAGTGCCTCAATGTCAGCACTCCACGGCGGCGTACTCGTTATGGGCGATGCCACACATTTAACCTGTGAGGTCTAAGATCTTAAACCTCACCGATCTACACATGGCGGCGGCCTGAAGGGGGTGGGAGGTAAGTAGTTGGACGAGATGTACTCATAGCGGGGGGGGGTATGCCATATGACGATGTCAGTTATTGAGATTATCAATTGGCATGGAGACACGTTGGTTACATGGTAAAGTAGACTCTGGTGGCAGGCTTGAAATCCGTCATCATGTTTGCTTTCATGTCCTCAGCGATAAGTGATGACTAGTACGTTGAAGTGTACATTTGCTGCTAGGCTTTTTACGCGCCCGAAGCGCGAGTTAATTTCTTTTTCAAGCACATTAATGCATGATCGGAAATTTGTCGCAGCGTGCATTGTATACTTGTTATGCTTCGCTGCGTTGTGTCTGTGTGTGTTTGTCCCACTTCATCTGAAGCACCTTGCTTGTTGTTGGTTCTGCAGTGATCACAGCACATCCTCGCTTGAACTTCCATACTTGCGATGCAAGGTTGCATTCAATGCATTTCTTGTGTATACCTAGGGTTTGCTACCATGTACAAGTATGCAGCAACCTCGTGTGTACTTTTATTATATTCCACTTGTGGCTGTGGAAATGCCATGTTGTAGGTGTGTCGCCTTGTTCTCACTCTTGGATGTAGCATGCAAAGCTTGCACGCCACACCCCGCCCCCCACATCACCCCCAACAAAGCATCCGCAAGCGACTGTCCCCCACATACTAGCAGGGATACCAAACAAAGCTACAAGACTCTCCCCCCACAGACAGACCCGTCTTAGGGCCACCCAGCTCCACGCAGACTCCATCTCAAAGTTTTCATGCAGGCCAAGGTCACCATAATGGGCCCTGAACTGGAGATTGTGGCTATCTACGTGAACCCCGATATCATAAAGATAAGCAGAGGGAGTCACTGGGCGCCAGGCGCTGGCGCTAGAAAGAAAGGCTATATAACTAAGCAAAGCATCGCCTCCTTGATGAGCGGGACGGTGGTTCACCGGGCCTCCCATATCACCCCCAACAAAGCATCCGCAAGCGACTGTCCCCCACACACTAGCAGGGATACCAAACAAAGCTGCAAGACTCTCCCCCCACAGACAGACCCTTCTAAGGGCCACCCAGCTCCACGCAGACTCCATCTCAAAGTTTTCATGCAGGCCAAGGTCACCATGATGGGCCCTGAACTGGAGATTGTGGCTATCTACGTGAACCCCGATATCATAGAGATAAGCAGAGGGAGTCACTGGGCGCCAGGCGCTGACGCTAGAGAGAAAGGCTATATAACTAAGTAAAGCATCGCCTCCTTGATGAGCGAGGTCACGGCTCACCGCAGGCTGCAAGCCTGACAAGATATTGCCATTTACCGCTGCGAGTAACTTGTGGTTGGTGCCGTGGTGTGCAGCCGACTCCGCTTGCTCTCCAAGCACGCCAAGCCGCTGCCTGTCCCTCCTCCGCACGCCAGCCAGGGCTTCCGAGACACCACCACACGTTTGAAGTTCTCTCGAAGGGGCTACGCACGCTGGCATCACCTGAGGGCCGCTGGTGCTAGCTCCTGCAAGCCCTGCAGCCCAGCCCACCCACCAAACCAGCCGCATTCGCTGCCACGCCTTTCGGCGTTAACGAGCTTGGGACGCTTGTGTGCTTTTATTGATTTCGCTTCGCAAGGGGCGCGAAAAGCCCTCTCTTTGGGTGTGCACTCAATGCAACATTCCTTCTCCGAAGAGAGACTCAAACGCAAACAGGCTTCCCCCTCTTCACACTACCACCAACACCCCACAACCAAACCCTACTTAGGGTTGCCCAGCCGCGAGGCACACTTGTCCCGTCTTGGAGAAGATTTATGCAGGCGTGGGTCGCCTTTGACAGCGCCCAGAACTGAGGACCATGCTGACACGTCTGATCACGCCTCTAGGCAAAATGATCACTGGACACCAGGTACTGGTGCTAAGGGCATCAATGCTGTTGCTACGAAGAGTCCGACCCAACCCCAACAAACCCCACCCAAACCCTGATTGGTCCCCACTATCATGCTGCACCAAAGTGCCTAAGCTACTGCCTCTACGCGACCAGACCCACTTTGAGGCCTCCCGTGTCTCTGCCAAAATGGTCCTAACCGTGAACAGCTTTGTGCAGGCCTGGGCTACTGGTAGCAGCGCCCAGAACTGAGGACAATGGTCATGGATCACTAAGTGCCAGGCACTGGTGCTGCAAAGGCTGATGCTGTCAACTTTAAACCACAATGTGAAACAATCGTTTTGACCACTTGAGATTTGCAAGCCAGCAATAGGCTCACTATTAGGAGGTGTCAGAGCAGCCAGTAGGTCTGTCTCTGTCGCAGGCACTTCAAAGTACATGCCTGATTAGTTTGCTGACACTGTGTCAGCCTGCATCGATCATGTCAAATTCATATACTGGCATGTATTCATTTGTGAATCTACAGGTCTCGAACTGAATTTACTGGAAGCACGGGAACCTTGGCCTCAAGTCAAAACAGTGCACACAGAGTCACGTACGTATGTGACGCGCCAACATCAAGTGCAACCTGGACAAAAAAAGCTAGGCAATGCATTGCTTGGTTTGCTGCCAGCGACTGCTGTGTTGCTGGGGTATTTCTGAAGAAGTCCGGCTTGTGATCTTAGTCAACTGCAAGTCATGACCCATCTTGCCGGTGCCAAGGTAGGTAGACAACAGTAGAAAGGCTCGGGAAATCATTATCCAGGCCAGCAGTGACACAAAGCACTGGCAAAGGGGGCACCAGCAGCAAGGGGGGTTACAACTGCTGCGAAACAGCAGCACAACGGACTTTTGCTGACTTGCAGACACACAATTGGAAGCATCGTGTGACGTATTGTGGTACAAGCTCACGCGTTGTGGGGGCAAGGCTGTTGTCACGTTGCCATGACGGATGTATACTTGGTACACACAAGTAGGTACACGCTTTGCCAGGAAAATGAGCTGAATGCGCGCGGCAGAATCGCACGTGGCAAGCGCGGCGCTAGCTGCAGCGCGGTGACATGAGAGAAACATACGCCACAGGCACCTGCAGATACGGCGGTTACGGCAGTTACGCCATGTTCATTAACTCCGTCGCCAAGGAACAAGCATGCGTACCACTATCAGCAGCATTACCGCAAAAGCTGCCCCCTCCCCCACAAGCCCCCGTTACACCTGCCGCCACTGTTCCAGCGCCCCCCCTAGCTGCTGCCATCTGCAAAAGCATACTCCTGCAAAATGGACGGTCCTTTCTCCATAGGGCAGAGACAGGGGGGCTTTCGACCCCTCCTGCCCCTCCCCCCCCCCCCCCCCTCCCCTCAGCAGCAACTGCACTATCACACACCTACAGCTGCCGTACCGCAATAGTGTACAGGGGTACCAGACCCCCCCCCCCCCCCCCTCCCCAGTCAGGGCCTCCCGGCAGCCGCCACCCCAAGGGCAGTAAACCCCCTAGCCCATCCATGCGGGCTTCTTGTAGGAGGCCCCGGCGTACACGGCCTTGTCGCCGAGCTCCTCCTCAATGCGCAGCAGCTGGTTGTACTTGGCCAGGCGCTCCGACCGGCACGGCGCGCCCGTCTTGATCTGGCCCGTGCAGAGGCCGACGGCCTATAGCGCATGCAGGGGGGGGGGGGAGGTTGTGAGCAGCTGTACTGCATGCAAAAGAGGCATCTACATACGGAAGTACAGTGTTATAAAGGGTTGTTCAATGCAGCAGCTGGTTATACTTGGCCAGGTGCTCCGACCGGCACGGCGCGCCCATCTTGATCTGACCCGTGCAGAGACCGGGGGAGCTTTGAGCAGCTGCTGCATGGAAGTATCATACATACAGAGGGATAGTATAGTGTTCAAAAGGGTTGTGAAACTGACTTGAAAGTTTAAAAATTTAATTGAGGTCAGCAATGACCACCTCCGTCTTGCCGGAGCAGTGGCTTCAATACAGTTGCAGGCCATGCAACAGCAAAAAAGCAGCATACGGCTGTAGCTGTCCAACATCTCACTCTGTGTACTGAAACTGCGGTTGCGGGTCACATGACAAACCGTCAACTCACCAGGTCTGCAATGTAGTTGTCCTCCGTCTCGCCGGAGCGGTGGCTGCACATGACGCCCCAGCCGCTCTGCTTGGCGAGCTTGACGGCCGCGATGGACTCGGATACGCTGCCGATCTGCAATGTTACAGCACAAGACAAGAATGAAAGCCGGACAAAGGTGAGTGCTGCTGCCAACCTGCAATCACAAATAGGGTCGAATTGCTGACACCAACAAAAATTGTATGGGCGTCAGCGCTGCTGTTGTGTCAACAGGTAGCATCGTGTTGGGGCGCTGTGACAGGCGGCGGACGACAGATAGTGGATGTGCTGCCATGATGCTCAGCGAGAGCATGTGACAAAGCACAGGCGAATACGGCATTGTTGGCTCTGCACGTGAAGCCGCAATGGACATTGACGCTGCTGCCTATCTGCAATCAACAGGGCTCCCGGCTAAACCTCCGCCCTTGCGCCTCGAGGGTTTAGCCCCGCCCTTGCGCCCCAAGGGGGTGCTATATGGGTGAGGCGCATGAGGCTAAACTCCCTGCCGTATATAGCCATATATAGCCGTATCTACAGTAAATCATCGCTCGGGCGACACACATGCATCATGCAGAGGACCCGTTGGGCCCAACGACGGCCTCGGAACCCCTTTCGCGGCGATTTTGCACCCGAAAAGACGCGCAGTGACGTTAGGGTTAGGGCTAGGGTTAGAGCTACTAGTAACAGTTAGCGTTAGGGTAGTGCACGTATTGGAGTGCTTTCCTGACATGACATCGCATGCTAAGCACCTAGCAAGCACCCAATGATGCAAATGTGATCAATGGCGCTTTCGAACCCCGTATTTTCTTGAGCTACAGCGTCAAAGGGTTGCACCGCTGCGCCTCAGGGCTAAACCAGGTTTAGCCTCAGGGGGGAGGCTAAACATGTTGCGCCAACCCCCATATAGTTTAGCCGGGAGCCCTGGCAATCAACCTCAACTCTGCGTACCAACAGACTTTTGTACTTGCCTGGTTGACCTTGACCAGCAGCGCGCTGCATGCGTTGCGTCCCTACGCAAGCGCTTGGACTTGCCTATACAGTCACCTTGAACTCTCCAACCAACTTGAACTTGCCTATACAGTTAACTTCAACTCTCCGACCAACCCAACAGACTTGAACTTGCCTGGTTGACCTTGAGCAGCAGCGCGTTGCACGCCTTGCGTCCCTACGCAAGCGCTGCACCTTGCCTATACAGTCAACTTCAACTCTGTTCATGTACCAACATTCCCTACACAAGCGCTTGAACGTCTTTATAGTCAACTTCAACTCTGTTCGTTTAACAACATTCTTCAACTTGCCTGGTTGACCTTGAGCAGCAGCGCGCTGCACGCCTTGCGGTCGGCGGCATCCTTGATGCGCTTGATGTTGGTCACCGTGAGGTCGTCGCCAACCACCTGCACCTTGCCGGCGCACTTGGCCGTGAACTTGATCCACGAGTCCCAGTCGTCCTGCGCGCCGAGTGAGAAGAATGACACCCAACACAGATATGAGTACTGGGAAAAAAAAAATTAAAGATATGTTGCAGTGCCACTTAAAATCCGTGTAGGTTTTCATTCATTGCACCGAATATAAAATTGTAACTTGTCGTTTAGTACAAGGGAGTGATGCAAACAAAGTTGTGAAGGCTGTCAATGGACTCGATGGGGAAGTCCTGCGAGAACTGGTACACGCGCATACATGAACACTGCAGGATACATCACATTGCGCACCTGGTCAAAGGGGTCCTCGATGGACTCAATGGGGAAGTCCTGCGAGAGCTGGTACACGTGCATACATGAACTCTGCAGCATACATATATATATATACACACGTTGCGGACCTGGTCAAAGGGGTCCTCGATGGACTCGATGGGGAAGTCCTGCGAGAGCTGGTAGAACATGTCGCCCAGGTCCTCGCCGCTCATGACGGACGCGCCGCCGGAGCTCTCGTTCTTGAAGTCGAGGTCGTACTTGCCGTCCTTGTAGAACTCGGACGCGGCGACGTCCATGGAGATCACCACCTGCGCGCGTGTGCACGCGGCCGCGCGTTTGTGTCATGTGCGCAGGCAGGCAGAACGATGAGATTTGGTGGGAGCGCGCAGATGTTGGGGCGGGGAGAGGACCTCATGTACGCGCATGTCACGTTGAGAGACGTCAGAAACATTGTCGCCGAGGGAAGTTGCTGGGGCATAGCTCAGCGAGACGACAGCAGCCTGCTGCATCGGGCATGGTCCAACTCCACCACGCGGTGAAAGTTGTGCATGTGTTTTGGAGTGCTGGCAGCTCGCCTGATGCAGTTTTGGTTGGAGCGCGCAGACGTCCGGACGGCAAGAAGTCCCGATTCGTGAGCAGTATGGCTGGTCAGAAAAACGTGGAAGTGCAGCTGCTGAGCAAGGTTTAGGGTAAAAGCTGGTTACTGTACAAACTTCAACATGTGGTTGAAGATGTCATGTGTTGTAGAGGGGGCGGGTTGTTGCCTTATGCGTCCAGGTGGTGGCGCAGCATTTGTTTGACATGACTGGAGCTTCAGCGTTCCCGCCTTGCAGGGAGCGGCTGGGGTCGACTAGACCCTGGGTGCGAGAGACCCAGGGACAAAGGCTGGAATCGCAAGCATACATGCGCTGGAGCCACTTGTCATAAACAGGTGCTTATGGGAGTGTCGTGGGATGATGCTGCTGCTGCATGCCCCCGCTGTTGGTCCGCAATATGGGCCCCAAGTACAACTTCCAGTGTGTGCCAGACTTGGACGTGTACCTCAAAACCTACATCACGAAGTAACCCGCCACGTTGATGTACACCCGCGATCTGCAATGGCGCCATACATGTCCCAGTAGCTCATGCTCAAGATTAAGTTGCCCTACTCGACCGGCGTGCCTCGCAACCAAGACAAAACGCGCACGTTGCCAGGGGGCCCTCCTGGCTCTTGCGATGGCGTCCATAAGCGCCCCCTCCTCGTTCGCGTTGACCCAATCGCGCCGCACTGTTTGCTTCGTTGTTGCAGACGCGTACAACCCTTCTGAAGGGGCGTTCCATGACTCTACACCAAGCAAAGTCGCCATCATCATTGGCATTTTTGCAATAATTCAACAGGAAGTGCGCGTCTTCCGTGTGTGTGCCCCGCGTTGGCAATGGCGAGCATGAGCCTCTCCGCACCCTCCCAGTTTATTTCGTACGCTAAGCTCAGAACAGCCTTCATCCCCCATGTTGAAGTTGATCCCTACACAACCAGAGCTTCAACAGGAGATGAACTGATCAGTGTGCCCTGCTTGGGCAATTGCGCCTGTGAGGCACTCTGCGCCCCCCCCTGGTTGTTCCGTATGGTAAGCATCGACCAGCCCCCGTCCCAATGCTCGAGTTGACACATTGCACCACATCAAGTGGAGGCGCGCCTTGCCGGTGTGCTCCCCTAGCCCTTGGCGTCCACAAGCAGCTCCGCCCCCCTCGCGGTTCTTCTGTATGTTGGCTGCGAATGCGCCGTCATCGCCTCTAGATAACCTTTCAGTTCAACTACAACAGGAGACGCACCTTGTCGGTGTGCCCCGCCTTGGCAATGGTATCCATGAGCCGCTCCACCGCCCCCCCCCAATCTTGAAGTCGAACACAGTTAACGTAGACTTCAACAGGAGACGCACCTTGTCTGTGTGCCCCGCCTTGGCGATGGCGTCCATGAGCAGCTCCACGCCCTCGCGGTTGCTCTGAATGTTGGGCGCGAACACCCTCTCGTCGCCCACGCTTTCAGAGGTTGAAGTTGAACATACTCCAGTTCAACTACAAAAGGAGACGCACCTTGTCGGTGTGCCCCGCCTTGGCGATGGCGTCCATGAGCAGCTCCACGCCCTCGCGGTTGTTCTGGATGTTGGGCGCAAACCCCCCCTCGTCGCCCACGTTGCACGCGTCCTGCCCGTAGCGCGCCTTGATCACCTTGTGCAGGTGGTGGTAGCACTCCGAGCCGATCTGCATCGCCTCCTTGAAGCTCGACGCGCCCACGGGCATCATCATGAACTCCTGCCGGTGGTGGTGGTGGGGGGGGGCACAAGGGGGGGGGGGGAGGGGGTGAGTAAGCAGTAGGGGCAGGGGGGGGGCGTGTGAGTCGGCAGTAGGGTGCTGCTGCGCAGAGCGCACGCTGGTCGACTCGTGCGTCCGGCAGAGATGCTGCGTGGAAGTGCGTGGCTCGCTCAGCCAGCAAGCTGTTGCATAATTCCGGCTAGCGAGCGGCTGCCAACTCAACTGCTGGCCGAGTGGGTCGCTGTACAAACCAAGTGGTGCCGATGCGCGCATCACCTGAAAAGACCGTCAGTGCTGCAGCAAATGAGCGAGTGGATGAGTGAGTCAGATGCGCCGCCCTTCAGCACTGCGAAGCGCGGCACAATGCTCAATTAGTGACTGTTGTGGGGTGTCACACTCGAACTCGCACTTGAACTTGATGGGTGCGTACCTGGAAGGCGAGGCGGTTGCCGGCGTGGGAGCCGCCGTTGATGACGTTGAACGAGGGCACGGGGAGCACCAGCTTGTCGCAGCCGGCCAGGTCCGCAAAGTGCTGGTACAGGGGGACGCCCTGCGGTGCGATGCGACGGGGTAGGTAGGTACAGCATCAGCGTAAGGCACAGCATACGTGTCAATGTCGTGGTCAAAGTCAATTGCATCCGAGGATACGCGTTTGGTAGTATACGAAGCTATGTCATGAACAGCGCATTCTGCACCGTCGCATGACAAGCCGTAGCAATTGTTTTAATGCAGCATATCACCAACGAAGCACTACAGCAGTGACACTCCTTATTTTGAAGTAGAAACCACCACCTGGGCGCGCGGCGACGCTCCCTCCCGTGGCAGCGGCGCCTTCCTGCAACAACCGACATACTGTCCGTCGCACAACATGCAACGTTGACCACGCTGTTGTGTGACGACTCATCATGTTGAAGTTGAAGCCACCGAGCGCGGCAACGACCGTTCACCTTGGCAGCAGCGCCCTCCTACAACAATCGATAGGCTGTCCGTCTCACAACGTGCAACATTAACACACAGTTCTGTGACAAATCCTCAAGTTGAAGTGGAAGTCACTGAGCGCGCAGCAGCGACGCTCCCTCAATAGCGCCTTTCCTGCAACAAGCGATAGACTGACCGTCGCACAACGTGCAACATTGACCACGCTGTTCTGTGACAACTCATCATGTTGAAGTAGACACTTGTGACAGCTCATCATGTTGAAGTAGAAGCCTCCGAGCGCGGAGACACTCCCTCACCTTGGCAGCAGCGCCGGCCTTGGCGACAGCGAGGGAGACACCCAGGATCGCGTTGGCGCCCAGGTTGGTCTTGTTCTCGGTGCCGTCGAGCGCGCGCATGGCCTGTTGATGCAACGACACAGTAAAAGGCGATGGCGGCATGCGACGACGTGAGTGCCACGACCACATGCTCTTACAACTTCAAGTGTCAGAACATGTTTCATGATCAAGTCACTACAAGCATGTGCCACCCAGTCGAAAGGACATCGCTCAGGCACTCGCTCAGCTCAGTGAGGAAAAAGTGTTTGCTCTGTGTCGTGGGTGCACACACCACTGGCTGGCGCGTGCATGTTTTCAACCTTCGGCTGATTGGTGCTCTCTATCGCACAAATGTTACGGGCGAAGGTGCGCGGTGGTAAAACCATGTCATGACATCAGGAACTTTGTCATGCGTACATGGCTCTGACACAGTAAAACAAAACAATTGCCCTGCAAGTCACAATTTCCCATCCAATCGACACTTGGAACGACACTCTCTATGGCTCGGTGGTAAAATATGCCATACCATCAGACGTTTTGCCAGGTGTACATAGCTCTGACAAAGACAGCAAACAACTGCCGTGCGGGTCATGAATTCCCACCCACTTAGCACGGTCTCTCGCCTGCCTGAATGGCAGTTGTGTCGCGCAAGTCTCGCAAAGATGGAGATGGCGTGAGTGACCAAAGAAAATACTCCTGAAGACGTCAGGGCCACAAGAGAGAGAAACCGTCACATGCAGAATAAAGGGCACTCACGTCATCGATCTCCAGCTGCTTGGTGCAGTCCATGCCGCAGATGGCGGGCGCGATGGTGTCGTTGACGTTGCCCACGGCCTTGGTCACGCCCTTGCCCATGTACGCCTTGCCGCCGTCCCGCAGCTCGCACGCCTCGTAGATGCCCGTGGACGCGCCTGCACAACGCGCAGGAGTCCTCATGGATGAGTCGAGTCCTGAGTCTTACTGTGACTTAGAAATACCTAGTTGATGGCTACGCATGGGCAAATCGCGGCCATGTTACCGGTATCAATGAGCTGAATCGGCGAGTCTGCTTTAGAGTCTGCGGAAAGCGGCATTTGCCTCCCACGGGCGCGTCGCGGTCTGTCAGCATCGGCTAGCGAAGTGGGGCGAGGCTTTGCGAGAGATGCGGTGGCTGCATGCGTAGCGGTGAGCGCGTGCGCAGCAGCGGCGCTGACTGCGGAGCAGCACGCGGACGCGAGACAGTGTCGGCGAGTGCCCCTGGGCAAGTTGCAGGGCGCGTGCGCGCATGCGCTGTTGCAGCACCGCTCGGCGGACCTGCTGCAGGCGAAGTGCGGTCCTGAGGCGGTCTGCAAATTCAAAACATCCATTTGAATTATGGATCGTTGCAGTGCTTTTGGTGGGAGGGGGGGGCGACACACACCGCAAGACTGCTCATCAATAGCTGCGCTGACAACATGCACATGTCTCAAGACACTGAGATGCCAGCAAGGTGCCACACACGGTTGCGTTTTTGTCAAGCTGGGCCCAAAAGGCTTACTGAGCCGCGTGCGCATGTGATGTTGATGTCTAGCAAACAAGTTAAGTTAAACTGCCCTCAAAAGAACCAGCGTGTTGATGCACTGCAGCAGTCAACGTACATTCTCCTTGCAGACGAGACAATGGCTGGGCGCATGATGTGCAGGAGCCAGCAGGGAACGAGTTTCAATTATGGACGTCCTCGAAATGCAAAAGGCGGGCTGCCGTGTGCCCCCAACGTTTGCGTAAGATCCCAAGGATCCAAAACCCGCAACAAGCCCCCCACGGGAACATGACAGGCAAGGCGGGCGCACAACATGACTGCAGCACAGAGCGCGATGGGACACTCACCGGATGGCACTGACGCACGGAACATGGCGCCATTCTCCACAGTCAGATCCACCTGCCGGCAGCAGCAGCAGCAGCAGCAGCAGGACAGGAGGCGGGGACTCGGGTGAGGTGAAACCAGCCACGTGAAGGCCAGCACAACGGACACAGCAGCACGCAACTGCCTCGGAGCCTGATGCACAGGCTCGTGAAGGAGGCCCAAACTCCGAGCAGGCAAGACACCCCCCTGCGCTCGAAAAGCAGATTCCGTATCCGAGGATCTTTTGTTTAGTGGACACACGCCACTTCAGAGTTCCCGCTGCTGCTGCAAGCGCGTACCTCCACTGTGGGGTTGCCACGGGAGTCGAAGATCTGCCTGGCCTTGATGGCGGTGATAGTAGTCGCGGAAGGCATGTTCGCTGCAGAGTAAACACAGGCAGCATCATCGGCAGCAAAACAGGGGATTTCCCCCTCCTGAAGTTCTCGTTGAAGTTCGCTCATCTTCCCAACTGTGAGATCTACATCTCTGCGGCATTGGAGCTTCCTGTGTCGCCATGTCTGGCTTAGCGAGTGAGCCGGATGCTGCCGACGCCGAGTTAGACAGCTGCAGCGTGTTCGTGAGCATCAGACTGCCCGACGACAGTGCTGTTGATGCTGCCACCTTCGAGTCGCTGCTCCTGCACGATCGGTCATCAGAGGCTATTACGAGCAATCAAGCAGAGCAGCAGCAGCTGCTGATGTTGCTGCAAGCGACAGATGTTTGTTCTGCTCAAGATGATGCTGCGGACGCGCTCCAGACAGACTGGTATCAGGCACCGCGCGCGCACACGCCGCTGCACCGTACCGGCGGCCCTGATGGCGTGCAACCAAGCTCTGAGCTCCGTGAGGTGAAGTCAGTGCTGGTAAATCTTGCTGAGCTGACGTCGCCTCTGCCGTCCTCAGAATGTACCATTCCGCTGTCGCACAGCGATGGGCATGCTCCTGATGCCAACCCCACAAGCACTGCTGGCTTATTCGCCACTGCTGCATCACTCAGGGCACATGGCAGCTTAGCCGACCTGGAGGGGGCAGCTGATGGTGATGGCAATCACAGCGACGACGAATTGACTGATACATTTGCAGCTCACGAGCAGCTGCAGCAGCATCCGGCACAGCAGCAGGTGCAGCAGCGGACGCAGCGCGGACCGATGAGTTTGGCAGCCATTCTTGCGGGGATGAGTTCAGGCAGCACTGCGCTGCATTCCTCTCCTCACGACGTTCCTGCAATTGTGCCGCCGTTGGCGCCGCCAGTGCAGATTCGACGCTCCACGCTACTCAACGATGAGCAGGCAGGCGCTTTGCCGATGCCCATGGTACTGCTGCCCGAGTCTAATGGCTGCATACGCAGTGCTGTTGCTGATGACGCGCAGCAAGCGCCGCTACGTGCACTGCCGTATGCCGCCACCACAGTCATAGCCCAATCTGCTGCTGACGCCAACGACACAGAGCATGGAGCAGAGCTTCAAGAGGCCTTACAAGAAGCTGCAGGGCTTTCTCAGGCTTTGCAACGTGTCAGAGCGGAGGCGGCGGCTGCCGGCGAGCAGCAGCGGGCGGCAACGGCGCGCACGGATGCCGCCGAGGCAGCTCTGTCTGATCTGCAGCAGCAGCAGCAGCAGCGCCAGCGTCAGCGCTCCTCAGCTTCTGCTGCGGCGGAGCTCACAGAGGTCAACGCCGCGCCACAGCGCTTCCACGCAGCAGAGGCAGCAGCAGCAGCTGACATGCTCCTGCACCAGCAGCAGCAGCTGCTGCTGCAGCACCAACGAGAACTCGCCAAAGCGCTGGAGGCAGCAGCCGCGGCGGCTTCTCGAGCAGACACGGCTGACGCAGCCATGAGAGACTTGCAGCGACAGTACGATGCAGCAGCGTCGGCGGCGGCGGCTCGCACCGACGCCGCGGACGCAGCCGCGGCGGACATGAGACAGCAGCGCGACGCGGTGGCGGCGGCGGCGCGGCGTGCGCATGAGCAGGCGAGCGCGCACGCTGCCGCTGCGCATGCTGCGGCAGCAGAGCGCGACGACGCAGTGCAGCACGCCGCCGCTCTGCAGGAGACAGTGGATGAACTTCGGCGACAGCGGGACGCAGCGGTGGCGGCGGCGCAGCGCGCGAGAAAGGCGGCGGAGGGCAATGCGGCAGCGGCGGCGGCGGAGGCAGCGGAGGAATGGGCGGCGGCGGTGGAGCAGCTGCAGCAGGCGCTGGCGGTGGCGCGTGCGCAGCTGCGCGATGCTGCTGCTGAGGTCAGACAGACGTGATGGAACGTCGGTCTGTTGATAACTGTTGGCAAATTGGCGCTCCAGTGCGGCGGTTGCTGCAGGCTTCTGATAGTGGCGTTGTTCAGTGTCACGTGATGCGGAGGCCTCTTTGACGCTTGCACACCACAAGACCAGACGTGCAATCGCATTCAGCGTTTAACTGTCGTCGCCTGCAAATCGTGTCCTGGCTCGGCCGTGCATGTCGATCACGCGCATGTTGGCGTGCATTGGTGTCTCGCACAAGGAGACCAGCTGCGACGTCGCTTGCCGCCGTAATCAACCGCGTCCACGACAACTTTAAGCCCAAACCATCTGCATCTGTCATGCGCCGTACGCTAAAGACATCAAATGCTTCCCTCAACTCCCTGCACCACTACGCGCAGGCGCGGCAGGCGCACGCCGCCGACATGTTTTCTGCATCCTGCAAATGATAAATTATCTAGGCGTCTCCAGCATCTCTGCTTCCTCTGCTGCTACGCATTGGTGACGGTGTGCCCTGCCAGCGTAGCCTTCCAACCTGCGCCTGTCACGCAACGCATGCTAAGCCCCTAGATTTTCTTTCTTCAACTCCCCTGCGCCACTACGCGCAGGCGCGGCAGGCGCGCGGCGACGCCGCCTACGCGCGCGCGCTGCTGCAGGCCGCGCAGCACGCGCTGCGCCGCAGCCACGCGCGCGCGGACCAGCTGGAGGCGGCCCTGGAGGAGGCGCACGCGCGCATGCACGTCTTCAGGCAGGAGGGGGCGTCTCACAGGGGGACAGCTTGGGGGGACCCCCTGCAGCTTCCGCGGTCCCCCCTGCGGCAGCCGCTGTCGCCGCGCGCAGCGGACCTGCTGTGGGAGTACGATGACGCGCCTCCGCACAGTGGTGAATACGATGGGGCCAATGTCGGCAGCGGCGACAGCATGAGCGGCAGTCGCCGCGATAGCGCGCTGCCGCAGCCGCTGTCGCAGTTCTTGGCCGCTGCTACCGGCCGCGGCGGCGCTGCCGCCGCTACTCACGATGACCAGGCGGGCCGCCAGCCCCCGATGGCGCCGCGCAGCGCACGCCAGCTTCGTGGCGCGCAGCTGGATGTTCACGTCGTTGACAGCGGCAGTGACGGTCCGGCGGAGGCAGCCGCGCCGCGCCGCAGCGCCGCGTACGGCGGCGCAGCGCGCTCTTCAGCGACTGCGCGGGGGTTGCCAGCGCAGGACGCCAGTGGCGGCGGCGGCGGCGGCAGCGGCGGCGGCGGTGTTGTTGATGGCAGCGGCGGCAGCAGCGGCGTCCGCGCTGCGGCGCCGCCGCCGCCGATGTGCAAGGCGCACAGCCTGCGGTCGGAGGGCGTGAGGGGCGCGCTCACCGCCGCTGCGGGCTCTGCGTGGTCCGCAGATGCGAGGTGCGATGCGCTTTTGCAGCATGTAGCTGAATGCGGTTGCAGTAGGCTCGGCAGGTGTTCGACGGATGACTGCTTGCGTGAAGCGGCTTAGGGCGTGGCGCAGTCTGCTTGTTTTGGCATCAATGCCTGCAGGCCTTGCAGTTCAGCCTGGATCTTAATCTGACTCTCCCGCTGCCAGCGGTGTCACCCTCTCAAAGGTGTGATGGCCGCATTGCTTAACCTGCGTTATCGGCGCATAAAAAGGAAGTACTTGTGCTGCCGCTTGCCGCGCGGAGCGGCGCTGCATGCAACGCGGCGGGCGGCGCTTTGCTGCGTCGCTGGCGCGCACCTTGCGAGTGCGCTGTCAAACATGTGCAAGTAGTTGCCGCAGGAAGACCCGATGGCGCATCCCGTCACTGCGTGCGGTGTTGGTGACTGAAACAAATCAGTGGAGTCTGTGCATCCCTGTGTACAGCAAGCGCTCCCCCCCTCACACACACACACACGCATACACACGCCTTGATTTCTTTCAATGATAAACACAGATGCCGTCTGTACTTGTTGACGTCGCTCCGCGGCAGAGCCATACAGATGCGGCGCTCCGCCGACTGGGCCAGCCACCGCGCCGCCGCCGCCGGCGGTGCCGCGGCAGCAGCAGCAGCGGCGCCGCGGCAGGACGCTGGCGTGCGCCGCAGCTGGCACGCCGCAGCGCACACCGGTGGCGGCGGCAGCAGCGGCGCCGCCAGAGATCATACTCAGCGTTCACTTGCTGGTGGCGACGCTGATGAACCAGCAGCAGCAGCAGCAGCAGCGCTCATGTGGCCTCACGGCGCGGGGGCTGTGAGGGGGGGCGGGGGGGGTATGGACGGGGACGCGGGCGCCGGTCGGCCGCACGGCAGCAGCGCTCGGAGGGATGATGGCGAGGACTTTGCGGCGCTGGAGCGGCAGCTCATGGCGGTGAACATGGAGAAGGAGCAGGTGCGCGCGCTCGCGCATGTGCGGAACGGCATCTGTTCAGGGTCAAATGTTGAAATTATAAGTGAAAGACTACGTCCTGTTGGCACTTTTTTTACTGCACCAGCTGGTGGTTGAGAGGTATTGCAGGGATCAAAACCAGATGCAGGAATTGAATGAAAAATGCTTGTCTGATAAGCACTGCGCAGTGCGTTGCCAGCGCGGGCTGCTGCTGATTGCATACTTCTATATAAACAAAGCACTCCCCTCAACGTAGGTCAGCAGGACCCATTTGTGTGGTCGCATGTACTGCTGTGCCGCGTTCATCGCCGCTGCCCAGCGCACGGCGCACAAACCACGCAAGGGTGATTACTCTGTAACTGTAACATGACCACTTGTTTCGCCGCCACGGCTCACACCTTGCGTCGCACTTCCCTGCCTGGACAGATGGACAGCGATCTGGCGAAGCTGCAGCAGCCGCGCGCGCCGCGCACGATGGCGGCGCGCCAGCGCTCGGCGCACGTCGAGGCGCGCTCGCGCGAGCTCGCCGCGTCCGCCTCCGCGCTGCGCCGCCGCCTCAAGGCCAAGCCGCCGTGACGCCGTGGTGACGTGAAAATTCCGCGCCTCCGCGCTAAGCCGCTGCATCAAGGCCAAGCTGCTGTGACGCTGGGCAATGTTCCACGACCAGGAGCATGTGCCCGCAGCAGCAGCAGCTTTTCAGCCAGTATGGTATGTATCAGGAAAATGTGTCAGTGCTTTGGAGGTAAGCTCGCCGCGTCCGCCTCCGAGCTGCGCCGCCGCCTCAAGGTCAAGCCGCCGTGACGCTGTGGCGACGTTTCCACGACCAGGAGCAGATGCCCGTAGCAGCAGCAGCAGCAGCAGCAGCAGCAGCGATTCAGCCAGTTGTGTATACATCAGGAAAACGGCAATGTTCCACGACCACGAGCAGACGCCCGCAGCAGCAGCAGCAGCAGCCACAGCAGCGATTCACTTAGTTGTGTGAACATCAGGAGATTGTGTCAGTGCTCTGTGCGCGCTGAGGTAAGCTTGCCGCCGCCGATGCCTCTGCGCTGCGCCGCTGCCTCAAGGCCAAGCCGCCGTGACGCCGCATCACTGGTTGTGCCAGCAGCAGCTGGCTGCCGCCGCCGCAGCAGCAGCAGTTGAATGAGTGTGCGCCGTGTCAACGCAAGTGCATCAGCGCTCAGGTCAAGCTCAGGCGAGCTCGCCGCGGTGGCCCTGCGGCGTCGGGTCCCACCAGCAACAGCAGGCGCCTTGGGGTCCTTGGTTACAAACGTGCGTAGGTGCCTGGCCAATCAGTCATCATGAACGCCACCAGCACACGAGCCTCCGCTGACTTGGAGAGGAGGAGCGCACTCGCACATGCCCTGTGTCTGCGAAGATGTCAACTGGAAGCCGCCGAGCCAGTGCTCTCGGGAGTGCGCCGCTGCGTGGCAAAGGCACTATCGCCGCTGCTTCGTCTGCCCTGTGCCGCCAGCCGATGGCCCTGCTGCTGCTGCGCTGCTTGGGCGAAAGCACCCGGTCAACACAGCGGTGCATTGCCACCACGGCTGCCGAGGTGCGCCAGCGCTGCCGCAGCGGCTAGCGTATGCATCGCCGGCGCGGAGGCCGACACACCAGCACATCGCAAGCGCGGCGCACTCGCTGCTACAAGGCGTGCGTCGACGACGCTACGCCGCCCTACGGCGGCGCGCGCGTGTGGCTGGGCCCCCCCGCGCTCCGCTCGCAACTTAGGGTTAGGGTGGCACGCCCAGCACGCCGCATGCAACGAGCCGGCAGATGACTGACCCTTGTAAATTGCCTTCGGGAGGTGTTACAAGGGGGGCATGTGCTGCTGTCGGGGAGCCCTCGCATCTGCCTGGATGGCCGGCCCTCAGGCAGCGCTCAGGGGCAGATGCAGACACATTGGGGCCCTGCGCTTCAGCCGTTGGTCTGCATCACACTCAGCGGCATCGTCTGTGTTGAGTGTTTGCCTACTTGACAGCGCCATTCAGTGGCGTGTTGAACGCAATACAATGTCATGGCCACAAACAGCAGAGTTTTTGAGAACAGCTCTCATACTGCAGGTGTCCTGTTTGCCTGAGCGTCACGATGTCATGCCGTGCTCATGATGTCATGTGCAACAATCTGCTCTGTCATCATCATGTAAATGAATTTTTGTGCACATTGACATGTGATCACACAGCATTCGTGACCTTGATGTGCATGCCTGTGGAATGCACCATGGTGCAAAGCCAGCACGGTGAGCACTGCCCTGCACACGTGCTTACCAGTGAGTCACGACGCTGCGCAAGAAACACAACATACAGCAGTGGCACATTGACGCATGGCTTCTCTGGATCTTCAAAGGCTCATTAATAAGGATCTCAGTCGACGCAGCTACGCAGGATCTACACCTCAAGGACTGTGTACAGAATGCTGGCACGCCTGCCTCAGCCGCCTTCACCCCCAGTGGCAACATGCACGTCAGGGGGGTGCGAAGGAAACAATGCACACTGACACGTTGCGCTCCCCCCCCTTCTTCCCGCTTCGTCCCCCTTACCCGTACGTCCCTACTAATCTTGGGGGGCAGAAGCCCCCACAACGGATCGCCTTGCCGTGAATGGTACACAACGGTGGATCATTCGCACCTGGCAAGGTATCAACGCGGGCGAGGCGTAGTGTAATGCGGACCCAGGAACCACCGCACAGTCCTCGCAAGCGTGCGCGTCAAGGACCACCGCGCTGGGATAATTTTTAACCCCCGGGTTTCTGATGCGACAGGGAAAGGATAGTGCTTCGTCGCACAGGAGCGGCGCACTGAGTTGCTGCGGATGATGGAGTGTCGCGACGCAAGTTGTTTTGATGACAAACTCTTACTGCTAGCTACTTTTGACCCCCCCCCCCCCCCCCCCCCCCCCCATGGCCGGGATCCAGATCACGACCCCGGGCGTGCTCGCCCTGCTGTCAGGAGTGAGCACGCTCTGCGGATGCTGATTGGCAGCCTCCCTATGAAACTTGTTGTCTGGATCGTCTGGCACGAAGTTGCGCCCTAGCACTCCATGGCATGATTTTGCCCCCCCTCCCCCCTCCCCCATGCCACCACCACTACTGCCCCCCCCCCTCCCCCCCCCCCCGTAAAATGCATGAAACCGCACTCTAAGCCATACCCCCACTGGAGTTCACGCGGTCTCGTGCCTGCAGGTCCCTCGCACTTCCGCTGCAAAGGCACCCCTTCTGAGCACTGCTGCGGAGGCAACTTCAAAGTTGAAGTGCGTCTACGACAGCTTGTCCCCCGTGCTACTGGCTTTTCCCTTGTCGCGCGCCCTGTCTTGCGCCTTGAGCGCGGAAGCCGCAAAGCTGTACCAGCGGTGCAGGTACACGAGCGCCGCGAGCCGCAGCACGCCGCTGAGGAGCACTGTCACGATGGCGTCGCCCGCCGTCGCGGCAGGGGAGAACGCCGCCGCCGCGATGCCTGCGAAAGCGACAAGCGCAGTTGACCGTTCCGGTGACATACGCGTGGCGAGCATTGCTGAGAGCTCAAACGCGCGTCAAGCAGGTAATACAAACAAGTGGGGTACACGAGCGCCGCGAGCCGCAGCACGCCGCTGAGGAGCACTGTCACGATGGCGTCGCCCGCCGTCGCGGCGGGGGAGAACGCCGCCGCCGCAATGCCTGCGAAGGCGATGAGGGCAAAATGACAGTGCTCGTGAATGCGCACGGTTAAGCACTGCTTAGAGCTCAAGTGTATCAAGTCTGTGAGTACAAGGTAGGGGGTCGCGAGCCGCAGCACGCCGCCGCTGAGGAGCACTGTCACGATGGCGTCGCCGGCCGTTGCGGGGGGGGCGAACGCCGCTGGCGCGATGCCTGCGGTGGTGACGAGGGCAAATGACCGTGCCGGTGAAATGCGCGTAGATTGAGCACTGCTGAGAGCTCAAGTCGGTGTGCATCACTCCGTGCATCGGCGCGCATACAGCGAACCCTACAGCGCCGCACACGACCCCCCCTTACCCTTTGCTCGCTTGCCTGGAGCTCTCACCTGTGAGTCACGCGTCGGCGCCGGTGGTCAAACGCTGTGCCGCGAATCTTCCCGCGCACAGACGGAAAGCGCGTGCGCAGCCGCTCTGACCGCACCGTCACGTGGAGCGCTGCTGTGAATACAAAGGTCGGCTCATCCGCACGATGCCCCCAGAAGCCTAGCGTTGCACACCACACACACACCCTTGCTCGCTCGCTCGCGCTCTCGCCCGTGAGCCACCCGGTAGCGCAGCACGCAGAAACGGTTTGAGACACCCGCTTGCTCTCTCTCTCTCTTCTCTCTCTCTCACCGGTGAGCCACGTGTCGGCGCCGGTGGTCACGCGGAACGCGCCGCACGCCGCGCCGCGGACCATTCCGCGCGCGACGGACGGTGCGTAGAGTGCTGCTGTGAAGTTTGAGGTAGTCCTATTCGGCGCGATGCCCCAGGAAGCACGGCGCAGCACGCAAGAACGGTTTGAATTACCAACGTGCGCTGCCTCTCTCCCTCACACACACCTGTGAGCCACGCGTCGGCGCCGGTGGTCACGCGGAACGCGCCGCGCGCCGCGCCGCGGACCATTCCGTGCGCGACGGACGGCGCGTCGAAGACCGCGCCGTCGGCGCTGATGCGCGCGCACACGGGGTCCTTGACGGCGTTCTCCGCCTCGTAGCCGGGCGTAACGGTGTCGGGCGGGAAGGCGACGGAGACGGCGATGCCGTACGCGTGGACCTCCATGGACAGCGCCTCGGCGAAGCCGCGCAGGCCGAACTGGCGCGGGCGAGAAAGGGGGCGGCGTTGAGAAGGGGGGGTGGGGTGGGGGGGGGGGGGCTGATGCTGATGCTGAGAGGTTTCCGCTCTTTGTGCGTGTGTTTGAGTGTGAGGAGTGGCGGGGGGGGGGGGGGGGGGGAGGGGGTCATTCATATAGCCAATCGTACTTTTATACTTCGAAGTATGCATATGTGTGGATGATGTAAAGCGAGCTGCACGACCTTGTCAGCAGCAGGTCGCGGACCGTGCGCATGAGGCACACCCGCCGTGCCGCCGGCTGCTGGCGCTGAGCATCGATGAGCGCCGCAGCATCTTTCAGGCGCTGTGGATGCAATGCTATGCAAGGGCAGCTGTTCTTGTGCTTGTGCCGCTGTCTCATCGCTCCCGACACCACTGAGTGAGCGAGGGTGCAGATGAGTTGATGAGGCGGTGAACGCAGAAGCATCTTATGCTGGTCAGGCAGTGTCAAGGGCGGCAGTCAGTCCTGGACACGACTGGCGCGCGCAAACGCACGCTCTCGCACGCGCTGCCGCCGCCGCCGCCGAGCGCACCTTGGTGGTGCTGCAGGTCCGCGTAGCCTTCATGTGAGTAGCATGTGGAACCCGTGGTGCGCACACGCTGCTGCTCACATACTTCGAAGTACATACATGGCACACCAGTTGCCGACAGTCCGGTTGCCGCAGCATGGGGCGGCGGTGCTCTAGCGGCGGCCAGCTGCGTACGCACGCACACTCAAAAAACGCATGCGCACACTCCACGTAATCTTTCTGTCAGAGCCGCTGAGCGCTGCCATCAGGGCCGCCGCGTGGCCGCACAGGCCCTGCCTCCAGCAGTCATCTGCAAATGGCTGCACGTTCTACAGCCCCATTAGGCTGCCCGCGACGCTCGCAGCGTTACAGCGGTAGCATCGGCGGCGCTGCTAACAGGCGCGGCGACGCCCAGCTCAGCGACCACGCGCACGCAGCACAACGAGAAACACGCGCACTCTGCGCGATCGCTCTCCCGCCCTGGCCGCGCGGCTCTGCGCAGGAATGCTCTCTGAGCACCGCTACAATTTCACCTTGGTCGCGGCGTACGTGGTGTAGCCGTACAGCCCCACGAGCCCTGCGACGCTCGCCGCGAACAGCAGGCGCCCCTCTTGCCGCCCCCTCATGCCCGGCGGTGCGGCGCCGCAGCCTCACACTCTACAGACACATGCTCACCCGCAGCAGCTAACTCTAACCGTAACCCTAGGTCTGAGCGCACCTTGGCCGCGGCGTACGTCGTGTGGCCGTACAGCCCCATGAGCCCCGCGACGCTCGCCGCTTACAGCGAGAGTGTCTCAGCTCACGACAGCGCAAACGCACACAGCCTGCACAGCGGCACTCCCGCGCACTGCTTCGCACCTTAGTCGCGGCGTACGTCGTGTAGCCGAACAGCCCCATGAGCCTCGCGACACCAGGCGGTGGTGATGATCATCCGCAGGGCAGCCAATCCCAATCCCAACCGTATCTCTAACCCCTAACCCTAACCCTCATGCAAACCCTGAGCGCACCTTGGTCGCGGCGTACGTTGTGTAGCCATACAGCCCCATGAGCCCCGCGACGCTCGCCGTGAACAGCACGCGCCCCTCGCGCCGCGCCTTCATGCCCGGCAGCGCGGCGCGCGTCGCGTGCATCGCCGCGAGCAGGTTCGTGCGCAGCAGCGCCTCCATGGAGTCCACGGGCGCTGCGTCAAAGGCCATCGGCGCGGCCATGCCGGCGACGTTGAACAGCGCCGCGCAGGGGCCGCGCTCCGCCTGCGCCGCGTCGAACGCCGCCTGCGAATACCGGCGAGCGAGGGATGGACGGGCGTTAGCACCCCATGCACCGCGAGCTTCTGGCACCGAGGCTGAGGCGACTCGGAAAGGGCATGCAGATATCATCGGCACAGCGCTGCACCTGCGCTGCGTCGAACGCCGCCTGCGAATGGCGAGCGAGGAGAGAAGCAGAGCGCCCGCTGTGAGCGTTTCGCCCCGCCGCAAGCTTCTCAGGGGGTATGTATCATTGGCACAGAGGGTATGTATCATCGGAACAGCGCCGCGCAGGGGCCGCGCTCCGCCTGCGCCGTGTCGGACGCCGCCTGTAGGGTGCGCGCGGGGGGAAGGGGCGTTGGCACCCCACGCACGGCGGGCTTCTCACACCGAGGTAGGTACCACACCACAGTGGGGGCTATTGGGGGCTATGTATCATTGGCACAGCGCTGCGCCTGCGTTGCATCGAACGACGCCTGCGAATATGGCGAGCGAGGAGCTGAGCGCGCCGCTGTGAGCACAAGCTTGCGGCGGGGTAGGTACCACATCACAGAGGGGGTATGTATCATTGGCACACGGCGCTCCGCCTGCGCCGCATCGAACGTCGCCTGCGATCATGGCGAGCGAGGGGCAGAGCGCGCCGTTATGAGCATTCCACCGCGCCGCAAGCTTCTCAGGGGGTATGCATCATTGGCACAGGGGGTGCGTATCATTGGCACAGCGCTCCGCCCGCGCCGCGTCGAACGCCGCCTGTGGGGAGATGGAGCATGCCACACGCGTCTTGCCGCACCGCTGCCTTCTCCCAGCAGTTGCGGTACAGGGCCTGAGCGCTGCGGCCAGGGCGCCGTCGCCGCAGCAGCGCTCGACACAGCTGCAGCGCCAGGCGATCGTCCAGGCAATCGCACGTGGCACTGCCTACACGTCAAACCCGAGTGGTCATGGAACTCAGAATGCCAGTGTCACTGACTGACGTATCCTTTCTGGCGAGGTGACGCCACGCCGAAAGTGGTAGGGATGAAGGTTTAGCCAAGGCGTTGAAGTACGGTCACAGCGTGCGCGTTCACCTGCAGGTCAAAGAGTTGAAGTACGCCTACAGACTGCGTTCACCTGCACGTCGCCCAAGGGACACGCCAAAAGTGGCACAGTTCAAGGTTTAGCCAAAGAGTTGAGAAACGGTCGCGGCGTGCGTCACCTGCACGTCAAAGCGTTGAGGTACGCCTACATGACTGACGTATCCTTTGTGACGACGACTTGGCAAAAGTGGTAGAGTTGACGTTTTGTAGCCAAATAGTTGAAGTGCGCTTGCGGAGCGTTCACCTGCACGTCGCCGAAGGGGCACGTCCCCAGCTCCAGCGACAGCCACGCGAAGCGCTGCGCCGCGGTGTCCGCGGCGCATGCCGCAACGTCCCTGAGCGCTGCCTCCAGCCGCGGAACATTCCGCGCCACGATCGTGACGTGCGCGCCCTCGCGCGCCAGTTGCTGCGACGTGAAACGGCAGCGCCACGAAACCGGTCGTCGCAACTTGAGGTACCGATGCGGATCACTTCACTTCATGAGTTAGGTGAGGAGTTCGAAAGCCAGGGAGTGCCAGCGCCCGGGCTTGTGCGCAAAAGAGAACTGGGGCGCGGAGGGCGGACGTGCACGGCGCTGACGGACCGCAACGGAATGCTGAACCAACGCGTGCACGGCTGTGACTGCCTGCTTGGCTGCCTCCGGGACATGGCTACATATGAGTTGAGAACTGTGATCGCTCGCGATCCATGCAACTGTGGACGTGACTTGAATGACCGCTGACCTAAAAGCCCTCGAAGCACGTTGACTACGAGGATGCGGTGCGCACATTCACATTTGACTCGTGGCCAATGACTGCAACAGCGGCGACCACGGTTATTGGTTGAAGGACTTGCGGCTAACCAACCCTTGTCACCTGGAGCTCAACGATCTTTTGATTCGTTTTTCATTCAGCTGAGGAGACGCACAACACACAGGTCAGGACAAGATGCCACAGCAGCAACGAGAGCCTTTCTTTGACGGCAGGTCTGTGCCAGACGCACAGGCGCTGACAGGTCAGATCAACACTTGGCATCTGCTTCTTGCATGATTCAAACATGGCCTCATGCCCCTGTCGCTGATGTTGCAAACGAGATGCGGAATGCGCCACGAGCTAATACAGGTCCACTAGACTCAGGACCTGAGCTGCAGTCATTGGCAGGTGTATGCAGCAAGCGCAATGAGTTGTCAGGCTGCTCCCGGAATGTCCAACGTTCAAAACAGCATTTGCGGTGGTGGAGATTCCGTCATGTGTATGATCAACTTCAAGTGGCGCACCACGTGACCTCGTGTTTCTGGAAGCTTCAACATGGGAACGTGCATCAGCAGCAACATGGTATCGGAGCCTGATGTGACATTGTCCTCATGTCACCACGCTTGCTGTGTGCTGGCATCAGTGGCTTAGGGAAATTCTCCCTCTGCCGACCACGAGGCCAGAAATGCAAGCTCAAGCATGTTCGCAGCTGTAAACCTGGGTGGTGTGCACCTTGTGGTTCTCCGTGGTGTACACTGCGCTGCGGCTGTGTGATAAACTCAGTTTATTGAGTGAAATGTCAAGGCTCTTTCGAGTGAATGTTAGAACTACGACTGCAGCCGAAGCCAGCAACAGCCAAATACAGTTGAACATGAACATACCATGGCAACCTCCTTCCCGATGCCGCTGCTGCCTCCAGTCACGATGCAGTGCCTGCCTTTAAAGCTCATGCGCTTATGACCCTTTGCCAGAACCTTGAACGCCAGCACCACCACCAGCATGAGCCCCACGATCGCAGCTGCGACTCCAGCCCATGCCCCCGGTGTCATATTGCTGCACGTGCCGACCAGGCCGCTGCTGCAGGTCTGCTGTTGCAGAATTTCTGCCGGGGGCGAGGGTGAGAGAATGATCTGTTCTTTACGCTTCCGTCCCCACGCCATAGGCACACGGAGCGCAAGTTATGCACACCCTCGTACTTCAAGCACTACTTGAACTTCACCTGCACGGGGTCTCCTCTCCTCTCGTGTCATTGCGACCACCATGCTTGGTACGCGCCAGCGGCACCTGTGGCAATGTTGGGTGCGGCGTACTTCCTGCGTGGTGGGGACGCAACGTCAACCTGGTCGCAGGTCCCTTTGCAGCGGCAGCAACACGAGCAGCGCTGCCGCAGAGGACGAGATGCTGAACTTCATGGATGCGCAGCAGGAGGTCGTTGTCCGCACAGTGAGCCTGTCTCGAGCTGTGTCGACAGTAGCTGACAGGCAGAAACTCTCTCCTATTGCCACACAGGCTGTTGGAGAGGCGCTAGTGTGCGCTGTACTGCTGGGGGGAGGGCTGAAAGACGAAGGCGAGCAGCTGCAGCTGATGGTGCGCGGAGACGGTCCCCTTGGCTCCATCATAGCCATAGCTGACCGTCAAGGCATCTGCCGCGGTAGGGTCTCTCACGGGGCGCCAAGTCCCCCCCCTTCCTCTGTAGCGAAGGGCATAGGCGAGGGATTGCTGCACGTCGTCAGGAACAATCCGAGTAGAGGAGGGCGCCCGTACAACGCCTCGGTGCCGCTCCCTGCCGGCGGCAGCATCGCAGCAGCGCTGGAGCACTACATGGTCGCGTCAGAGCAGCGGCCCGCGTTGTTTGCCGCAGCCTGTACCGTGCCGCTTGACGCCGCCGCCTCTCCGCCGCCGCTGCTGCGCGCGCAGGGCTATCTCGTCGAGTTCCTGCCGGGCGCCAGCGATGCCACGCGCGCAGCGCTGGCTGCTGCGCACGCCATGCTTGCCGCGCAACTCACATCCACGCCTGTTTCAGCCGCAGACGCGGCCGCGCTGCTGCTGAAGGAGGGCGGCGGCGGCGGCGCCACGCTGCTGTCGCGCGCGTCGCCGGCGTTCCGCTGCACATGCTCCCACGAGCGCAGCGCCGGCGCCGTGCGGATGCTCGGCACGGAGGAGCTGCGGAGTGCTGTCGCGGAGGCGCGCAACCTGGAGGTGCGCTGCGAGTTCTGCGGCGCAGTTTACGCCATCACGCCGCGAGAGCTCGAGGCCATGCTGGAGCCGGGGGGCGGCGGCGGCGGCAGCGGCGCGCGGTGAGCGACGCGCGCAGCAGCGCCTCGGCTCAACGTCTAGTAGGTGGTGAGGGGACCGAGGAACCAAGCGGCGTTGGCAATGCTGCTGCGCTCGAATTGAACGGCAGCAGCGATAGCGGCGCGCGATGAGCGATGCTTCACAGCAGTGCTGCGGCTGAGCGTCAGGTGGCGACGATGACAGGTGACCATGCGGCGCTGGTACCGCTGCTGCTGTTGCTTTGCACTTTCAGTCAGCAATTGTGCGCAGTGCTTCTGCTGCGTCCCTGCGGCAGCATCTGTGTCCATGTGATATCAGCAGGATGACGCCATGCTGCTGCGCAAGGAGGTGTGAGCAGCCGACAACCGAACGGGCGCTGTGCTGCGCCTGCACTATTGCGAACGCAAACTTCAGCAGGGCTTCGCTAGCCAATCTGCCATCCGCAGCCTGGGCGCATGTTGGTGTTGCGGCAACGGCCCGCTGCGCCAACAACAGCCGTGTGATGCGCCGTCCCGGCGCAGCAGGCAACCGCGCACACATCTCAGCAGCTTCCAGTGGTTTGGAGGTATGCGGCGTCTCGCAACATGCGTGACGCTGCCCCTGCCTACAAGTGTTTCGCGTCGCATTTTGCTTCCAGTGCGATGGCCGCAACCAGTCATCAATGAAACAAGCCAGCTGAACATCTACAGGAACAGCAGAACTTGGGCATATGGCAAGGGGGGGGGGGCGGCGACAGCACGTGCGTAGGTTTTGCGACGTGGCATCTGCCGCTGCGCTGATCAGAGCACTGCATATGGTGACAACGCTCAGGGTCCGTAATGACCCCTGCATGAGCAGTGACAGCTGCAGGCACGCGTCAGGTGAAGCATGTCAAGGCAAAGCACGCAATATATACACACAGATCTTGCGAAGGCCTGTGAATATTATGTACCAGGCGTGTCACCTGGTTGCAATTTTGCACAAGTGTTGTGCTTCCTGTTGCTGCTGCTGGCCCGCTGCACGTTTGTCAAAATTGTGAGCGTGCCTTGCGAAGGCCGCTCCGCACTACGCAAGATGCTCAATGTGCGTGTCTAGTTGTTCTATAAAACTGTAGCGGCGTCTGCTGTCTCATCCTCGTTGACGCTAGAACTTGAACTTGACCCTGGCGTCTTCCCCGATCTTTGCGTAGCACTGCGGTCACCCGAATGCAGCAGGCAGGCGAACGGCAAGGATGCAAAAGAGTTGAGCGCCGACAACCAGCGCGCGCAAAGCGTGACAATGTTCTTCGACTGTGCAGAGTACTTCCTTCCTGCCTGCATCTGAGCACTGCAAAACGATGCACACCCAGTCGTCTGACCTGCACGTATTCACGCTTTCCAGGTCTCTCTCTCTACGTAAAACTCTGTGTAGGGCGTGCACACACTTTATGGTGTTTGCTGGCAACAGCGCCTTTGAGGTTGATTTTTTAGCGCAAGGCAGTGACTGGAAAAGATTGGCGTCTTGAGCAAAGCGGCGACCTAACTATACCGTGCTGGCGCTACCACTGCTTCACGCTCTGTGCATCTGCACCTGCGGACGCAGGAGCTGAGGCTCGACGGACCCGCGCCTGTGTCATGAACCTTGACGTATCTTGTGCGTGAGCAACCTCGAACATGTAAATTCGCGCCCGCAAAAATGGCATCACGAGGGTGCAATAGCACCGGTGACGCTACACGACGATAGCGCTGCAACGCGCTTGACGGTTTTTGCAAGGATATGGAACGGCTCTGACCACTGCCCGCCCGTCGCTCTCCGCACCTGCGCTGCGACATAGCAGACCTGCACACAGTACTACACAGTTCGCTGCACATCACGTGATGAATTGCTGAGCATCACCTCGTAAAGCATCGCGGGGCTCGCGACGGGGGCCGTCAGCGTGACGCTGCTGTACTTGCCGGACTCCGTCTCGCGCGTCGTGTACGTGACCGCGCCCACTTCCACCTCGCACGTGGCCGCCACTATGGCGGCGAGGTCGTCCGCCAGGCTTGCGTCGTTGAAGCCGACCACCTGCGCAGCATGTAGTGCGCGGGAGTGCGCACGTGAGGTGTGTGCGTGCAAATTGCAAACCAGTAGAAGCCGTTGCTAGTGAGGTATTTTGTCCAACACGCAGTACTTCTGCTGTAGGCAGAGCTTCCACAGGTAGTGCTCTCGCGCATCGCTGTGCAGGGGGGCTTCTGAGTAGTTGTGACTTCCTAGACGCCTGTCAAAGCGCAAACTCGCGGAGTGAATGACATTGCGCACAAACCATACAATACAACAACAGGGAGCGGTGATGAGGGCATACTGATGAGACAGCATCACCAGCTTCTTGTGCATCATGATGCAACCTCTGCATCATGTGGCCTGTGCGTGCTGTGCGAGCGTACTTGCTGGCATATATGAAACACGAATCAGAAAGATCGTTGAGCTCTAAGTGACAAGGGATGGTTAGCCGCAAGTGCCTTCCACCAATAACCGTGGTCGCCGGTGCTGCAGTCATTGGCCACGAGTCAAACAGTGCCACCATAACCACAGTAGATAAGACTTCTGCGCACGCTTTTTAGCGTTCGAGGCAAGGGTGTTCAGTATGGACAGGTCTCACGTGTTCGGTAGGCCAGCTCCAGCCGGCAGCCCAACACAGAGGTTCAGCAGCTTGCGACAGCGCTCTTGAATGCGTGTAGTGCAGATGGTGATGAACAGGTTTTGAACCAATCCGTGCGGCGACACGGTGGCTCCATGTTGTTTAGCACGAGCTATCCGTAGCGTTCTCCTTTCCTCACCTACTATATATACTGGTCGCTGCTGAAGAGCAGATTTGTGAATGTACGCAGTGCATGCACGTGACGCATTGTGCACACAGGCGGTCATCACAACTGTCAGGGCATCAGGCTGAACCTAGCACACTTGCAAGACGGCCCTGTATCAAAACACACTTTTCTCATCTCCAACATCAACATCAACTGAAGTGAGGTTTTACCACTATACGTTGCTAGCCGGTGACTCTGCCTCACCTTGATCTGAAACTCGCAAGGATACTCCACCAGGTACTCGAACACCCTAGGGTTGCCTAGCTTCCTCCCTTCCCTGTCATCGTCTGATCGCAAGGCCATACCTCTGGCTGCGGCGCCCCGTGCAGCAATGCTGCGACCAGCACCGGCGAAGACGAAAGCCCTGCCAGCTGTTAGCCCCGCCAGCAAAGTCATACACAGCAAGCCCTTTCTCGCGGTCGCCGCCGCCGCCGCCATGGGCACAAGCACACTTGTGAACCTTAGTTCGCCGAAGTTCAAGTGCCAGTTGAAGGTGACGTACCCTTCGACGGCCATCCTCTTTCACAGTTCCAGCTGCAGTGAGAGAGCTGGCGAATCTGGCTGGTTCCACGGTGTTCCACTAGCCCACTGCAAGATGGCCGAAATGGCGGACCATGCTTCAGGTGAATTGTGGAACATGTCATGCGCCAAGCTCGATTTTTCAGGCTTTGCCTCTTCTCTCTGCCCAGCGCGCATAAGCGTATCGCCATGATCACGTCGATGCTGCTTAGTTTTCTTGTCGTATTTACTTCCTCAGCGCGCTGACCTTCACAGAGCACTACGCCCACGAGCGTGTACGCGCAACCTCGCAAATCGGCTGGCGCAGATTCGCTCTGTCACCCCTCCTGGGGGGGGGGCACTGCCTCTGCAACATGAGCGAACTCAGCTCTGCCCCTCTCTGCTGCCTCTGCGTTGCGTGCCCGCCGACAGCGGGAATGACTGCGGAGAACCAGGGCACCTGGGACAGCACCACGCAGACGTTCCACGGCGGCCAGGACTGGAAGTTCTGCGACAACTTCGTAGAGGACTTCTCTGTCACAACCAATGGCCTCGGGACGCCTGAGAAGGCGATGGCGGCGGCGGTGGCGGCGTGCTCAAAAATAAATCACTACCCACCCAGTGACTTCGAGCCCGCGCTCACGGACCTGGCGGAGTTCCTATGGCCGGAAGGGGGTGCCAAGGAGAGCAAGGAGCTCCTGCTGCTGGGGAACGGCGCTAGCGAGCTCATTGATCTGGTGATCAGGCAAGCGGAGCCAGGTGAGCTGCGCACTTGTTTGCTGTTCCAGTCATGCGGTGGTAAGAAATGTGCAGCGCGTCTCCATTCATGAATACATTCAGCGGACATAAATATGAGACACGTCGCCATGAATACATCTAGCGATTGACCATGCACCATCACGCAGCGCGCATGCCATGGCGCTGGTACAAGAACCATTCAGTGCTCACCAGCATGCCTATATTGTAAGTGCACCACGCGCTAGTGATGTTTGTGTTGTCGCTTGCCTTCATCATGTGGAATTCTCACTCACTGGTCAAGCAGGCGTGCACTGCTGGTAGAACGATTGCATCAGGAAAGTACCACATTCTCATTCATGCACCACTGGTCTTCAACACAGTGCTCAAACCGGTGCAAGAGTCTGCAGTGCTTTTGCTGCTTGCCATCGCAACCATGAGCTACCTCTATGCCCTTACCCTAACCCCAATACTAACTAACCCTAACCCTAAGTTGGCCATCAGCCTCAACGGCCACAGTCAGAGAGTGTACAGCATCTACTTTTGACAGTGTAGCAAACACAGCGACTGCACTGACAATGTCATGGCAGTCATGTCGCTGATGCAAATTTTTAGACGCGCTGCGTGGACTCGATGCAATTAGCACTTTGAACGGAGTCATCGTTAAGTGGCAACTCGAATGGAGCTATCGCTCTGCCGATTGGTGCTTGCATCATGCAGTGAGGGTTGCAACGCATCCAAGTTCACGCAGGTCCACCACTCATGCGCAGAGTCAAGGTTCACTAATTCAACTGAAATGCCATACACGCAGCACAAATATGATGGGAGCACAAACGTGCTGTGATTAGCCCGCGCTCATGCTTTGTGTTGAAGCGGCAAGTGTCAAATGCTACACCGACCCTCGTACTTCTAGAGGTACGCCTGTCGTCTACATGCAGTCAACAACGCATGTGCTCAGTGGGTCAGAGCAGCTCCCCAGGCTGCAGCGAGCACGGCGCCGGCAGCCGTTCAAACGCAGAGCAAGGCTGAGCACGAGTAACTGCAGTTTAGGGGCTTTGACGACGTCATTGTAGTGATGAGGCCGTTATTTGGACACCGCAACCGGCGCTGCTTAGCGTACGTCGGCCACGTCTTGCGCAGCACGCGGGCCGGCGGTCGTTCAAGCACAGATCTCAATGCTCCCGCATATACGCACAGTTCAGAGCCGGCAAGCACTGATTACAATGACGCCATCATCTGAGCAGCGGCAGCGCAACTGGTTCTGCTGAGAGAGCGTTGCTGTGACGGGCGCTGGCTGCGGCTTGCGCAGCACGTGCGGACCGGCACGCCGCGCGCCGCCGTCGCTCGCACCGCGGCCCAGCTGCACGCGGACGCGTCAGCAGCGCTCCGCGTGTTCGAAAGGCGTCACGCCGCGCGGTGCTGATGCGTTTGCGTGTTCCTTTCCAAGCGCACTTGCTCATGGGGTGCTGTGTCACGACCATCGCTCGTTCATGCTCACGTTTTGCAACCATTATAAACCTCGTATACAGACAAGTCATGTTATTTGAATGCGGAAGGATCCAAGTCCACCGTCTGTTTCTCCCGCTCAAGGTTTCCGATTCTTGAAATCACCCCATTATGTACACGGTGTATCACGTCCTTGAACATTTCACACCTCAACCGAACCGCCCACCCGCCGCATTCGCGCGCACTCACAGGCAAGTGGCGCCCAGGCCCGCAGCGCACACAGTACAAGGAGTACGCACGCTCGGCGCAGGCCGCGGGCTTCTCGACGACGGACGCAGCGGATCGCTCCGCGATGCTCCTGTGCATGGTCAACCCCACCAACCCCACGGGTGACTACTGGCCGGTGGACCAGGCCAAGAAGTACATTGAGGAGACGTGCGCGCGCGGGACGACGGTGATCGTAGGTGAGCGCGGTAGGGGTGCACTTCAACTTGACGTTACAACTACTGGCCGGTGGACCAGGCCAAGAAGTACATTGAGGAGACGTGCACGCGAGGGACGCCGGTGATTGTAGGTGAGTGCTGGGGGGTTCGCCTCAAGTTGCAGTTAGAGTTCAGGCAAACACACACACACGTACACACACGCTCACACACTTTTTCCATGTCAGGTGTACCGTTAAGCGGGCAACGGCCTCCTTTGATTGCACAGCGTGCTCCATGAGGTTCGTGGTTGCTGCTGGAGGCGCGGCCGCGGGAAGTGCGCCAAGGAGTCGAGCGAGCGCCTGGGGGCGGGATGACACTGACTGTCCGATGGCAGACAAGTGGCCTGCGTACGCACGAGCGCACTTGGCGCCCTCGCTTGCTGAGTGACGCGTGCAGTGCACGCGCGCCGTGAGCGCAGCCACTTCGGAGCTCTGTGCACCGGCGGACGATACTGAGAGGCACATATGTGTTGCCGTGACCTTACCCACCCTAATCTGCACGGCTGAGGGGGCGATGGGTGCCATGGGGACCCCTGGAGTGAGTGAGAGCCCCTGGGGGGGGCAAGTGCACGGGTGTGAACCCGTGACGGTGATCACTTTGGCTTTCTTTTTCATGTGCGCCATCGTTCTCAACGGGGGTCATCACGCTTTGCTCCGACAGCACGCGCACTGCACGCGACGTCAGAACAACTGCGGACGCGCGCCAACGCGCTGTCGGTGTGCGCCCTCCACCCCAGACCCCTTCCCGCTTGTACACGAGAGCCACCACCCCTCACCATCCCCCCCCCCCCCCCGCATCCCCGCGCCCCCCCACCCCCGCATCACACACGCAACCGTCACTGCCGCAGACGCAGACGAGAGCATGCAGCCGTGGCTGGCCCGCGGTGGCACAAGGCCAGCCTTATTTGTGCCGCCGCCGCCGCCCCCTCCCCCCGCCCCCGCCAACATCATGCAACACACCACCATTCTCACAAACCATCGCCACTGCTGCGGCCGCCCCTCCCGCGCCGCAGACGAGAGCATGCAGCCGTGGCTAGGCCATCCCTGGCGCAATGTCAGCCCCATTCGCAATCACGCCATCCCCTATCCTTCCCCCGCGCCCCCTACCACATCGCACATTCTCACCGCCACGCGCAGCACCCCTCATCGCCGCCCCTCTACCCCTCCCTCGCGCCACCGCACCACCGCGCCTCGCCGCAGACGACAGCATGCAGCCGTGGCTCTCGTGGCGCGAGGACAGCCTCATTTGCAATTGCGCGTGTGCATCCCCTATCGTCATCGCCCCCGCCCCCCACATCACATAGACACACCAGGTGCAGCAGCCCTCACCGCCAGCGCCGCCCCTCTCGCCCTTGCGCCACCACGCGCTGCAGACGACAGCATGCAGCCGTGGCTCGGGCCGCGCTGGCGCGAGGACAGCCTCGTCTGCGAGCGCGCGTGTGAATCCTGTACCCCCCCCCCACACACACACACATACTGCGTACACCAGCACCCCTCACCGCCGCCCCTCTCCCCCCTCCCCCTCCTTCTCGCACCTCGCCGCAGACGAGAGCATGCAGCCGTGGCTCGGGCCGCGCTGGCGCGAGGACAGCCTCATCCGCGAGCGCGCGTGGGCGCGCGCTCTGAGCGAGGACGCGGGCATACACGTCTGGGTCATGACGTCGTGGACCAAGATCTGGTCGTGCACGGGGGTGCGCCTCGGCTCCGTCGTCGCGCCGACGCGCGCGCTGCGCGACGCCGTCAAGGCCAAGCAGGTGAGGCGCGCGGCGCCATTGTGGGGGGGGGGTCATATGAAGAATACTTGGTTTGTTTGAGAGATGTACTTAATTTGCAGTGTTGTACAACTCCAATTTAAATCCCACAGGGGGGGGGGGGTTCGGGATCTGCGTGACGCCGTCAAGGCCAAGCAGGTGAGGCGTGCGCGCTCGCCGCTGCGCAGTCACCGCCGCTCTGCGCGCTGCGCCGAGGGCCCCGGCACAGTTAATTTGAAGCACTTGATTTGCATTAGAAGCACTGTATAGTTGGTTTGTCAAGCTGTACACGACTCGTACCTGAAACTCACGAGGGGAGGGCTATGCCTCGGGTCCGTCGTCGCGCCGACGCGCGCGCCGCGCGACGCCGTCAAGGCCAAGCAGGTGAGGCATGCAGCGCGCCGAGCCGGGGAGGGTTTATCCCGAGAAGTTGGGTCTGTATCGGAAGTACTGTTGTACTTGGCTTGTAGTGTTGTACGACTCATTGGGGGGGGGATTCAGGCTCTGTGCGACGCCATCAAGGCCAAGCAGGTGAGGCACGCGCTCCGCTGCGCGCTCGCTGCTCCGCGCCAAACCTGGGGGAGTTCGTCCGAAGAAACTTGGTCTGTATCGGAAGTCCTGCTCCTGGTTTGTGGTGTTGTACGACTCAAACTTGAACCTCACAGGGGGGGAGGGGGAATCGCGCTCTCTGTGCGCGCTGCGCGGGACGACGCTATATCTCCTGCGCATGCTGTCGAGGATCAAACAGGTGTTATGCGCGGCATTAACTCATGCAAGACTGTGATGTGCCCACTGCTCGCACACACGCCCCCTCCTCCCCCCCCCCCCCCCCCCCGCGCCCAGGTGTCGTGCAGCGTCATCACCATGGCGCTCGACTTCCTCTCCGCCGCATGCCGCGATGCGCAATGCCGCTTCGAAGCGAAAAATAGAGACTTGCGCCAGATACACCCGCTGCACACAGGAGCGCGAATCTCCCGCTCACTCGTGATGCCCCCCCCCCCCCCGCGCGCGCAGGTGTCGTGGAGCGTCAACACCATGGCGCTCGACTTCCTATCCGCCGTGTGCCGCACTGTGCAGTGCTGCATGAAGGCGCTGAGATAAATGCGCACCGTCGCAAAGCTTTCGTCGCCGTGTGTGTCCGCAGCTCACGCCCCCCCCCCCCCCCCCCCTCATTCTAAAGGTGCCGTGGAGCGTCAACACCATGGCGCTCCACTTCCTGTCCGCCGCGCGCCGTGACGTTCAATGCTGCTTTTAACCAAGGAGATGCGCATCAACTCCGCCGCTGTGTAGAAAAAGCCCTCTTTCCCAGTGGTCGGTAGCTCACCCCCCCCTCCCCCCCCCCCCCCCGGCCCCCCCCTCATCTTCAAGGTGCCGTGGAGCGTCAACACCATGGCGCTCGACTTCCTCTCCGCGGCGTGCGCGGACGCCGACTACCTCGCGCGCACGTGGGACGTCACACCGCGCTGGAACGCCGAGACGCGCGCCGACCTCGCCGCCGCGCACCCCCGCTGGACCGTTCACGGCGCGCCCTTCCTCTCGTGGCTCTGGATAGACACGGGCGACGCGGCGACGTGCGCCGCGGCGGTGGCACGTGCAAAGGCCGCCGGCGTCCCCGTGCGCAGCGGCGCGCCGGGGTACAACCTGCCGACGTTCTTCCGCGCGGCCGTGCGCCCCGCGGAGACGCGCCGCGTGCTGCTCGCCGCGCTCGCGCCGCTCGCGCACAAGTAGGGTTAGGGTTAGGGGCGCCGGCGGCGCTGAGACGCGTTTGAAGTTATTGTAGCGGCTTTCCGCGGGGGCGGGGAGGGGGTGGGCACTTCAGGTTATGTAGGTGGAAGCTGGGGGGCACCTTGGAGTCATGCAACTTTGGTGGTCACTTCAAGTTGTGTAGGTTGAAGTTCAGGGGACGCATTGCGTGCTGTCGGGCGCCCTCGCGCCTCTCGCGCAGCAGCAGCAGCGGAAGAGTAGTGGTAGTAGCGCCTTAAAGTTGTTGCGCAACTTCTTCTGGTGCGTCTGGGTAGTCACTTGACGTTGCGAAATGTAGCCGCGCGGCGGATGCGCTGCGCACTCTTCGCGCCGCTTGAGCGGAGTGAAGTCGCAGGTTCAAGTGGCGTTTGTTTCGAGACGGGTGCTGCACCGGGTACGCTGCACCGGTTCTCACTGTGTGACCCACCCAGATCCTACCCCTCTCCCCCTGTCCCCTGGCTGGTGATGTTCTGTCACGCAGCCAGCGGCGCGCGCTCTTGCGCCACGAGATGCAGTAAGTTCAAGCTGTAACTTCCGACGGTAGGGGCATTGGTGTCCCCCCAGTGCTTGCAACATTAGACCAGGCAGCGTGTTTGTAAGCGGCGGCGTGCGCGGCGCCTTCGCGCGCCGACGACGTGTGTCGCTGATCCGTGGTACTTTGTGTCCTGTTCCAACACACATGAATTCACGGGGATACACGCTGCGCGAGGCACGCATCTCTTCCCTTTGTGTGCGCGGCTGCCCGTGCGCGTAGCCGTTTGCTGCTGCTTCGCTCTGCTGCGTACCACGTATGCGCTCATGCACTGCTGTTAGATGTCGCCGCTTCGTCAGTCGTGAGTATTGGTCAGTCACTCTGCAAGACGGAGTCCAGAACCGCAATTACACCCAGAGCCAGTGGCAAACGACCACAGGACGTGCACCGTCAGAGAGCGAGCCTGCGCGTGCAATGTGCACGTGTACGGTATGTATGTTTGTATGCTTGCTGCGCGCGACTGTGGCCACCTTTTGCGCCCCCATCATGCCACATTTATCCACAATGGTGTGCATGACCTTGTGAGGCATTTGCGCACAGAAACCTGCAATATGCATGTTGCAGTGCAGAATCCAGGGAGGGGGGACATGTGGACGAGGTCGTAGGGGGGGATCTCGAGATGCCATTTGGCAGCGGCGGCGTTTGAGTGGGTGTCATCGAGACACTTTCAGACTGTGTCACACGACATGTAGATTCCGTACAGCAAGCTTTGATACCTTTCACCTAAACTTTTCCGCGCCCTGAGCGAGAAAAATAAAGAGTATAAAGTACACTGCACACCTGATATTACAAGAATGATCAACCCTAAGGAAGTTGTGTCATGGAGACCCAGGCAGTCTGGTCAACATTGAAAAACCTGCATTGCAGTTCCAGATGTTTCTTTTCATTGTTTCTTGTTGCATGCTGTTGATGCTGCACAGCCCATCTGCAAAAAATCAATTGCAGGAGTGGGGTGAGGGCATTGCAGTCTGCCTAAACTTCAGTGAATTACAAAAACTTGTCCAATAGCATACCCCGTAGATCCTGCGATGTAATCATCCCGTCAGTCCACTCTGCACAATGTGCGAGTGCTGGGTGTTGGCAATTTGGCAAGGTCAAAGTCTACTACAACCGGCCAATGGTCACTCACGTAACTAGGATCGTCCTTGCACATCTTCTGGCCTCCCTGAACAGGCCCGTAAAACAGCGGAATGTCGGCTGCCGCTACTGCACCCACAAGCCCCTCTGTCACCAGCACATGATCGACCAAGGACAGCTCCGCCCCCCCGCTTATGACGCAATCTTTGTTGAGATCGCTCCACACGCTGTGCCGCCTGCTGAAGTCGACCTTTCCCATCACGCTCTGGAGAACGAGTTCGGAGCACGGCCACCCCGGCGCGCTACGCTGCAGCCGCGGCAGCGCGTCGTACGGGTTCACGCTGACGTCGCCCGTCTGCATCAGGTGCAGCGCCTGCGAGTGCGGCGCGTTGGACGTGGAGTCCGGCACGAAGCGGTCGAAGTCGTTGAAGTCGCCGAGCACGACGACGTGCGCGCCGTGCGAGGCCAGCCCGGTGACCGTGCCGCGGATCACCGCCGCCTGCGCCTCGCGCTGCGCGCAGCGGCTGCGGCTGCGCGCGTCTGCGCCCCTGGTGCCCGCCAGAAAGTGCGCCCCGACCAGAGCCACCTTGTGCTCGCCGAGCTGCAGCTCCGCCACGTAGTGCTTGCTCACGCCCTGCGTGCCCGCGGCGCCGTCGCTTTCGGGGCCGCAGGCGCTGCTGGGGAGCGGCCACGTGGCACGCGCGTCTGAGCGCCAGAGGTCGGTAACGGGGTCGACGCGGCTGAGAAGGCCCATGTTCTGGTGCGTGTACGTGTCGCTCCCTTGCACCATGTACGGCGCGTAATCGCTGCCCAGCAGACTGGCGAGGGTGCGCAGCTCATCGCAGGACCGCACCTGCGGCCATCAGGACAGAGGCGGGGAGGAGTACGGTGGGCGCTGCGTTGCGCATCAAGCCGAAATGCAGTCATGATATACCTAGCGGTGCGCAGAAACAGCGATTCGTGGCGTTGCTCACCTCCGACAGACTTATCACATCCGCATTCAATCGCGCCAGCGCTATGGCCACGTTTAGCAAGTGGCGGTGAGCAGCAGCAGCGGTGCTCCAGGGACACCCATGCCACTGCTGCTTGCAGCCTTCTGAGGCGTCGAACATCAGGTATTCCGCGTTCAGCGCAACAATGCGTAGACGACCTGGGTCAGGGCGTCGGTCTTGCCCCCACAGCGGCGCATGTGGGCAGTAGAGGCCGCCATTGTACTGTGGAAGCACAGCAGACCAGATTTTGCTGGCAGTGCCAGCATCTCCCAAAAGCAGGAGGGCACACAGAGCTGCTACTAGCCCCAGAACCCTAGCCGGTGAAGACAGCACCGCCTGCCAATCGATGTCGTCAAGATGATGGTTATCTAGAAGCGGATCGCGTTGTTGTTCCTGGCTTTCTTCGTCAGACCCTTCGCGAGGGCCCTCCTCAGAGTCTGCCGAAGGCATGTCGACACCGCTCAAGTCTGGGGTGGTGGAGGCTGGCATGTTAGCATCGGGTGTACCTCGCGCGCTTTGACGCTAGCTCAGGACTTATCATGAAGAGACCGGCAAAAATTATCGAGGGGCAGCGGCAACTTGTGAGAGCGCTGGCTCTCAGGCAGGGCAGGCGTGCGCTGGCTCTGGACTGCTGTTGAAGTTGAAGCGGAAAGAAAGCGAGCGCGCGCGGAAGCTCGAAACCTCTGAGCGATGCCGTGATCTCGGCCGTCAGCGAATGCGCGCGTAGCCATGATCCACTTGCACAACACCAGTAACGGCCCAGTTTTTCCTTGATCCGGTGACCCCCTTGACAGCCGTTGTGCGTCATCCCAAAACTCGCCGGTGATCAGACAGTCTCGTCAGTATCAGACATTACCAAAAATAACACCTCACTTTCAGGCAAGACCAGACATAGAAGGAAAACGTGACAAAACTTCCAGGATAATAATTCGAGTCGCCATGCAAACGCAAAAGCCCTGTCATGCAAGAGGCTGGCCGCGTGACTCCGAAACGGATAAGTAATGCTGCTGCTGTGACAGCTGCGCACGCTATATGTGTAGTATCCAGCACCGCTGCGAGATGAGCTGCAGAAGAGAATAGCACATCAGAACGTGTCAAAGGCAAGAGGCAACGTAGATAACCTGTGGTGCTGTCGTACTGCCTGAGTGCTGCAGAGAATTAACAGCAGGCAGAGAGTATGAGAAAGCAGTATTTGATGCAACGTAAAAGTCCATTGTCAACACGACAGGGGCAGATCCTCCTAATTTCTCGTGCACACTTGCAAAGCTGCCTGCAGCGCTCCAGCTGTGTGAAAATATCAAAACGGACTCACATGACAGCACCCTGACTACTGTAAGGAAAATACTGTAAGGAAAAGTAGTGGAGTACACACAAACAACGCATCCTATTGCTACGGGGCAAAGGGGAGTGTGCGGCCTGTCATTCAGGCGCTGCAGAGCGTCTGCGGTGTAGTATACCCAGACGTGCGCATGGGCCAACAAGCCCGAGAAAACCAGCTAGTCTCAGGTACACCGGTCTAAAGCGCTCTCTGGTTCGATGTGCGCCAATAAACCCCTCTGCGTTTGCAACACATACGTAAGGAGCCTACGAGTGGTACACAGGCGCATCACGACCAGTATTCCTGCCAAAGAAATCCTGCAAAAAACCTATGGAGCCACCAAGCATTGCTCAGCCACGGAATAAGCGGCAGCGGCAGCAGCAGCGGCAGCAGCAGCAGCAGCAGCGGCAGCAGCAGCAGCAGCAGCAGCTTTGCAGCAGCGCTCAGTCTCCACACAGCAGCAGCACTCAGCCTCATGCGCTGCAGCGCTCAGCTCTGCAGCAGCAGCAGCGCTCAGTCCCACGGCAGCCGCTCCGGCAGGCCCTCCGCCGCCGTCGCCGCAACCATGACGGCGCAGCAGTCGAGCGGCGCTGCGCCGCTGCCGCCGGTCCAACACGGCAGCTGCGTAACGGCGCCGTCCTGCGGCGCCGCCGCCGCTGCCGCCGCGCCGCCACTCGGTGCGTTGAGACGCTGCAGCTGCGACATGAAGGCGGCGCTGCCCGTGGAGCCGCAGCGCAGCAGCGGCGGCGGCGGCGGCGGCGTGCTGCTGCACGCGGCGGTCGCTGCTGCCGCTGTGCTAGCGTGGAAGGCGTTGTCGACGCCGCCGTCGCTGACATAGCTGTCGCCGCCGCTGCTGCTGCGGCAGATGGTGGCGGCGGCGTCGCTGCTGCCGTAGAGGCCGCCGCCGCTGCTGCTGCTGCCGTTGGTGAACGCGCCGGAGTGCACAGGCACGGTGAAGGTGACAGTGCCACTGCCGTAGGACTGCTCGCCGTAGCCGGCGCCCTGCAAACAGGTATCACCGCTGGTGCTACAGCTGCTGCCGCTGCTCGTGTAACTGCTTCGCGTAGGTCGATCGCAGGGGATGCTGACGCTTGTGCTGCCGCTGATGTCGTAAACTTGCTGCGGCTGGTGCGGGTGGTCCTGCTGCTGGTGCTGGTGCTGCTGCTGGTGGTGCTGCTGCTGGTGCTGCTGGTGCTGCTGGTGCTGCTGCTGTTCCCAGTGGTGATCATAATGATGGGCCTGCTGCTGTTGCTGCTGGGAGTTGTCCTGGTGCTGCTGCATCTCGTGTTGCGGCGCCTGCGGCTGCTGATTGTGATACATGTGCTGCTGGGGCTGCTGGTGATGCTGGTGGTGCTGAGCAAATTGTGGTTGAGCGAGCTGCTGCTGCGGGATACCGTGCTGCTGGTACTGCTGCAGCGGCGGTGGCCGCAGCGGCTGGTGGTGGTGGTGCAGGTGCTGAAGCTGCTGCGGGTGCTGCTGCTGCTGCTGCTCCTGCTGCTGCTGCTGCTGCTGCTGCTGCGCACTGTGCCCGTGCGCGTCGTTGAAGTAGCTGCCGTTGAGGTTGCTGTCCGTGTCGTCGACGTCCATCGCTGAGCCGCTGCTGCCTCGCCTAGCGCTGATGACGTTGTGCGTGCGCTCCGCGCGGCGCGCCGACCCGCGCGCCATTGCCGTCAGCGGCACCACCACCTGCGCACGAGAGTACGGCGGTTACACAGCGACAGCTACAGAGAGGAAAATGACACCTTCCGCGCTTGACGGCTGCCGGTGTACGAGCATGAACACCGCATCGTTAAAGGTGCCGAGCCGTGGGTGGCACCACCGCCTAAGGACGACAGCGACAGTCATAGCATGACAGTTGTAAACTGAGCAGCACCTGCACTCAACAACAGTGCCGCGCTTGGGCAACGGCTAAGAAACACGTTCAACTTTGCCAGTGCACTCAACGCTGCTCAAGTTGCGATGAGATGGCTGCGGCCAGTAGGTCTTGACTAGCGCGTTTTGGACACTCCTAAAGTATTTTGAACTCCTGACGGCACGTATCATACAAGTGTTCACATTCAAGTATACTGGCGTCCTGCTATCGCTATGGATACAGAGTGCTCTTTGTCACGGCCTGGGATCCGAGAGCAGGCGCAGTACGAGAAATGTGTGTTGCGCGCTTAAACTTCAACCTACGGCAGGGCACACTTCAAGCGCTTCAAGCACATCACATCAGCAAACAAAGTCTTTCACGTTTCATTCATGAAACTTCAATAAACTTCTGAAAACTTTGATCAACTGCTTGATAGTTTTCTCCCACCGCGCTCATCTCGTCATAGGGCACTGGGTCAAAGCCCTCATCCGAATCGTTAGGTTCACCGTCGACAGCAAACTGCAGTCATTCATTCATGAATCATCAACTCTCTTCTTGATTCTATTCTTACCACTGTGCTCACCTCGTCATAGGGCACGGGGTCGAGGTCCTCCTCCGAATCGTTCGCCTCGCCGCCGATGCCGCGGCCGCTGCTGCCGCCGCCGCGGCCCTCCGACTCCGACTCAGAGTCGGTCGCCAGGTACTCGGAGCGTATGATGCGCGCGAGCGTCGCGTCCACGCCGTCGACGTAGAGGCCGCTGTCGAAGGACGAGAAGTCGAGGGGGTCGAGGTTCATGGCATCCACATCCGCCTGGTGATGGGGGTGGTGGTGATGGTGGTGGTGATGGTGTTGGTGGTGGCTGGCGTCGGCGTGGCTGCGCGCGCGTGGAAGCAAGGGGGGGAGGAGGGGGGGGGACGTGCGGCAGCAGGGCTCAGCGACGATTGCACGCAACTGTGAATGGCGCACTTTTCATGAGCAACGGATGGTTTTTTTTACCGTGTCTCTGCGAGGAAGCATGATGTGCGGGGCAGCCATGGGGGGGGGGGGGGGGGGGGGCTAGACATGGCCCGCGTGGCCTCGCATGGAAACCGCATTGCAGTGCGTAGAAGGGGGGCGTGCGAGGGTCATGAGGGGGCGGCCGCAGCCGGCGTGGGGGCAGTGAGCCTGCTGAGCCATGCTGTACGTGCGCTGATGCAGAGATCCAACGCAGCATTGCATCGCCGGCGGCCCTGGACGCCTTCGCGGGATCAAGACGGCCGAACGGCGACGGCCGTGCGGGGAGCTCGCGCATGAAGGGGAACTTGCAAAAGCAAAACGAAAGCCCTGAGGCAGCAAAGCGCAGCCAATGCGCACACGCACGCGCGCCCGCGATGATGGCCTCGACACAACGGAAATCTCTTTCAAATCAGCGCACTTTCTGCGAGCAACAAACAAAAAAAACAGCAGCGGCCTCACCTGACGGGCGCGTCGAAGCCAGCGGCGCCCCAGCTCAGCGGCAGCGGCGCCACGCCGCCGTCGCCGCCGCCGCCGCTGTGCAGGCCGCGGTCCCGCCGCGCGAACGCGCCGCGGATGCCGTTCCCCGCGCTCGCGCGCCGCGTGAGCGCCGCGCGGCGCAGCGAGTCGACGTGCGGCACGACGGCGCCGGGGCCCGAGGGGCGCCGCACGTGTTGGTTGAAGTTGACGGAAATAGCCAGCGGCACCAAATGGCCGCAGTCCTGAGCGCTGCTGCTGCCGCTGTCGGCGGCGCCGCCGCTGCTGCCGGCGGCGGCGGCGGCGGCGGGGGCGGCGGCGAACTCCGGGTGCTTGAGCTTGACGTGGAGGTTGAGCGACGACGCGTTGCCGTAGCCCTTGAAGCAGTGCGGACACGTGTACTTGCGGTCGACCTCGTAGGCGCGCCTGCGGATGGTGGCGGCAGCGGCGGAGGGGGCGTGTCTGAGTGAACGCTGCGCGGTGAGGCGCTTGACGTGCGCGTCTGCTGATGTTTTCGAGTCGGTCGGTTCGGATCCCCGCGTGATGCATCTGTGGTCTGGCCGTGCATAGAGAATTCCCAGATCACGGCTCCAACGTACAGTTTCTCTGGCAGGATCCCGCTGTGTCTCAATGATGACGCATGCGGCATGTCTATCACTTCCACGTTGTGCTCCGTGCAGAGCGCGCATGCATAGCAGCAACGGCTGCACGTGCGGGCGGCTGCACTGCACTTCAGCTGGGGGTCCATGCAGCAAAGCATCGCTGTGTACGGACCGAGCTAGGAGGACCCCAAGGGATGTTAGCTCGTCCCAATCAGCAGGCCTAGTCATGGACTGTGCCTGTGGTACAGGCATTGGTGCTTTTGGTGGTTTGTTCTAATATGGTCAGCGCGTCGTACATGTGCTGCCACGTGTGCTCGCTCGACGGGAGTCTGAGCTGCAGCTCAGTCCCATGCCGGCAGCGGGGACCGTGCGTATGGTAACATTTGATCAGACATGCTGTGGCAACTGTGCACAGGTGCCATGTCTTTGCACTTTTGGTATCATCGTGTACTTCAAGAGGTACTTCTAAGCATGTGCTCTGTTGACAACAATGAAAGTCTGTGTCTGTTCAAAGTTTGAACTCAAGCTCAATCAGGCGAATGTGCAAGGCAAAATTAGCAGTAGCCTTGACCAGCTCTAGCAGCTGGCCAGATGGATCAGCTGAGTCCTTGGCTGCATGCTGATGCTAACAGGCAGATCGATGGCAAAGCTCGGATCCTGCTGGGCTGTTAATCTCGCTGATGGCGACCCATGGCACCATCCGTTTGCACGTGTGCTACTGTACTGCACACATTGATTCATGTCATAGATGGATGTGACTGGCGGCGCACTCACTTTCTTGGTCTCTTGTATAGCTTCTTCCTCAGCGGCACGCGCGACGCCACCTTGCCCGTGTCTCCACCCTGCGCCGCCTGCACAACGAATACCCGCCAAAACACGTAGTGGAACGTGAAGATCCCGCCTGGCGCTCTCAAAGATCTGCTGAAGCGTAGGGACTCGTAGATTCTGCGCTCGTCACAACTGCAAGCTCACACCGCTCGCATGACACAAAGCGTAGCTACGGGCTGGTACGCATTAGGAGCTGCATAATAAGGTCACCGCGGACGTTGCCCGCGCTGCGCACGCTGCGTAGGCTGGCTTGAACGCTAGTAGTAAGGCGAATTTCAGCGCATGTTGTCGAGGGACTTGCTTTTGCTGTGTTTGTGCCTGCCGCGCTGTGTTCCTATTTCGATGGAGTGGGCAACTCTACTCTCGGAAGCACTCACCGAGTTCTCAGAGCTTGGCTGTAGCGGATGCGGCGCTGGCAATGCCTGCAATGCAATGATATCCATGGTTGTCACCTCCCGCCCGCTGCTAACACACACACACACACACTGCCCTCCCTCCTTCCCTCCTCGCGTAGTGACGCGTGCACCCGATTTCACGCCTTAAATCAGGCAGCGGCGGCACCCCGCGTGAGCGGTTTGCTGGCAGGCTGGTGGAGAGCCAGTCCGTGCGTCGGCATCGGCTCAACCTCGCTGGAACAGCTCGTGGCACGGCCTCGGAGAGCTGGTCGCAGGCCACCACCGAGGAGTTCGATTCTTCCAGTTTCACTTGGTGTAACCGGCAAACGGAGCTGATCTGCGCTGACGTGGGGTCGCCGCTCTGCTCTGTACAGCCTCTGCGCTTTCCAGGAACCTCAATGCCATTGTGCGCCTGCAAACACCGTACTCTTGTCTTTGCCATGATCTGCGGAGGGCACGCGCATTGTGCGCTGCACGCCGCCCAATGCTCGTTGATCTGCTCCACTGGCGCTAGACGCTGACGCATCCGTGTCTAACACGCATTCAATTTGAAGGCATTGATATAGTGAAAGGCTGGTGGCAACATTTGCATGCATCAACCTTCGTATGCAGCTATGCAGTAGTGTCTGATGGTGTTTTGCATGCTCTGTCATGCACCACGCCGGAGCAATCAAACCGCACCCTATAATGAGGGTTAGGGCTAGGGGTAGAACATTGCAGCAACTACGGTTTGCCTTCACGAGCCGTCAAGAATCCTTCCTGTATGTATACCTACGCAAAAAAGTGTCACGGTGACCTCTGAATCTCAGACACAGCAGCATCATCAATGCACTGCACCACGAGTGAATCGGATGGCAGCAACAAAGCAGTCAGCAAGGCACCATAACATTGCCAATCGAATGCGTGCAGAAGCTGCAAGTCGCCAGTTGTACAAGACAAACGTGCCAAACAGAAAGTAAGCACCCAAAAAGAGCAGAGCAAGACCACGCGTTCTGCAACCGATTGTCAAAATCTTGTTGTATATATGAGATCGTGTACATTGCACTTTGTGCCGGTTGTCATTGGGCTACACCGCTCATCAAACCCACAACTTCCAAGGCCAAAGGATGTGTACATTTTTTACATACTCTGACAAGCTCTGCCGCCTGCAGATCATTAGGCAGGCGCTGTCAGGCAGCAAACGTTCCCGCATTCTCTCGTGACCACAGCCCGCCAACAACGCATTACGAACCTTCTTGCTGTGTTCGCCTGTTACTGCCAAGGTGGGAGTGTACCGACACAGTGCGGTACGGAGGCAACAACAGTCACTAGCTGCCCCTGCTTGCACCACGCCTATCCTGAAGGCCAGACACGGATACATCGCGCGCCTGCGACGCGGTCACACCCCGCCCCCGAGCCGCGACAGACGCCGCAGTACCCGCGCGCGCCACGGCAGCAGCGCGCAGCGGCACACACGCCGCAGCAACGCTCAGCCGCAGCGCCACGTCGCCAGCGCGCCGCAATCATTTGAGCGCGTCAAACGCCTCGTCAAACACGTCCACGGGCTGCGCGCCCGATAGCGTGAGGCGCTCCTTGTTGCCGTCGCGCGCGATGACGAAGAACGGCACGCCCGTGATGCCGAGGCGCCGCGCGCTGTCGAACGCCTCGCGCATCACTACATCTTCATCCTCGCCGCTCTCGAGGTACGCGCGCACGTCGCCGGAAATGCCTGCGGTTTCCGCGATGCGCACCAGCGTGTCGACGCTCGACAGCTTGGCGCCCTGCTCAAAGTACCCGCTGAAGAGGGCTTCTATGACGGCGTCCTGCGTGATGCGCGCGCGTGCGGGGCAGCGGAGGAGAGATCAGCTCTGGCTGCTTGACGATCATCAATGATTGGCGCATGCTGCAGGTGGACTCTATGGTCGTGGATGGGTGCGTGTGCGTTGGAGGCACAGCTGGTGCGTATGCAGGCTGCATGACAGTGGTGCTGTTGGCATGCGCATTGGAAGTAAGCTCTGACAATGTGATGATGATCGCTGATGATTGCAGCTGCATGTGCACAACTAAGACCGAAGCAATTTTCCTTGGGGTCATGCAAAAACAGGAATACTGGCTTCAATCTGTTGTGCTGGCCTCTGCACCACCAACTCCCCGCACCCTGCAACTTCAGCTCTCTGGTACCACTGACAGTTGCGTGATGCACTGAATCTGAACCACGAGCACTAGCAGAACATGTTGCTGAATTACTACTTCAGAATTAGCATCAAGAACCTGCCTGTTTTCCCTGTTTTCCCGCCAAGTGCACCAGCCGGTGGCTCATGATCGTGTTCTGGACTGTCCGGTCCTCCTTGAACTTGATGCCATTCTCCTCCCCAGCAGCAGCCTTTGTCGGACAGAAAAAATGGCACAACAAAAAGTGAGACGCAATGGCCTGCATGAAGTGGACACAGCGACATTCTCTCTGCAAGCTGACAACCTGCGGTTTGGGTAATGTAGGGCTGAACATGCAGCATCAATCAGCCCAGGGGCTCCAACAGAAAACCGCACCACCACAGTGGGACTAACATTATTCACAAGTGCAGACATCATGTGCATGCGCGCCGCAGTCTCCCCTGCAGGCACGACTTGCGTTGATACAGCGTCCGTCTCTGCAGTGCCAGGGGGGTAAGGCAACGATCTGTTGTCAACAACGCGCAGCGCGTGTACGCGCAGTGTCGCCCTGTGCATGCGCACAACAACATGCGCTGCTGCCGCGCACAAAGGCCGAGCAGATGGCGCCAGTCGATCAGACAGCTGTTGCTACCATAGGTGTGTCATTTGCCAGCATGCCACTTGACAGCACTTGCCCTTGGCAGGCAAAAACAGGGACCCTGTCCAGCGGGACATGTATGCTTGAATTGCACATCTGCGGAGTATGGTAGCGGACGTGCTCTGCGAAAACAACCTCGAGACTTGCGCTGTTCGCTGGCTAGCTACTGAGCTTTGAGCTTCTGATACCTCTTGATGGCACCATCCATTCTTCATGCTACCGCTTCTTGCAACCCGTGCAACTGATACTTCATCAGATCTCACCGGGTGTACTGGCTCTGTGAGTCGCTGTCTCAATCCCTGTTGTGGTCTCAAGCAATCACAGGACACTGTGAACTAGCCGCACATACCAAAACAACTCAAAACGGCCCTGTTCCCACAGCATCCGCTGATGCGAAGTCTATTTCCGCATTCCGCACCTGCGCTTGATGTGTTGCAGTCGGTATGAGCGCCCTTGCCCATTGTACCGCCTCGGGAAGCCGTGTCTCAAGTATCATCCTGATCAGTCACCCATACCAAGTCACCAAGACGGAACTCACCAACGAAGCTGCCATGCGCGCGCCCGCCTGCGCCCCATACTTCTGCCTGAGATGCACGCCTATAGGGATGCCGCTGTCCTTTGGTGAATTGGCGTCCAGAAAAAATGGCTTCCATGTGGTCTGCACATCCTTGGGGCCAAGCCCCCGTTCGCGTATCGCCGCCTCCAAACGCCGCTTGCCGATGAAGCACCACGGGCAGACTGGCGGGGACAGGGCGTACGGTGCAGCGGCGGGCGGATAGATTGAAACGGCGCGCATGTGCAGCTTACTGTGTTCAAGGATGTCTAGGCTCACACTTCGTTAAGCAGGCGTCCAGTTAAGCCTATGTTTGACAGCACGTGGCAACGTGCAAATTATTGCCAACATCGCCAAGGCAGGGGGCTAAGGGCATGCATAAGATCAACTGCACAGCTACGGGTGCATGTTCTCGGCAAAGGCAGCATGTAGAAGGGGCCGACTGGCCGACCTTGATACATATGCTTGGCAACTCTTGCATCATCCTCGCAGATCAATCAACTGTGCAAGGCCTGAAGTCACGTCATTGCTACGTCATTTCTCACAGAGAGCGAGCCATCTCCATGATGAAAGCACTGTGGAGGTCAGGCATGAGAGATCTTCGGAATCTTTGACCAAAAATGAGCGCGATGTTCTCACTCACCATTGTCGCTGTAGACCGTAATTTTGTACATGCTGCGCCAGGCCGAGGTTGCAATGATTGATGTGTGTGTGGTGGTGCACTGGCTGGCTGGTGCTGGTGTTTTTAAAATCTGTTGTTTTATCTTCTGCGACGGCGAAGTTGAAGTTGACCAGGTCTCCTGACCCGTCGCTCTGGGGTTCTTTTCCTAACTCTCTCACGGTTGTGACCTATGCGCTGGGCGCCGTTTGCGGCGGCAGCAGCAGCTTTGCTGCGCGTAGAGGGCTTCGTGTGCACCATGACTTCTCAAATGAGTAAACCCACGCTGTTGGATATGCCTGGTGAGTGCCTGTTGTGTGCATGTTTACGTCAGCTTGGCGCCTTGCGCCCAGGGCACAGTGTAGTGGCTTGCGTGCTGTCCATCTTCCAGTCGGAGGTAAACTTTGCTGATTGCAAGCCAGAGCATACACGCACGTGCAGCGGATTACGATCAGAGATGCGGATCCTATGATCGGTGCTCTCTCACGCCAGCCACCTCAACTGCGCCTCAGTGTCGAATGCGGGAGCCCGGGTGCGATACATCATCTATGAAAAGGGCCTGGAACAGGAGGTGGACATTGTGCCACCCTCGGAGTTTGGGGGGCTGAAAAGCGAGGAGTACCTCAAGATTAATCCCCAGGGCAAGATGCCTGCCTTCATAGACGGCGACATGACGTTTGGGGAGGTGAGCATCATGCGCCAAATGATCTCCTATGCACGTTCGGAACCACAAGATTGTGTCGTGTGTTCCTACAATCACGTGTCCGGGCAGCAGAGCAGCTGGCTAGTTCACTGTTGAGGATCAGGGAGCAGATGCATGTCGCGCTGACAGACGGGGTGTCACATGCGCTCTGCACTTGACCACTTCATCTGGCGAGTCGCACCTGGGTGCAGCAACAGAATCGTAAGCAGCGCACGCAACCCTGCCAGCTGCGTCACATATACAAGACTAATGGCGTAATGCGAGCCGGTGCTGCAGTGCCCGATGATGCAGTAACAAGCAGCGGGGTTATATCTCCAATTCTCTCCGATTCCTCAGCTGTTGCCAGCCTGCTGATTTGTACAGTACCGCAAAGGGGCTGGTGCTGGGGTGTACCAATGCTGCGCGTTTCAAACCGCAGACCCTGCAGCACCCCCCCTCGTACGCTCACGCAGGGGAAGCACAACACGCCTGAAGCCACCGCCAATGTCATCAACGGTACGGCGCATACCGTCACACATCTGCGGTAGGCTGCAGCGTTTACGTAAGCGACCGCAAAAAGCCTTGACTGGTGGTCTGGACTGTCCCCCTCTCGACAATAGAGACGCGCGTGAGCTCACGCGCCGCCGCCGCCCTGACCCTTGCCCTCCCGACGCAGTCCGACGTCATCGCGCGCCACCTGCTCGACAAGTATGCGGACGTGGGGCCGAGCTTCACGGCGCCCACGCTGCAGGAGCGCACGCGCGCCAACGCCATCGCGCGCCAGCACGACGTCTACATCATGACCATCACGGGCTGCATGTACAAGGCCGCGCCGCCGTTCGGTGAGTGAAACCGCCGCCCCGCCGCGCGGGGGTGCCCTGCCGATCTGCCGCCGCAGCGCACGCGTCATCGCCACGCGCTCACGTCGCCGCTTGCCTAACTCTGTAGTCCTGGCTCGGCGGCTGAGAGAACGGGCGCAGGAAGCGTGAGTAGGGCGTGGACGTGTTGTGCGCGGATGCGACCTGCGTCACGCGCGACACCATGGAGGAGAGTCGCCCCGATCAGCTGCGTGTACAGCACCACCACAACGCGGTGCGCGTGCAGCTTGCCCTGTGCCCTTCCAGTGCGTGCGTCACCGCATCGGCTCATTCGGACCTTTGGAAGCGAGAACTGCTCCTTTTTACTCTGAAGAATTAGTTCGTTGCGCACATGTTTTGCATCCCCTGTACCCCGCCAGCCGACGGGGAATACACATTTCTGTCGCCCCGCAGCACCTGCACGAGCTAGCGTCCGCACAGCTTACGTGGCGCTGTGGCGCTCCTCGAGGGTTAGGGTTAACTTTGGGTGCGCACTCGGCACATGATGTCCACGCTTACGCAACGAGAACTTGCCGTTTTTCCCAGGTTTGTCAAGCAAATGTCTCGAAAAAAAGTCGAAACTCTGATCATCCAACCTCATTCATTGAAGAGTTGGTGCAAACGGCTACATAGTCGCAATCACAACCCCCGTACCCCCGACGACACAGGGCGCGCGCCGCGGCATGCGTGCACGCGCGCCGCCACCCCCGCACCCCGACCACACTGCGCGCCCGCCGCAGCCGTCACGCACGCGAACCGCACTCCCTGTACCCCGGCCGCATCGCACGTGTGCGCGCCGCAACCCCCGTCCCCTGACCACAACGCGCACGCGCCGCGGCAGTCGCGCACGCAAACCGCAACCTGCGTACCCTGACCACACAATGCACGTACGCTCTGGCAGGCGTGCACGCGCGCCGCCTGGACGCGCTCGCGGACCTGCGCAAGCAGCTCGACGTTCTCGAGGACATGGCGTGTTCCTCGGGACCGTTCCTGGCGGGCGCCGACCTGTCGCTCGCGGACGCCGCGTGCTTCCCCACGCTCGTCTTCTGCAAGTACATGCTGCCCAAGTTCGGGTGGGCGGAGGGCGAGATCCTCGGTCCGAAGGTGCGTGCGCGCTAAAGTGTTTGGCGACGACATCGTGAGATGGCCAAGATGTGGTGCGTGCTGTGAGCAACGCAGCTGCGCATCATGCTCTCAGTCTGTAGTCGGCGTCGCCTGACGTTCACTATGGGTGCTGCTGTGCTGACGAGCACCCGCAGGTGCGCTGACAAGCACTTTCGCGGGGGCAAGCGATCCAGCCCAGCGGTTGGCCAGTGAGTGCAGTGCAAGTCAAAAAGGTTTGGAGCAATTGGTGCAAACAACCCAGCAGTGACAGGTGTGTGCGAGAGGATTACTTCTAGGTGTGTGTGAGGTACGTAGGCTCAGCTGGAGTTCAGGCAAGGGTTATGGTTTGGATTGGAGTTGCGGTTGGGTAGGCTCAGAGGGTGCTTGATCGGTGAGCAACAGGACGAGCAAGGCAGAAGGACGAGGGTAAACTTGGATGCACAAGCACTGTAAAAATTATGAAGTAGCACAACTGTCGCTGAGCAATGTGGACATTGAGTTGCAGCCAGGACGTCATCAAGGTTCCTGCCTAGAGTATGAGTCACTCACTCACATGCTCGCTGCTTTTTCCCCCTCCTTTGAAGCGCATCGTCACCACGGCGTCTTGCGTTGTTAGTAGTCAGTATGCTCCTGTTCGGCGCCTACTTTTGAACCCATTCAGGCAGAGCCGGTTCCTTTGTGCAACAGTGCATGAAGGAGTTTTTCGTGAACGAATACAGCACATGCGGCATTATGTGACACCGCACTTTGTGTGCGCTGCACCCTAATGTACGCAAGAAGCAATCCGCAACCTATGTTGAATATGCACTGTTTGAAGGTACTGTACTTGGCGGTCTGAAGGAAACCTCAACAGCTTTTTCGATGACCTTGCCCTTTTGACTGCACGCTGCTGAATAGCCATAAATTTGATTGTCTCTGTTGTATGAGTCTCTGTAAGATTCGAGGCAGCGTTCCTGTAACGCCGCTGCTGGCTGCGTTTGCATTCTGAGCATGAGTGACAGGCTGGTGATTGGAGCGGAACAAGCTGCGCTGTTGGCTCTCGACGTCTCCGGTACTACTTCAGCATCTCCAGTGCTACACACTTCATTATCTTTACTTCTTTTTTAAAAAGTCCAAGACGTTGCCGTCACTCCACTCGCGCGTCTCCCTCGGCTCAACTGCAGTTGAAGTGGCATCGCGTACCCTTGCACCCCCCTGTTGACGCCCCTCTTGCGGTATCTCAAACATACATACCATCACCGCACCCAATTCTGTTACATACCGCAGTCCCTGACAGCGTCTGTAACTCTCTCCTGCAGTGTATCTGATTCTCTCTTGGAACGTACATGCCATCTCCCTCCGCACTCATTCCTGTCGCCGCAATCTCTAACATCTCTGTTCTATTCATCAATCTATTGCGGAATTCAATCGCGCAGCTGACGCGCTGGTGGCAGCTCGTGTGCGCGTCCAAGACGGGCGCCAGGGTCAAGGAGGAGATCGAGGGGGCGCTGCGCCCATGGGATGTGAGTGCCCCAACTTCATATATACCGCACCCCCGTGTCATTGAAAGACCCCATGTAATGATATACTAAGTCACACAGAAAGAGCTCTGCAGATGGCTCGTCACCATGTTCATGCGGGGGTCACAAGCCCCATGAGTCATGCCAAAGTGTGTATATACATACAGATGAAGTATGAGCTCAGCACGCTACAGACATTGCCGTGTCATCCAGGTGTCGCGAGCCCCATGCTGAAGTGTGTTCATGTATACAGTGCCGAAGGAAGAGCTCGGCAAGCTGCAGACGGCTCGTCACTGTGTCACCCGCACATCAAGAGCCTCATGCCAGAAGGACAACTAACTGCCTTGACCCATGACGGTGCATGTGCGCTTGCACCTCCTCACACGCTGGCAAGCTGTGACCTTGCGTGGCGGAACTTGTCGATGTGTATGTAATCAAGTTATGAGCGCGCGCTCGTGCAGGCAAACACGGTTTTTGCGGCAACGCCGCGGCGCGCAGCCGTTTGAGTTCTGACCGACAGTCACGCTAACCGCACCCAACATGCGTTCGTACGCCGTGCGCACCCATTATGCTCGTCGCACACCAGTTCCCATATGCCTCGCCGCATGCCAGAGTCTTGAGTGTGCGCTCGTGCAGGACGCTCTTCACTGCTGCAATTGTGCTGATGACGCTCAATGCCCCCCCTTCCACCCCTGCCTCCCCCCCCCTGCGCACACGTCTGCGCACCGCAGTCCCGAGTGTGCGCTCATGCAGTCGCTCTTCGCTGCGGTGAATGTGCTGATGATGCTCAATCCCCCCCCCCCCCCCTTCTCCCCCCCCCCCGGTACACACGGCTCCACACCGCAGGAACGCGGCCGCTGGGACACCATTCTGCACGCCGGCGCGCGCGACGCTGCGCCCGAGACCATCTTCGACCGCATCCTGCGCAAGGAGATACCGTCCACCGTCGTGCACGAGGACGCGTACGTGCTGGCCTTCAGGGACATCAACCCCGTCGCGCCGTCGCATGTGCTCATCATACCCAAGGTATGTATGTAGGCGCGCGCGCTGCTGATCCTTGGCTTTCCATGCTAGCCTACCAGCTACTTGGTACTCTGCTGCTGCCGTGTGCCTTACCTTGCTGGTCGATGCCATGCAAGGAGTGTGCTGCGCATGCTGCTGCCTCTCCCAGGCTCTTTGCAAAAACTTCACATTATTCAAGGCCTGTTCTGCTTTCGGACTTCCCGCTCTCTCTTTCTGAGGGTCGTGGCGTACGCTCATTGCAGCAGCGCTGCTGCTGAAGGCTGCCGGAACAAGCGCTTTGCGGCTCACTGCTGCCGTGTCGAACCGCGCTCAAAGCCGCCGCTGTCAGCGACTAGCGTGCTGTCGCCGTTGACGCTTGCGTTTGCTGCCATGCGCATATTCCAAAAGTGGTCGTGACGTGCGGCTGCTTCTTGATGTGCGTTGGGCTTCGGGCGGAGCGCGCCGCTGCCGCTGCGCTGCGCTGCCGCATTCCGCTGCCCATTCCGTCACTGCGCTGCCGCCGCCAACCGCATGTTCGCACTTCCCCCTGAGGTGCAGCGCTTTGTTTTGGCGCCAGTACGGTTTTAGTGCGTTGGCGTCTACTATCACTTGCAACACCATCGCCACCACGAGTGCTGGTGCTGCCGCTCACGATGCCTGTGCTGCACCGCGGCGGCAGGTGCGCGAGGGCCTGACGCAGCTACGTTTCGCCACCGCGGACCACGCCTTCGTGCTGGGCAAGATGCTGGAGGCGGCCGCCAAAATCGCCGCCGACGAGAAGCTCGAGGGCTTCAGGTGCGCGTCGCCGCACCGCAACTGTGACTTGCCACACTGCAACTTCAAATGGCAGTGTTCCCGCTTGTCCAAGGCTCTGCGTACGGAAGTACGGTGTGTCGGCTAACCCTAATTCCAACTCGAAGCCTGCTTTGTGCTGCATTGTGGTTATTGAGCCCTTGAAGGGCTGCACCGCGACTCGCCGTGCTGGAACTGCAAATGACTGTTTTCCCCACTTGTCCAAGGGTCTGACGCAGGACGCTTCCGGCAGTACGGTGTGTTGGCAGTTGTTGGCCTGCTTTGGTGGAGCCTGGTGCTGCAGCGTGGAGCGCTGCTGCCTTTTGTTTGTGCCGCATTGTACCTCATATGAACGGCTGTGCAGACTGCCTACTGCTGCATGCACGACCATCACATGTGCCAATTTATGCCCTCGTACCCTGAACGGCTGCGGTCACGTCTCTGCTTTGCATGTGTGACTGTCGACGTCGGGCGCAGCTGGTGCACATGCCGTTTCACATGATCATCAACGGCTTAGGCCACGGACGCACCTTGCGCATGCACGTGCTGGCAGATCCTGCAGCATTGCGGCTCAGTATGGCGCATCGTTTTGGGGCAGCTCGCAACGCCTCACAAATGCATGCATTGCAACGCGGGCTGACATGCCCGTGGGCGTCTTGATTGTGCTGTGTACTATAAGGCTAGCTTTGACCTGACTATCTGCAACACGACTGTTGAACCCATCGTCGGTCTCAGCATGGTCAGGTGCTGCACTGAGTATTCGCAACAGATAGTTGCACGTCTCCCCTGTCGTCCATCAGTATGGCATCACGTATGGCATCAGGTCTGCAGCTGGTCGCTGCTGCCTCTGCTGTCAGGCCAGTTGTCAATGCTGGCCACAAGAATGGCCTGGGGTAATCCAACTCACTGAGTCACGCTAACGGTACCAAATCATGTCATGTGTACTTATAAGTATACTTCAGCAGTCCTTCAGAGTAGTCACACAAGTACTGTTCCTCCAAATGCCAGGGGGGGGTCTACACTGCTCGTTGTCTCAGGTGAAATATTCACACTGGTTTGCTGCTGGCTGTAACCTGAACCGAAAACGGTTTGGGGGGGTGGCGCTGGTGGGAGCACTGCGCTTGCCTCAACGGCACATACTCATGACCCTCATGATAACCCTAATCCTAACCCTCACACAACAAATGCAGCACGATAATGACTCGACGCACATGCCTTTGAATTATACAGCACTACTACCAGCAAGTGCTACTGCTGCAGGACAAAAAGCAGCACGACCGCAGCTGAACGTAATCTTGTGTCTCACGGTCGCTTGCACTCTGCTGATCGCTGCTGCCCGTGCGCAGGCTCGTCATCAATGATGGCCCTAAAGGCGGACAGGAAGTGTATCACCTCCATATGCACCTCATCGGCGGCCGCACCATGAAGTGGCCGCCCGGCTGAATGCGTATCGCCGCACTGTGACACCGCTCAGTGCGTCCAGTTTCTGGGCTGGGTTGAAACCGACGTTTCAGAGTTGTGTCTGCCGCGCAGAGAGCCGGTGGCGGTTGCAGACAGGGGTGCCAGGCGTTGCAGCCGGTTACACCGCTGTAGTCGCGTCCGCTGCGCGGCTCGCGCTCTAGAGAGTGGCCGTTGTATCCGTAGATCACAGCGCATCAAGGTGCCCCTCCCCCTCAGAGGGGTGCGGTTGAGGCGCAGTTTACCTTGGCTACATTGACATGTGAAAGAGAGATGTGTGCATCTGATGTTTTGTGGGTACCACGCTCCGCCTCGCCTTGTGATGCGCTGCTGGCTGCCTTGCTGTGGGGCTCCGTGATACACGATGCAAGCTGGCAACTGCACAACGCGCGCGCGCTCATGGGATGGTTGCAACTCGCTGTTTCGCCCAGTTGCAATCATGTTGCAGGCGCAGTATACTGTACAAGAGCCGGCAAACAAGGCAAAAGTCTGCACACTGTCCCCTGGGCTTAAATGATATTGACAGCCTTCATCTGAACCACTGCAGGACGCACGTAGATGAAAGAGGCCATCGTGGTATCGTGCAGCCATAGCTGGTGACACACAAGCTCCACGCCTACATAGAAGAGCCATACTTTGGACACACAATATGAGGGGCCACTCTGAGGTCTGCCGTGCCTCGACGTCTATAACCCTAACCCTAACCCTAACCCTGCTACTCTGAAGCATGTACAACTGGAGGTGAAATGCGCCGCCGCCGTGCAGCTCAACTCCCCGCCACCGCGGGATCGGTCGCGAGCAGCAGCCCGTGCGTGTCCATGGCGTGCGTGAACCGGACCACTTTTCCCTCGTCGTTGAACTCAAACACGTTCATCACATACTTGTCCGTGAACCGCCGCCCCGTCGCCTTCCACGTCAGCGACACCTCCGCCCACGATACCACCGTGTCGCCGCCGTCGAGAAACTTGACAATGCGTGAGGAGTCGTGCATGACGGCCTGCGCGCGGAACGCCGGGAACGATCCTGCGGCCTCTTCCGGGCCGCGGCGCGTCGCGAGAATGGGGATGCCGTAGCTCTCGCGCCCGTCCCACATGATGTCGTCCGCAAAGAAGGTCTTGAGTGTCTGCATAGGGGCAAGTGGCGGCGCAGGGAAAGCATGGTGATGTCGATGTCTCAACACTTAAAATGCCCTGCGATAATGAGCTTGGGAGATGCCGTAGCTCTCGCGCCCGTCCCACACGATGTCGTCTGCAAAGAAGGTCTTGAGCGTCTGCAGAGCAGGGGCAGTGGCGGCACGATGATGTCATTTGGCAAGTCTGAAATGCCTTGTAATTTTGAGAATGGGGATGCCGTAGCTCTCGCGCCCGTCCCACACGATGTTGTCCGCAAAGGTCTTGAGCGTAGGCGCAGTGGCGGCGCAGGGGAAGTGTGCGCACCACGTCAAAGCATGACGATGTCAATTGTTCAACATTTGAAATGCCTTGTAATTAAAAAGCATGGGGATGCCGTAGTTCTTACGCCCGTCCCACACGATGTCGTCCGCAATGAAGGTCTTGAGCGTCTGCTTAGCACAGAGGCGGTGGTGAGGAAATGGTGGCACAGGGAGGAGACGTGCGCGCACCATACATCAGGGCATGGTGATGTCAAACTTGATTCAGCCTTGTAATTACATTACGATGTTGCATGAAAACAGAGTGTGTGGTGCTCTGTTGCTATGTCGCACATGACGGTGTGGCAACCTGTCTGCTGCCCCACTGCATGCCCTCCACAGAGGCGCTGTCTGAAAAGACACTCTAACTTGGCGGACCTCTTGGTCTCATGTACAGGTCACAAAGTTCTGCAGTGATGGCGCGCAGCGACTGCACTAGGTATGACACTCCTTGCTGTATATTAACACGTGCAGTTACTTTTGAGGTCGATAAACATAGCCTTGCTGACAAATACACTGACCTCGAGGTCCCCGCGGCCAAGCGCCTCATACATCGCGCGTAACCGTTTGACGTTGCTGGACACTGGGCCATCTGCCAGTGGTAACTGGACATTAAGCTTCGCAGCGTCGTTGCTGCTGCTCATGCTGCAGGTGAGCTTCGTGACACCGCCTCTTAGCGTGGCCGTGTAGCCGCGAGAAACGAAGGAGGCAGCCGGTGACAAAGCCGCAAGCGCCAGCAGAGAGTGACGCATACACTCTCGCGGCGAGACCTGTGTGTTGGAGACCTCAAGTAACTCGCTGAAGGTACCTCTCTGCGGATAACATGAAGCAGCAAGCAAAGCAGCAGCACTCGTGTACAAGCCTCTGGAGGATTTTGGGCAAGCTGGCCAATTCTGAGCTAGTGTGGTAGAAGGATGGCGTCTAAGCATGAGTTTGGGCGTGCCATGTAAATATGCCGCCAGGCATCACCAACGCTAAAGCAGCTATAGCAGCAGTAGGTCAGTCGTGCAGCGACGAGCGAGAGGAGAAGCAAATATTTGCAAGCACAGGCTGTGACCGCAGCGTCAGCGTCACAGCAAGTCAGCCGATGAACGTTCTATGCGTACCTGTAGAATCAGAGTCGTCAAGTTGCCTGCAAGGAAAGCCAAGGCTTTGCTGTATCCTGCTATCGATCCACATCGAAACAGAGGGATTTTCTTGGGGCCTAAAAATAAATTCTCAGACAAGAATCGAAGCTTTGATTGTCAGTGACCACACAGGTGCTAGCTCGCCCTCAGAGCCAAGGCAGGGCTAGGAGCACGGTGAGTGTAGCTTCTAGCGTGGTCGCATCAAATTGACAGCAGAAACGGTAGTGTTCTTGTACCTTCCACACTGAGTTGAACTTGTGGAAAACTTGATCAATTGAGGTTAACGTTGCTTTCGGTGTTTGTATCACACACAGCTTCCCTTCAAGTGTTTCACAGCTTTACGTCTGGCCTCTCCCGAGCAGCGCAGCCGTACCAATCGATCCTGCATGCGACCCGCCATCCTGGCGCTGGCGGCCCTCACGCCTGCAGCATCGCTCGTCTCACGTGGAACGCCAGCGTTGGCGCGAGCCTGTGGAGCCTTTGTGACCAGCAGTCGTAGCAGCATGAGCAGCAGCAGCAGCGGCGGCAGCACTGGTCAAGGCGGCACTGGCAATCTGAATGTCACTGTTCCGGCAGCAGAAGCCGGCATGTCAAAAAACGTGGCCACGATTCAGGCCATCTACGCGGCGTTTGCACGTGGCGATCTAGAGGTCAGTTGCTGCGGCTTGTACAGCTCACCGGTGCCAGGTAACATGATTGAATACCATGGACATCGGCCATTGGTGTTGCCGCTAATGGTGTGCAAAGGAGATGGCGTGTCAGACATGCAGGATTGTCCCTTCTGCGTTGGTCGCTACCATCCCTCGTGCAGCGACAATGCAGTGTCACCTTTCAAGCTGGCAGCAGATGTGCCTACGTGCGGCTGCTACTTGCCAACAGACACGCGCTGGCATGCACATGCGTGGAGGATACGCGGCTTTGCTGTAATGAACCGTACTGTCTTGCGCGTGCTCTGACCATCACAGTGCGATTTGACACATCTGCACGTCAGCACAGCGTAGGACGGCAACTACTAGTAGTACATGCACAGCGACAGCACTTCGCGCTGTCTGACCTCTCTCTTCCCCCCCCCCTGCGCGCAGACGCTCAAATCGCACCTCGCGGACGACGTCACCTTCGACGACAGGGAGAGCTACGGCATACCGCTCATCGCGCCGCGCCGTGGCCCCGACGAGGCCGTCGCGGCCTTCACGACGTTCCGCGACAACGTCGACATCGTCAGCTCGCGCATCGTCAAGTTCCTCGAGGGCGGCGACACGGTGATTGCGTGGGCGGACTCGACGTTTGTGTGGCGCGCGACGGGGCGGCGCTTCTCCGACGCCTACAACATGAACGTGTTCGAGTTTAACGCGGACGGCAAGGTGGCGCTCGACACGCACGGGTTGCTGCTCGCGACGGACCCCAGCATCGGCAAGTAGGCCCCCTGCCGTTACTCTGGTGGTGTTGCTTTCTTTCCTCATTGACACCCCAGGAATCACAAGTGCACCTTAGCGGGTTAGGGTCAGGGGAAGGGTTAGGGTTGGGGTCAGCAGCGGATACCTTTCAATGCCCTCTCCACGTACATCGGCGCACCACCCCAGCTAGCAGTGCTGGATGTGTCAGCCTGCCAGCTGCTGGGACCGAAGAGGATGAGCAACTACTGGCAGAGCCTGATCTGGTTGTGTCAAACCCTAGCGTCTGCAGGAGGTGTGCTGACAAGGTTTTGGAAGTCCACTCAGGCACTTGGTAGGCACCGCATTGAGCGTATGTAATAGGTAGACAGGGACACGCTGATGGGGTGTGGGGTTGTGGAGGTCTGCCGTTGTTGTTTCAATATATATTTTGTTTGACCACCAATGCAGCATGCGTCAAGTGCATGACAACACACCATGCGGCACGCAAGGCCCTGCTTCTGCCGTGTACCACTTGTATAAGCCTGGGGGATCTACCAGAAATTGACAATGTATTGTACAAATTTCGTGCAATGCACGTGAACCTCACAACAACAACGACTTGCCTTGTCTCGCATTTACATGCACCAGCAGTGGGACGCCTACAAATGCCACATGCATATTTCCACTTGTGATGACAACATGTCCATGTGTATGACATGTCATGGCACCCAATACGCGCAGCCCCACGGTACCATGGCCTCAACACCAGCAAACTGCAACTCATTGGCATGACCCTCTCACCCCATGTCAAAGCATCACTGTCCAGACATCACCTGAAGTAGGTGACAAGCTCATGAATGGTGCCAGTGTCAGCTCACTAGTACAGCACCGGGTGCCAGTCGCTACCGGTATGGTGTCGATACTGCACATACTCTCATGCTCTATATCCTGCAGGGTTCGAAAAGCGGCCTCAGCAGCAGTACTGACATATGGGTGCCACCAACCGGCCACAGCGCACAAGAATGCGTGTGCAGAGGGACACCCATACAAAGCACACAAACATTGTCGCAGGTTGTGTGATTTATTAGTCCTGGTCCATCGCTTCTTGTGCGTCGACGGCCTCGTCAACTTCAACATCTGCCTCATCCTCATCTTCGTCTTCATCGTCGTCGTCGTCGTCCTCCTCCTCCTCCTCGTCGACCTCGTTGAACATGAACTCCTTCTGGTACTCCATGAGGAACTGCGTGGAGCGCTTGACATCCACAAAGAGGCCGTACACGCGCTTGATGTCCTCCACGCTGACCTGCGGCGGGCGCGCGCGTCACACATGAAGTTGAAGTTTGGTGCTGGCGTCCACACACGCGCACATTTGAACTGTCGCTTTGCGCCCGGCAGTACAAGCTAGCATCGACATTGAGATACTATCCTGATTACACAGCCAAGAATGAGCTCCTCAACTTTGAAGTGGCAAAACAAAAATAGTGATATCCCCACACTGACCTGCGGCGCGGTGCGGCGTGCGGCCGGCTGAGCGTCAGTGCGTGCCACATGAAGTTGAAGTTTGGGGCTGGCATCAAATCCACAAAGCGGCCCTACCCGCATATTCAACTGTCACCTACATCCCATAACACATGCAAGCACTAATGTTGAGATTTCACGCCAACACTTCAGGCAGTATAGATTAATTTCTTCTTGTCCTCAATGCTGCGCAGTGCGTCACATATGGAAGCTGAAGTTTGGCGCTGGTGTCCACAAAGAGGCCCTATACGCACATTTTCAATTGCCACTAACATCCTACATTATGTACAAGCAAGCACTAACATTGAGATTTTCACCTCAACAACCCAGCCAATCTATACTTCTGGATTGAAGTCTTTGATGCGCTCCAACCTAACCCTAACCCTAACCTAACCCTGCGCGCGATCGAGACAACAAAGCGTGCTGCTGCTGCTGTCTCAGACGTGTGCGTCGCGCATCACCTGCGAGCTTTGTGTTGGGGCGTTGAAAAAAGGGCTGTTGAAACTGCTTCACCAAAGGAAAGAAATACTTCAAGGTAGCACATGCGCGCAGCTCGCAGGGACTTGGCAGCTGCGTTGAGCTCAGGCGGAGAATGATCCCTGCAGCAAAAAAAGCTTACTTTGGACGGTGCTCAAATGCATCTTCACGTGCCAGGGAGCGCGCTCCCACGCACGGCGGTTCCCCCAACCAGATGGCACGGGCAACATGTGCGTTGGTTGCGCGCTAGCATTTGACGGCACTGCTGGTTGGGCGCTGCCGCCTTTGATGCATGCAGCGCATGTGGCCTGGGCACTGTGAGAATGTGCTGTGATGCAAGCAGCCATGCCTGAATCGCAGGCGCGAATGCGTCCGCGCCCTTGCACCTACGACAAGACAGCGATCCCGCCACAAGCTTACGGTTGTCGCGCCGCAGCAACGACTCAGTGCTGACACATATGTTGCTGCCGCATCAGCATATGTAGACTCATACATCTTATGCGACACCGCACTTCTTGGGGTACAAAGTTTTCAAAATATACACCAGCTGCCAAACCTTAGAAGATGCATCTGACGTTCTCTCGCTTTGTACCTGCTGAATGGTCATACCCCCGCCGCCCCCCTCTGTGCCGCCCTTGCCTTACACTGTTGCTCGACAGGCATGAGCCACCCACCCCCGTGCCCTTGCGCTTCTGGCAGACTAGCTGCGCTTCACAACTAGTATCACGGCATAGCAATGAACCACCCACCTCCGCTTTTTTTGCATTTTGTGACAGGCCGTCGACGCTATACTACACTTCTATACACACTGAATGATAGAACATCACCCATATGAAGTCTGCATCACACACACCATGACACAAATGGTAGGACATGAAGCGCCCACCTCTGTGCCCTTGCGCTTCTGGCATGCCAGCAACGCTCTTTCATAATTAATAGATGTAATATTACTGGAAATGATCTTAGTGCGTAAACCACCCACATAAATCATACTTCTACCACAAAGTATCATGCTGGAACCTGAAGCACCCACCTCCGTGCCCTTGCGCTTCTGGCAGACGAGCGACGCCGCCATGATCATGTGGATTGCGTACCGCAGCGACGTCTCGATGCCGATGCGCGTCAGCAGGTCCAGCGCGTCTTCCGCCATCTCCACGTCCTCCTCCTCGCACCTGCGCAGTACGGCATGGAGCGCGACTGCTGAGCACTGGGCCATGTGTGTATACGTGGCACCGGGTACGACTGTGCTCTGGTGAATAGCGCAAGGCGTGTTCGAGAGGAGAGGGAGAGAGATTGTGCGTTGTATATATATATATATATGTAGCGCGTCACGTGCGGTCCCCCAGTGCGTCCTCTGCCATCTCCACGTCCTCCTCCTCGCACCTGCGCAGTAAGGCGTGAAGCGCGACTGCTGAGCACTGTGCCTCGTCTACATACATGTTAGGCGGCACACGGTACGACTGTGGTTGGTGAGTGGCGCAAGGTGTGTCGGCGAGAGAGGGAGAGCGATTGATACTGCAAGCAACCTACTGCTGCCAACAGTCAATTCAAATTGCGCTTGATGACCATGCCCATGACTTCATTCAGGTGATCATGAGACGATCCAGTAGGTCGATGGGTGTCACATGCGGCGAGCGGCAGTTGCTACCGCCAGCAACATGCCGCTGCTGCCAACAATCACTTGATATTGCGCTTCACACCATGCCCATGGCCGCCTACTTGCAAATACCGGCCACCCACCGTATGGTGAAAATCTTGCGGATCTCGCCCTCCGAGTACGCGACCGTGGAAATGATCATGAGCCGGTCCAGCAGGTCGATCGGTATGCCGTGCGGCAAACGGCAGTTGGTACTGCCGGTAACGTTCTGCTGCTGCCAACAATTACTTGGGATTGCGCTTGGACACCATGCCATTCACACTATTCAGGCGCCTTTGCGCACACACCGGGCACCCACCGTATGGTGAGAATCTTCCGAATCTCGCCCTCTGAGTAGGCGACCGTGGAGATGATCATGAGCCGGTCCAGCAGGTCGATCGGTATGCCGTGCGGCGAGCGGTAGTTGGTGCCGCGGATCTTGACGATGCCGCGGTTCGTGGCGATGATGAGCACTGGCGCGAGGTCCGTCTCCAGCGCGCGGTTGAGCCAGCTGAAGCACTCAATGTCCAGCATGTGGACCTCGTCAATGAAGAGGACGCCCGGGACGATGGTCGCCTTGCCCTCCTCGCGCCTGCGCGCGCGCGCGCGGAGCGAGGGTCAGAGTAGGCATGTAGTGAACATCATTGTGTGTATTGCAGGTCAGTATCTGTGCTGCGTCTGTGATGGCACGCGTGGACCGCACGGGTCGAGGGTCAGAGTAGAGTAGGTATGTATGACATGGTATGTGTTGCCGGGCATTTGCGTGCTGCGTCTCTGAATAACAAAGTGTTTGTCGCGGGTGAGGTGTGCGCTGCGTTTGGTGCGCGGACCGTGGGTCGTAGGTATGTATTGAACATGATTGTGTAAATTGCGGGTGAGCCGTGCGCTGCGTTTGGTGGCTCGCAAGGGCCACAGGGCGCGCGGTAACGTCACGGCGATGGCATTCGCTAAGGGTGTATGGCTCCGCACGACTGCTCACATGCATGAGTGTTTCCAGACAGAGAGGACGCCCGGCACTATGGTCGCCTTTGCCCTCCTCGCGCCTGCGCGCACCACCGCGGATCAGGGCAGGTGCACACGACATAGTATCTGTTGCGGGTGAGCCGTGCGCTGCGTTTGGTGCGAGCGCGCGCGGATCGAGGGTCAGAGCAGGTATGTATTGTACTTCAGTATCGCATTGCGTGTATTGCGGATCACTCATGTGGGCCACAAGGCGCGCGGCAACATCGGTGCGATGGCATCCGCTCAGGGTGTATGACTCGGCACGACAGCTCGGATTAAACCGCGTTTCTAGCACGCCTGCAATCGAAACTGGCAGTCAATAGAGCATGCGATGACCAAACTCAAGCGCTGTCAACTCTCTCGCCGCTGCTGTTTCTGACTGCCAACTTCAAGTGCACGTACTGAGCCGCCGCTTTTTCAAATTTCAGCTGGCCCAGCACCATGCACCACAGCTGGGCACGTTTCACATGGCTGCGCTTTCATCTGTATTCACTTCTAGTGGGGCTCATCATTACACAAAGCATGGGGGCGTCCCGTGTTGTCACAGCTACCGGACACAATCATAAGCCAGTGGCAGTTTGCAAAACGCCATGGCTGGCGACGTCACCGCGCACTCGAGGAACATGCGCTGTGGTTTCACAGATGGCACAACTTCAAGTTGAAACTTCAAGTTGGACTCACCATTCCGCGACCTTGGCGTCGATCTGCTCGCGCACCTCCGACTTAATCTCGCCCGTGTCGCCCGCAAAGAGCGCGAGGAAGCCCTGCTGCCGGCTGTTGATCACGTCGATCTCGTGCAGGCTCACCACGTGAACGACCTGCACGCATGCGCGGCAAGGCAGCAGCGATCAGCTCTGTGGACAAAAGGCATGACTTTGTGACTCAATTCTGCTGTACGTGGGCGTGCAGGTGAGCTGAGCGCTGAGGCAGCCAATGCATCCTGCCGCAACGATCGATGATTGAGCATGCGCGCAACAAGTGCTCATACATCAACACATGGTAACATCGATCTCGTGCACGCTCACCACGTGAACGACCTGCGCGCACGCGGCAAGGCATCGATCGTTGGCAGCAGCGATCAGCTGCGGACATGGCGTGACGTGCGCCGCGGCTGATGATCACGGACGCGCAACGGTACCACCGTGCGCGCAACCTTCTGTGTTGCTGAATGTCGAACATCACCAGCATCGTCAATGTTGCGATGCTGCTCGTTCAGCGTCAGCGGATGACGCCAGACCCAGTGTCGCATGAGGACATTGTGTCAAGCCTGTGATTGCAAAGCTCTGTATGTTGCATCAGTCATGAGGTCATGTGCCAATTCCTGCTTGTTGAAAGTCAGACAATCCAAATACTGACTTGCTTGCTTATGCTCAGTCTCATGTTGCTTTGGTCGCCTCGATGTCTGCCTCTGATGGCGTACAGCAACACAATGGTGAGCAACAGCTCTGTATGTTGCACCAATCATGAGATCACGAGCCAGTTCCTGCTTGTTGAAAGTCATACAACCCCGTGCAAATGCTGGCTTGCTTGCTTGTGCTCAAGCCCATGCACGGGTGCGTGTGTCCAGCAATGACTACATGCAGCTGACTTGACGGAGTCAGCTGACCTGAGACCATCCACGCACACAAGGTCCGCATTCGCTATGAGACAGTAGCCAAAAACACAATGGCGTGCCTCCTTGCGCATCTGCAGAGCGCCAGCCTGACACTGCACGAAGTGCGTCTGCGGTCCCATATGGCATTCGCACTGACATTCTGAAGCTGCAGTCGTTTGGTAGCCAAATCATACATGCATGGTATTGTAAACATACAAAGAAGTAGAAACCTCCTTGCGTCTGCGGCCGCATATACGCTGACACTCTGATCCTGCAGTCAATTGGTAGTTAAATTTCACATACAGAGTATTGCAAACATACATAGAAGTGCATACCTCCTTTCGTTTCTGCAGCTTGCCCTCCGGGCACTGCACGAAGCGCGTCTGCGGCCCCATTCACGTTGATATTATCAATGTGCGTTTATTGTAGCCATATTCACAACATACAAGTGTTGCATATGTGCTTGCATACGTGCATACCTCCTTGCGTTTCTGCAGCTCGCCCTCCGGGCACTGCACACAGCACGTCTGCGGCTTCATATACACGTAACATTCTGATTCTGCAGTCGTCAGTTGGTAGCCATATGATACAAACATAATACTTCGAAGCATCTAAATCATACATACATACTTCTTGAAGTACCTCCTTGCGTTTCTGCAGCTCGCCCTCCGGGCACTGCACGAAGCGCGTCTGCCGCCCCATTTAAATTGATACTCTGAACCTGCATTCAGTTGGTGGTCAGACTATATGTACACAGTACTGCAAGTACAAATACATACCTCCTTGCGTTTCTGCAGCTCGCCCTCCGGGCACTGCACGAAGCGCGTCTGCCGCCCCATTTAAATTGATACTCTGAACCTGCATTCAGTTGGTGGTCAGACTATATGTACACAGTACTGCAAGTACAAATACATACCTCCTTGCGTTTCTGCAGCTCGCCCTCCGGGCACTGCACGAAGCGCGTCTGCGGCCCCATGGCGTCGTAGTCGCGGCTGCGCGTGAACGAGCGCCCGAGCTTCGTGATGCGCCCGCTCGCCTTGTCAATGGTGATGACATCGCCCGCCGTCACCTTCTCCTTTTGCAGTGCGTCGATCATCTTGGCGCCTGCGGCGTGGGCATGCATCATGGCAATTCAGCGGAATGCTATAGCTGCGGTGCACTTGAAAGTGATCTGGCTGGCAGGCAGTCACGGTGACATTCTGCTAATACATGAACGCGAGCAACATTGTGAAAAAAATGGTGGCGTTGTGCCCCATGAATGTTGCCCATGGTCAATGCTGCTTTCTCGACTGCAGCGCAATTCAAAGACGCTGCTGCCCGTGTCACTCAAGACACTGGCATATAGCACCTCATGACTTCATGTGCTGAGCGACCGTTGGTGTTGCTGATATACTAGGTATGTAGCTCCCAGCAGCATTGGTATATAGCACCTCATGATTTCATAAAAGAGCGACCGTTGGTGTTGGTGATATACTATGTAGCTCTCAGCAGCATCTGAGCGGCGTAACATATGGTAAAGGTGTTACCATTGACAACAGAAGGCGGCGCATATCTGGCCCTACTACCACCAGCTGAGACAGTTATTGATGAACCAAGTACAGGCATCGTTTTATGCCGTATGCCATCATCCCAAATTCAAAACCGTGACGGCGCCACTGGTGCATGTACCAGTGTATTTTTTTGTACAATTGTCTGAAAAGTCACAATTTCAACATTGTCTTGTCAAAATCAACATGTTGCTGGTCTGCTGGCTGTTGCAGTCCGTGGCGCCTGTCATGTGCAGTAGTGCCTCATTGCTGTTGGCGCGCATGATCAATCCATACAGCCGTGCTTGGCTTGCCCAGAGTCGCAGCGCACTAAGCAGGGGGGATCACCAAACGACTGCTTTGACCGTGTACAAAGTGTGCTGGCAGCACTTACACACTGATAGACAGACATTTGCTGAGGATTCCTGCTGGAATTCAGACTGCCGGCTAGGTGTAGCCGGGCACCAAACACATTTTCGACGGCGTTGTTCACATTTGACATCAGTGTTTTTGCCAGTCTGTAGTTGAAGTTCCGCCGTGCATCTACAAAAATGCAGTTCTGCCTTGCCGCAACACAGGCTCTCATGTCCTTGCTGCGCACAGGATACACGCAGAAGACTGCTTGCAGCATGGCCTTATGTACACCTGAGCTTTTGCATTGATCGCCTAGGACACTGTTGGTGGCTGCTGAAGGACGCAGCAGATGGATGAGCTTGGTGCTTCATCATAATCTGACCTTGGGGGTGATGATTGATGCGCAAGTACAACTGCTTGCAGCAATTCGTTCAACACCTGCTCAGTGGCATGCTCGCGCCAGCTTGCTGCTGACAGGCATTAAACTGCTATTGATTAATTTGCACGGCACAGCTATTTGCATGGCCGCATGCTGCACTGCCACTATGTGCTCTGGCGTCACCAGCACTGTAACCGCTGCAACTACCAAGGTGCCGCACTAATGGAGCATAATTGTACGGGGCAGAACGTGCCCCTGAAGCTCGTAACGAGCGTGCAGTTGTCGGTGACAACATGCGGTACCATCAAGCACATGAATTACGAGTCTGTGCGTGTTGACACTGAGACCTTGAGTTTTTGCTCTGACGCCAACATCATAGAGCTCAATTGCAGGGCCTCACCTAGGTCGTACACCGTCTCCATCTCCGTGGTACAGAGCGTCACCCGCCCTGTTTTATCGCCACCGCCCGCGGGAGTATCCACCTGCACCTCCACCACCTCCCCCTCGATGATTTCGGTTTCCTCCATGATCTTCACACCGATGGATCGCCGGAATGCCTGCGTCAGCGCCTCCGTTTTGCTCATCTCCAGAGAGAATATTTCGCTGCCGGCAATGGTGGTGAACGGCGTGTCCTTTCCCAATGCCTGAGCAAGCCCCATGGCGAGAGCGGTTTTGCCAGTGCCCGGCTTGCCGGCCAGCAATATGGCTCTGCCCGCGATGTGTCCTTCCTGGATCATCTTGTAGACGATGCCAGCTGCTCTTCGGGCGGCATGCTGGCCCACGAGTCCTTGGGACACATCCCTGGGTTCGAGAGCATCGTCCAAGCCCAATCCTCGGATGTGGCTATGTGCACCGATGCGCTCTATGCGGGTGAGGTCTCGCACCTCGGTGGCACCCAATGACACATCTCCTGTCTGGCGAGAACAGCAGCAGTCCACTTCAACTCAGTATCTCGCAATGCAATGATGCATAGGCACTCTGCTGCAACATTAGACGGTGTGCACTTCATCAACTGGTAGAAATTGAGGGCAGCCCGGTGCGCACTTACCGCCATGGTCGGTGAGCCTTGGCCGTGCAAAAGCTGTGGCAATGGGTTACCGGATGTTGATGCTTCAAAAGGCCTTCACCAAGTCCGCTGTGCGCTTCTTCTGCCTCAAGCAAGTCAACGGATCCAGATCCGTGGGTCACCAGAAATATCTTATTAAGCCCCGTTCGAAAAACGGTCATACTCGAGTCTACACGGAGGCCGCACACGGACGCCCATGCGCTCCGCAAAGAAGCAGAGGGTCAAGGGTGGAGAGTTTGTGTGGAATGCATCATGGGTTCAGGCTGACAAGCTGACTAAAAGGCCCCCAGAATGTGTAGGTCATATAGCTGACGCGCCTCAGAGCATTTGCCCATGCATTTATGAACAAGATGCTGTTGGCCTGTCAGCACACAAGAAGAAGTCATTTACAATGACTGAACCTAATGCACAAGAGGCGTCAATCCGAACAAGCATCATTGTTTACCAACTGGGTAACACCATGGATTGCAGTTCCTTGAAGCAGATGTGACAAGTGCGCTTGGCCGCTGCTCGGTGACGGCATCATCAACAGATGACAGCAACCATACTGTAGCAACACCATCAATTACACAGCAACACATGGCATCAACGCCAGAGACGATAAGCTGAGTGTATGTGCAATGCCAAGCGTCAATTATCGGTGTATGCTGTCTCTCTGTGCCTGTGGTGCGTCTATGATTTCTATGTATGCAGGAGCAAGTCAGAGCAGGGACGTATCTCCTGCGCTGCTGCCGTGTACGCCTTCTAGACACACATAGATACACATCGAGATCGCAAGCAGGAGCCGGGGAGCAGAGCGTCGCCGTGGCGACAACAGCCCGCAAATCCGCTGCGGCCGACGCGCGAGTGACATGACTGCCAAAACTAAACGACGAATGGATGCACAGCCAGCGTGGGGTCAGCTGGTGTCACACTGTACTTGCGACAGCCCGCCGTAGCCGCGCTGACTGAAGAAACGTGATGGAATGGTGCGAAGCTCCGCTGCTACGGGCGCGGTCCCCGCGCTCCCCCCACACACTGAGGAGCTCTATGATTTAATGGACCGCCTGACAGCTGCTGCGCACAGCTGCCACCGGTGCTTCGCCGTCACGAAAGCGCGCCGCCGCTCCGCGTCGCTTACTGTCCGTACGCGCCACAACGGTGCCGAAAAGGAATGCGTGAGGAGGCGCTCACAAGAGAGGCGCCGCGGCCCCACGGTGACTGCCGTTATACATACAGGAACACGTCCTGCAGCTGCGCGCCATTCTCGCCAAAGCGTATGCCGACCTCGTCGAGCGTCTTGGAGTCGTCGCACAGCAGCGCGCCGCCGCTGCTCAGCTGCAGGCACGACGGCTCGATCGCAAACGCCTTGAGGTGCTCGTCCTGCGCCAGCAGCTGCTTCAGGTCGCGCACCGTGGCACCGCCGCACCCGCTGCAGCCGCCGCCGCAGCCACTGCCACCGACGGTGCACCCAGGCAGCGGCACGCGGTAGTTGACGGCCGCGCTGAACGTCTCCACGATGAGGCACCGCGGGGACCCGGGAATGGGCGGCGTAGGGGGGCGCCACGCGTGCCGCGTCGCCAGCAGCGACGGTATGTGGCCTGGCAGCGCTCCGCGAGAGCGCGGCGCGCGCACGGCGACGCGCTCGCCCGTGACGCTGGGTATGATGACTATCGGGTACAGGCCGCCGCCGCCGCGGCCGCGCGCAGAGGCGGCAGCGGCGGCGCGAACCTGGTGGTGCGCCACGCCCATGCACACGCCGTCGCAGAAGAAGGTGAGCGTCGCGGCGCGCGCGTTGAACAGCACGCCGACCACCGCACCCGCGGGCAGGCTGGCGCCGTACGCCTTGGTGACGGCGCCATGGCGCGCGCGGCCGGCGCAGTCAAAGGTCCAGGTGTGCGCGCGGTCAACGCAGCCGCTGTCGCCGCTGCTGCCGCCAAGGCCGCCGTCGGGCACTGCCGCCGCGCTGCAGACGCCGATCTCCAAGCGCAGCCCCGTGAAGTGCTGCAGTTCAACTTCCCAGTAGCAGCTGAGGCCATCGACGCGGTCACGGCCTGTGATGACGCCGCTGCCGGGGCGGCTGGCGCGGCTCAGCTTGCCGCGGTCGGTCTTGAGCAGGCCGGAGCTGACGCGTATGCGCATGCTGGGGCGGTGGGGCATGCAGTAGTCGTCGAGCAGTGTCTGTGTGCTTTTGCTCGCCAGAAGCAGGGACCCCGCATCCCGAAGAGAGAGCATCGCGAGGATGCTCCGCAACACCTGCAGAAATGTAGGTAGTGGCATTGAGAAGGGTAAGAACGACGAATTCGTGTGGATACAGCGTGACAGTTTTTGTGCGTGATGCAGTTGTCAGGTGTACACAGATTATACATCAGCTACAGTTGCAGTTTGTGCAGATCTATCCACCCTTGACGACAGTCGGTGTGGACCGCAAGGAACGTTTGGCCGGCGAGCGGACCGAAATTTCGATGCAGGGTTGCCAACAAGACGAACACCATCGAGAGCTAGCTGCACATGCTCTAGCGACGGAAAGAGATGAGTTCGCTAGCAGCAGCTGGCTCTAGCGACGGAAAGAGATGAGTTCGCTAGCAGCAGCTGCTGTCGAAAAACCAAGGCGATAACCTGGCGGACAAAACTGATCAGGTCTACAAGCACAATCACGACCAGATGCGGCCCTGGATCGTGCAGCGGGCTCTCTGCTGAGGTACCGGAGCACTCTGCAAACATAAATTTGGATTCTTTAGCCACTTCAACCGCGGCTCTGCACAGGGCACACCGCACACCCGTACGCTTTCTGCTCCTTCCTTACGGCCCGAGAACTGCCACGAATGAGGTTCTCAAGTAGCGAGCTCAGCGGTGTGCTGCAAGACCTCAGAGCTACAACATTCAAGCAAACATACGCTTGTTGAACCCGCACACGCACCTCCTGTGGAAGTTCTGCCATGGTGTCGGGCTGCCTCTGCCAGCGGATGTGCCTCCAGCGCCTCAGATCCGTGCCACAGCTGCTGCCAGATGCTTTGGTCCCTCTTCGATCGCCGGTCAGGCTCGCAGCCATATGCTCCTCGCTGCGTTGCAATCCCATACCCAGCTGGTCTCTGCGCAGCGGGCATTGGCTGCTAAACCAGACTTCTTCCGGTGGTCGTTCTTCTGCAAGTGCACAAACAGAACAAAACGGCAACTGCAACTGCAAGTGTGAAGCGCGGTGGGCCAGACCTGTGGGTCGACATGTTATGCTCCACATGACAACGTGCAGGGGTATGTTTGCTTCACACTGATCATGTGACTGAAGTGTCGCGATGCAGTGTTTGGCAGGGACTATCCACGAGCCCAATACGCAGATGCATCAGAAGTAAGCATTGGAAACAGAGACACCTTATGCAAAACTTTCACAAGCAGCTGGGTGCACAGCTGGGGGGGGAGAGCTTGCAACAGGGCATGTGCCATGTCACGAGTGGTCAAATTACGGACTTGCAGTTCAATCAAGGCATCAACCATCACACCTACAACACTGCCGCTGGAGCTTTCACAAGCAGCTGGGTGCACAGCTGGCGTAAGAGGGCTTGCAACAGGGCACAGCTGGCGTAAGAGGGCTTGCAACAGGGCATGTGCCATGTCACTAGTGGTCAAATTACGGACTTGCAGTTCAATGCAAGGCATCGACCATCACACCCACACAACACTGCAGCTGGAGCTTTCACAAGCAGCTGGGTGCACAGCTGGCGTAAGAGGGCTTGCAACAGTGCTTTGTGCTATGTCTCTACATAGTGGGTATCTTTAGGGTTAGGGTTAGGAGTAGGGTTAGGGTTAGGGTAGCCCTAACCTAACCCTAACCCCCATCAAATTACGGACTTTTGCAGTTACATCCACAACACTGGTTTCACGAACAGCTAGGTGCACAGCTGGCGCAAGAGGGCTTGTAACAGTGCACGTGCCATGTCTCTGGCGGTACCAATTCAGGGATTTGCAGTGTAATGCAAGGCACCAACAATCACACCCACGACACTTTCACTGTGTTGCAAAGTTGTGATGTACTCTGTGAAGTCGCGCTAAGTAGTGGCGTGTATTACGAAGCATGTACATATATCTGCGAGCTAAGGTCGCAGCAGGTCCCCTGGCCTTGCCTTGGAGAGCGAGAATCCAGGCCGCATGCATGCGCGTACATATGTGCTGAGAAGCGACCAGAGTCTGTTGCCTTGTATTGTCTTCGACGGCGGGCGTCATGCTCAACTGAAACCCTAATCTAAGCAGGGCAAGCTGCGGTGAATGCTGCAGGGTGTAGACGGCAATGGTGTCGGGTGTGGAGGGCACGAGGTCATGACCTACGGTCAATGACAGTGACTGACAGGCAGAATTTGATGTAGGTCATGCACCACTAGTGCCAAGTCAGCAAGCATGCAAGACCCAGATCATTGCAGTCAAGCACAGGCAGTGCAGCATTGTGGTTTGTAACGAAGGACACAAGGTGTGTGAGAGCGTATGGCACAGCAGTGAGCAGGCCACAGCGGCACAATCATTGGTGCAAAGCATCTCGAGGCACACAATCATGCCATGTACGCAAAATCATTGATGGCGGGGCAGAGACTGAGCCATCTGTTGCACTGCATTGGTATTGTCCAGCGTCGTCAAATGCCCTGCATAACCTACTTGTCCACCAGGAAGACGATACACTTTCACCATGGGCAAATACATGCATATGCGTACTTTTTATTGATTCTCGCTCAGGGCGCGAAAAAGCCCAGATGATGGTATAACTTGATGCTGCTGTACGGAATCTGCATGTCGTGTGACTTCTGAAAGTGTCTCAACGACAACCACTCAAACGCCGCCGCCGCCAAATGGCATCTCGGGATCCTCCCCTACGTCCTCCTCCATGTGCCCCCCCCCCCTGGATTCTGCCATGTGTGTCATGACACGGCCAGAGTACGCCATGTGGAGCGCTGCCGACAGTGCCGAGCGTAAGCGCGCCAGGGCGATGCCCTTAAGAGCTTCAGGGCGCGCTCCTCCGGGCACTGACATCCTGCTGGCATACTCCGTCGCCACAGCCTCCAGCAGCTTCCGCCCCTGCTCCCCGATGCTGCCAAATGCGTACTACTAGTAGCCAATCCAGACATGTGAGCTCGGACAGTTCAGGGGGACATGGTTCAAGGACCATATGATTCTCAACGTTGAAGACTCAGTCTGGTGGCATGACAGCACTGGATGTGCGTTGTCGGTAGGCATTGTATGGACCTATGCATTCGCTACCTGCAGGACGGACGAAAGAAGCATTGTTGTGCATAGCTTGCTGGCGCTCGTCATAGGTCTGCTGCGGCCAACCCTCACGACACACGTGGCAAGACTTGACTTCGTAGGAATACAAACGATCACAGAACTCCTTTGCCAACCCTAGAACATGAGGACTCTCGAGCAAATCCATCCGGTGATCCTCCCGTAGCTGATTGCCCATGTGGCAACTGCACATGTGCAATTTGAGGCTCCGCATGTGATGAAGCACCACGACCGAATGCGGCCTTGGGTGAGGAATTCACTGATGAAATCATGGCATCTATGTTGCAACGACTTGCAATGGTTGCAGCTCTTTGATTGGATTGCCTCCCGCGTTCAGCCGCCACCCTCTGTGGGCGTTGGTTTAGAGAAGCATTGTTGTCTCTACGAGCAGCCGTACTGGCACGATCCGCCGTAAGTCGCTGCTCACGTTGTTGAGGTGTCTCTCGCGCACGAGCATCAGACTGCCTAGCACGATGCGCAACGCGACGTTGCTCACGCTGCTCTGGTGTCTCTCGTGCAGACCGCCTACATGGCACGGTCAACAGCAAGCCATTGCTCACGCTGCTCTGGAGTTTCTCTGGCACGATCAAATAGTCGCATCGATGAACACTCCACTCACCGCGCTAAAAATACGTCCAAATCATGCGGCCGCAAGGAGGCGCCCCTATCGCAGTTGTCCACGACATAGCCACTCTTTCACCTCTGCGTTTGCGACCTTGCTGCTCTAATGTGACGGCCCATAAAGCGCTGCTGATGCTCTCTGCGGCTGCTGTTACTGCTGCTTGTCGTCGACCGCCTCGCTCGCTTTCAGGCGTGGCTTCGAAGTTCAACCCCCCAGACTTGAACTTTGTTCACTCCCGCAAAGGTAGAAGGCGTGCGCCCGGCTCAGCGCTCCTGAGTAAAGATCTAGCAGCTTCGCAGCCATGGCGACGATGTCTCCATCGTGCCGTCGCAGTTTGTTTCCTGTGTGTTTCCTCTCAGCGTTGCGAAGTAAGGCGCGCTGCTGGCGCTCCTGCACTAGCTACACTTGCAGCCATGGTGGTGCCAGCTGTGACCCTCCCGCCCAGTCTCGTGCCATGCGAGCTGCATTTGAACGGCAACCTTGGGTATGTCTAGCGACGCTTCACTGCACCTGCCAAGCGAAGCTTCACTGCCTCCCTTTGCCTGGCGCGACCCATCTCGCTTCAGAAACCAGTGACCGACCGCATGCCATGGCACACCTTTCGGCGGTCGCTACTAGCGTTCAGCTGGCTGCGGAGCGAGTGTGCTGCCGCACATAGCGTTGTGTCCTGTGGTCGACGAGGTATTGCGCTATCTTGGAGGCAAGAAGCAGCAGTGCCAAGAATCAGGGAGAATGGAGGAGGTAAAAATATGCAGAGAGCACTGGAGTAATTGAAGTGGGCCTCAGCATGATCCCTTAAGGCTGCCATACTAGGCACCACTGTGCAGGTATGCATAAGGTCCGGTTGGGCTTCATTGCATCGTCGGTGTATGGCATGGCAGACACATGCATACTACAGTATCATGGGCAGCAGCTTGAGCAGCACGTACGTGTACTACAATTGTGCGGCACTAGGCATTCTGTCAATGAGAGTTTACGAAGCACTGGACTGTCGTGTTTTCTACACTGGGTAGAGTAAACACTTCTTCCCGCAAGACTACTGTAACAAGTGAAACCTACTACTGTAGTCTACTAGCCTAGTAGTACCTTCAGTTAGTTGCAGAATGATCATCCATTGAATAGTAGTACCTGAAGTTGGTTGCAGGATCATCATCTATTGAAATAGTAAGTTCAAAGTATTACCCAGCCTACATCAGAGCAAGATTAACCGGAGGTTACGAGCCTGCAACTGAACATAGCAATAGCAGCATAGCCATAGCCATAGGCTTTGCCTACGGGCTGCCTCTGCCAGCGGATGTGCCTCCAGCGCCTCAGATCCGTGCCACAGCTGCTGCCAGATGCTTCGGTCCCTCTTCGATCGCCGGTCAGGCTCGCAGCCATATGCTCCTCGCTGCGTTGCACTCCCATACCCAGCTGGTCTCTGCGCAGCGGGCATTGGCTGCTAAACCAGACTTCTTCCGGTGGTCGTTCTTCTGCAAGTGCACAAACAGAACAAAACGGCAACTGCAACTGCAAGTGTGAAGCGCGGTGGGCCAGACCTGTGGGTCGACATGTTATGCTCCACATGACAACGTGCAGGGGTATGTTTGCTTCACACTGATCATGTGACTGAAGTGTCGCGATGCAGTGTTTGGCCATGGTTTTGCAGTGCAAAGTGGCAGGGACTATCCACGAGCCCAATACGCAGATGCATCAGAAGTAAGCATTGGAAACAGAGACACCTTATGCAAAACTTTCACAAGCAGCTGGGTGCACAGCTGGGGGGGGAGAGCTTGCAACAGGGCATGTGCCATGTCACGAGTGGTCAAATTACGGACTTGCAGTTCAATCAAGGCATCAACCATCACACCTACAACACTGCCGCTGGAGCTTTCACAAGCAGCTGGGTGCACAGCTGGCGTAAGAGGGCTTGCAACAGGGCATGTGCCATGTCACTAGTGGTCAAATTACGGACTTGCAGTTCAATGCAAGGCATCAACCACCACACCCACACAACACTGCAGCTGGAGCTTTCACAAGCAGCTGGGTGCACAGCTGGCGTAAGAGGGCTTGCAACAGTGCATTGTGCTATGTCTCTACATAGTGGGTATCTTTAGGGTTAGGGTTAGGAGTAGGGTTGGGGTTAGGGTATCCCTAACCTAACCCTAACCCCCATCAAATTACGGACTTTTGCAGTTACACCCACAACACTGGTTTCACGAACAGCTAGGTGCACAGCTGGCGCAAGAGGGCTTGTAACAGTGCACGTGCCATGTCTCTGGCGGTACCAATTCAGGGATTTGCAGTGTAATGCAAGGCACCAACCATCACACCCACGACACTTTCACTGTGTTGCAAAGTTGTGATGTACTTTGTGAGGCGCGACCGCTCCGGCAGCGGCAACTGCATCAGCGGCTGGCCGCGCTTATGGCGCAGCCATTCCGGCAACACACGACGCAGCTGCCGCTGGATCAGGGGCCGCGGCGGCAGCACAGGCGGCACCAGCGGCAGCAGCAGCAGCGGCGGCGCACGGCGCAACTACTCCGGCGGCAGCAGCAGCGGCGGCAGCAGCAGCTGCTCCAGCATCAGAGGCTGCTGCAGCAGCGGCAGCACATGTTGCACCTCAAGTGGCCTCGGCGGCATCACTAACTGCAGCATCAACAGCAGCGGCTGCGGGCATAGGCAACACAGCTGCTACAGGCCCTACTAGCCTAAGGGCTGCTGCAGCACCTGCAACAGGAGCAGCGTCGGCAGGCGGCGCCGCAACCGTGCCGGCTGCGACAGCGGCAATGGCGGTGGCAGCGGCCAATGCGGCAGGTGTTGCACCAACACCTGCGGCAGCAGCAACACCACTGGCAGCAGCAGCAACGGCAGGCGGCGCAGCTGCAGCACCAGCGCACGCAGCAGCGGCAGCCGTCAATGCAGGCGCTGCGCGTTCCACACCAGCAATGCTACAAGGCGCAGCAGCAGCAGAGGTGGCGCGCCTGCCCCTCATGCGGACGATCGCCACAGCTGCCACATCTCTACGTGCAGCAACAGGTGACAAGCTGGAACATATACTGCCACCAGCGCTACCGCCACTGCAGCAGCAACCACCTACGCAGCAGCCGCTGCTGCGGCCGACAGCAGGTGGTGGCACTGGTGCGGATGCTGCTTGCGTACACCCTTCACCAGTGCTCTGCAGTTGCAGTGTAGCCTGAAGCGCCCCAATCAGAGTGCGCTTGCAGATGCCGTCGCTACCGAGCTTGCAGATAAGGTGGAGGCGGACCTGCAACAGCTGCCGCAGGGCACGCAACGCACGCAAGCACTTGCTCGATTCCGGTCGCAGCGCCACATGCACTCGATCGGCATGGCATTCCTCAACGAGCCCATGTACTCCACAACGGCTTCGTTCGATGGCCTATCCTGGCAGCTGGCCGTCAAACGCGCAATCGGAGTAGAGGAGCAGACGGCAGGCTGCAAGCTGTGCGGGAAGTCGCCGGGCGGCACCCTGCATGCACGGCTGTGTCAAGCGCCACGCGTCAAGGCGCACACACCATCGTCCACAATAGCTTCAAGAGGGCCACGCAGCGCATCCTGCGGCAATACCTCAAAACGGGACTGGTGGACGAGGACTACACGCCGTTTCTGGGGTCCGCCGGGCCGCCGGGGAGTCGCAGGATGGACATCGTGCTGCCTGCCGACGCCTTCCCGGTGACCGGCTACGACGACCCGACACGCCACCTACCGCTCATGGTGGACGTTACCTGCTTCGAGGCACAGGTGGTGTCGCGGGCGGCGAAGACTGCAGCAGACCCCGAGCGATGCTGCCGCGACCAAGAGGCCGCCAAGACTACCCACTATTCTGGTCATTATGATCAGAATTGCTACAAACTTGCCACTTTGGCAATAGGGTCATGGGGCGGAAGCTGCTGGAGGCTGTGGCGACGGAGTATGCCAGCAGGATGTCAGTGCCCGGAGGAGCGCGCACTCAAGCTCTTAAGGGCATCGCCCTGGCGCGCTTACGCTCGGCACTGTCGGCAGCGCTCCACATGGCGTACTCTGGCCGTGTCATGACACACATGGCAGAATCCAGGGGGGGGGGGCACATGGAGGAGGACGTAGGGGAGGACCCCGAGATGCCATTTGGCGGCGGCGGCGTTTGAGTGGTTGTCGTTGCGACACTTTCAGACTGTCATACGACATGTAGATTCCTTACAGCTAGATGCCAATCATCTGGGCTTTTTCGCGCCCTGAGCGAGAATTAATAAAAAGTACTCTCTGTGAAGTCGCGCTAAGTAGTGGCGTGTATTACGAAGTATGTACTACATGTGCAAACCTCCTGTATGTGCACGCCATGATGTACATTGCATGATGTGGCTCACTTGCTGTCACAATGACACCATGTACGCAAAGCGACGCTATCCCGGCAGCGTTCGGGAATGCATGTGCATGATATTACTGCAAAGATTTAGTAGAATGGCAAATGCGAAAATGAGTGAATACGCACAATATGGTCATGCGCGCCTAGCAGCTGCGGAAGCTACGAGCGCTGCTTGCTTGAGTGCATGAACATGCACACACGCATCCTGTTGTAGTAAAGTATCCATGGCATTCATGATCGTGCAGTCCATGGTATTCAAGGATGCGGATGCAAAGTACGCAGTACTGTGGCAGGCCAGCAGCGCACTAAGTAGCGTACAACTGTCTTGTGCGTAATTCGTCTTTGCAAATCCACTACGCTTCTTTGTCGGCGTCAAGCCGCCGAGACTATTTTATGTGTGCTGTTGTCAGCACCGTGTGCGATATGTATATGTCTGGAGTTGAGTGTGTGCAACAGACAAAACCCGGCCTCAATGTGCAGCCATCCCATCGGAGGCATGTACTCACTAACAGTGACCTTCGGTCGAGGTCGTTAAGGTCATTGGAGCACAAACGAGTATATGCGCAATCGTCGACACCACCTGGGCGCATGTAAACAACAATTCTGCCATGTGCACAGCGACGTGCTAAACTTCAAGGCCAAATGTTTGGCGTCACACTGATGTGTGATCGTCAGCAGAGTGGAATAAGTGAAGCCATCAGACCTCGTGCAAAGTGCACTCAGAGATGGCCATCAAAGCATCTGTTATGCACGGACGCCTGTAGGACCATACTGTTGTCGCAGCGGGCATCAGCAGCACTAAGCTTTCACCGATGCCTATCGTGTGCAGGAGCGGCGCTGGGCCGTCAGGCGACTATGTCGATACATCCCTCAGCAGACTGTGACGCAAGCACCAATCGCCTGCATGCCACATATCTGGTATGTTTGAAAGCCAAATTGAGGATTCAACCAATACATGGGCACCACAACGCCAAACGCACTGCTAGAATCCTGGCCTGCAGTTCGGAGTCTACGAGTCGGACGTCATGTATGCAGGACGCAAGGTGGCAGCAATATCTCCCCATCAGGAAAATCCGATTTGATGATCTTCTGCAGCAGACATCACAAGAAAAGAATGGCCTGCCTTTTGGACTAAATACATGCATGTAAATCATTTACAGGTCCCAAGGTCGCAGCCATTGTCGGCAACGTCCGACGGTGTTTCCGGAGTGTTGCGTCGTTACGCAGTCATCAGCTGCAAGGCGCGCAGTCTCTACATGATTACTTTTTGACTGCCAAAAAGTAGTACAATAGCCCTCCTGCGATCAAGGTATTTGCAATCAAAACAGGGGCTATGTACTGAGAGTATCACTTGATTTCCTCAATACAGCAGACAAGACTGCACTCACGCACATCGTACTCCACTCCAGGCTGCAACTCTTGCTCCAAGTCTTGATATCCTCCGTCATCCGCGGACCGCTTTGACTGGTGCACCCCCATCCCTCGAGCTGTCAAGGATTGAAAAAAGAACATCAGATTTAAGTTGGTTCTCAACTTCAATTCCTCTGCTCATGGGACCTCCGTGCTCGAGAGAGAGAAGCGCAACAACACGCACGCAGGCGCACAGTGTCAAACAGGAGGTCCATCAACTTCACAAGGTCAGCATTGTGCTTTGCGACACGCTCGTTCGCGCACCAGCTACTGGTGCTTGGTGCTGTATACGGGTTGCTAGCACATTCAACTTTTCAAACGTGCTGACTCTGGTTACAAAGAGAGGGGTTATCGACATTGCAGGATCGGAGTGCATGCTTCGCGATATCGTGTGCGCAACAGCTGATACTGGTGTCATGGTGGCTTGTCTACCGCAATGTAGGGCTGATTGACAGGACTTGACAGGAGCAGATGACGGAAGTGCAAATATGGTAGTCTTGACGGAAGTGCAACGATGGTAGTCTTGGACTTGACACAAAGCGTTCGGCTCTGTCAGGAACTGCTAATGTATGTGCTGAGCGCATCTGCTGCTTTCGTTAATGACAGTGTGCTGAGCATCTGTTGCTCTTGTTGCGAAGAAAACTTTGCTTCAGAAGGCATGGCACGCAAGCGGCGAGGCCGCCGCCGCGGACGCTGGTCTCAGCACCCCGACTGGCACGTGTACTACCGGCAGGCAAATGAAGAAGATGCCAAACAGGTGCCTGCCAGACACCTACTCCCACTGCTACTCAAAGTCAGGTTACAGCCTCTGTCTCCACCCAGATTTCACATGCAGTGGTGGACACGATGCCAGAGCACATTCATTCCCCCATGGATTCGGCGCATGATCATGTTCGAGCTATAAAGTATTTGGCGGGAGGCACAACGCACCAACACATGCGCTTCTGCAAATTAGCCTGGCTAATGGCAATCTGTGAGTGAAGAGCGTTTCGTACTGCATCTCTCTGGAAGGTGGGGTAACTTTGCTCAAGCGGGAATGCTGCAAGCCAGTGAATGCGAACCCTCTGATGCCATGCATGCACATGTGGGGAGGGAAGCACGCAACGGAAACGCTGCGTTGCCAATCCACTGACTTTGCAATGGAGATCGGCTGCACAACTACATCTACTCCACACCTGTGTGTGTGCTGCAATAATTTGTGGGTGTACTTTTTATTAATTCCCGCTCAGGGCGCGAAACAGCCCAGTGAATGGCATCTAATGTGAAGCTTGCTGTACGGAATCTACATGTTGTCTGACATTTTGAAAGTGTCTCAACGACAACCACTCAAACGCCGCCGCCGTGGTGTACCTGCGCAGGCTGAGATGGAGAGGGAGATCGAGGAGCAAGACGCACAGCACCAAGCCGACCTGGCCGAACGCGGATCTCAGCTTGAATGCAGAGTCGCCTTTGTGGGCAACCTGCCATATAGTGCCACAGCGGCGCAACTGCAGGTGAATTTGCTGTCGAGATCAAGATGCTAGTAGGTAAGGGGCTCGCTGGTGGTGCGCGTCTGAACTGCAGTGCCATGCCGGTGGTGCAGCTGTGGTCAGCAACAAGGCACTGCAAACATTCAGGGCTTGGCAATGAACTGAAGAGTTTGTTTTTGTGTAGGGCCTACAGCAATCAGCTGTTCCGCGTTTGTATGCAGCTCATGTTGGTTGACAGGTCAGATGCTGGCAGCTCAATGCATCACAGCATCCCTGCCTCTACATAAAACACCATCAGGACTTTAGCATTCAAGCCATGGCCCATGGCCAAAGCTTGTTTTGATTCAATGATCTTGTCGGTCGTTCCAGCTGTGGCTTCCGAGCCTAGGCTACCATTGCCAGTGTGCTGACCTGACATGTTTGTCGAAAAAGCCGGTCATATGCGGCTCTTGCGAAGTGAGCATGCTCATGGTAGCAACGTTAGCATTCTATTGCAGACCTAGTCATGCAGGCTCTTGTATGCTATGAACAATGTCAGCCTGCAATTATATGCTAAAGTACTGGTGCTTGTGCACATTTTATTGATACTTGTGCACATTGATGGTTGTGCAGAGTCCACCCAGCGTGAATCTAGGTTAAAATTGGCTCAAGATGGCGTTGAGACTTGCTTAATGCCCTGATGCAATCTGCTCCATCTGACTTTGCTCTCAAGCGCATGACTTGTTGCACCTTGCGGTGCCTGATCATGATGCTACAGCTTTTCCTGGAGCAGCGGCTGCAGGCCAGCACCATACCTCGCATGAGCGGAGAGGTAAGCCGGGAGTAAAGAATTCAAATGCACAGGCATATGCACAATCGCTGTGAGTAACTTTCAAATCACTGAGCCGATACTGCCTGCAGACCTCAAGCTGGGGAAAAAGATGTGGTGTTGTCGCTAACACACAAAAGAGGCTCATGAGACTTGCCGTTGTCGACTGCAGGGGGGTAGTAGAATTCTTAAGCTGCAAGTAAAGCAACTCGTAGATAGAACCCCAGAGATGTATTTCCCCACCCCTGCAGCATGCACTGAGAACTGCACCTCATCACAGTGCAAATAGCTGGCATTGTCATCAGTATCGCATTGCAAAGGCTTTTATGAATGTACGCTCATCATGATATCAGCACAGGTTTGGGGTACATGGCGTGTCGAACTTGCACCAGCTACTGTAGTTACTGGTCTGCTGCACAAGCCAGCAATGCCGACTTGCGAGCATCAACAATGCATGTACAAGGAGTATCGACAAACATCCTCGCCTGAATCATTGCTATTTTGCCAATCACATTCATGCTTGGCAGATGGTCATCCCGTAGCAGCCATGAGGGTTGTGCAACATTGAGTGTAGCTCGAATGCGTTTCATGAGTGTGGGCGTGACACGGCGTGTGGACCGCCTGCTACAGACTGTGCATCAACATGCCACCTGCCAAGCATAAATGTCCCCCGGCTGTGCCTGACGTGGGCGCCGCTGCCAAGGTCATCTCTCATATGGCCTTGGTCATGCAACGCGGGCTTGCTGCTGTTGCCAATATGTGCTCCCTGCGCTGCACCGTGTCACGATAGGCCCTGGTGGTGCACGTGGACCTGAAGATGTCAAAGGGGTTTGCCTTTGTCGGATTTGCCAGCACAGAGTGCAAGGAGTATCTGAAGCTGGCCGCAGCGCGCATTCCGGGCCTTCTCTTCTTGGGCCGACGGATGAGAGTGAACGACTCGAAGGGAAGGCCCCATTCAAAAATGGCCCGAGCGTTGCTTGCGCGCTCTTTCCAAGGCGTTGAGGCGCCTGATGAAAAAGTGGCCTGCTCAGGGCTGCAGCTGTGTACGCATTGGCCGCATCAGGTATGTCCAAATTGCTGTCAGTGTTGGCTTGTGATGCTGTGTGCCTGGTTCAGTATGTAGGTACAACAATGCATTAGCGCAAGATCAGTTTGATGCAGTATGGGGAGGTCCGAGCGGAAAGTCGAGAGGGTGCACAAGCAAGCGCAATTGGCATGAGCATGTGTGACACCAATGCCGCATCACCATATGCTTCTGCAGCGTGCGTGCAGTGCTTTTACCGCTCGTGCTGACGTTCATATCGGAAGGATCCGATGCCCAGCTATGAGCTGTGCTTCACCCATCTCCTGGCCAGTGCGCATGGCAACGTGATGATCACTCTATGACATGCTCAACCAACCTCAACGAGTGGATACGCAGCAGGCACTGTAGCGCTGTTGCAGGCATCAAAAGGCGCTGTTCCACTCGTCATGCGGTGATCCCGTTCTCAGTACCAATGCGGTACGCCAATGAGTGTGTCTTCTGCAATGGCCGCCGTGTGTGTACACAGATGACGGCGCTGCTGCAACTCCGTGAAGCGGACAATGTGTGCATCTACATTGATGGCATCACCCGCACCTTGAATGTGGAGTTTAGTCCACTTGCGTCACGATACTGCACGACGCTGGCAAGCCTAGGTCAGTCCTGCACATGACTTGACACGAAACTGCAACTTAATGATCGTGCGCTACATAATGTCATATGACAACCGAACGGTCAACGGCTGGGCCTTAAAGGCACCATATACTGGTGTTGCAGGCGCTGTGTGCAATGCAAGCATTTGTTGAGCTGCTCATTCGGATGCTACTGCTCTGCCTTGTGTGCAGCCGTGTCATTTGTGCGCAAGTCTAGACAGCTGAATGCTCTGAAATACATGACGTCCTGTACAGCAGCTGCCAGTGCTGCAGTGCTCCTCCAAAGAGCAGTGTGATTCAAGGAACATGGCTTTACACAGATCATAAATGTTGTAACTTTTCTCATGCCCCCTCACAGAGCATATAGAAACAGCGCACAACTGTATGCCAGAGAGCGGAAGCTAGCTGGAGCACAATGGCATTGTGCTAGGTTGCCCATGCTCATGCACGCATTGCTCAGCAGATGCACGTGTATTGTCTGAGTCGCAACCATATATGCCATGGTATGCCCCGCGACACTGCCATCAACTTGTACGGATGTCGCTCTGCAGGCCTGGCTTAGGGAATTATCTATTGCAAGACTCAATCGGCACAGCCAGCCAGCCTGAAAAAATAAGCCTACGACAAAATCACATTATGTAAGCATGGCGCCGGCGGTGATCCCTTGGCTTTCGCGCACGCGCATGCAGGCTACAGCTTGGACGGTCTCATCGATGATTTCTTTGACTCGGAGACCGAGACGAAGTACAAGGCGCAGCTGCGGTTTTCCGATATCATGAGCCGCAGGGGCGTCGAGCTCAAGAAAGGGCCTGATGACAGCATGGCGCTGGTGCTGACGCTGCGGAGGCCACCGCACCTGTACCAGATGAAGTGAGCGGCTGCGGAGGTCATGCGATGTGTGTGCAACTTTGCAACGTGTGCAACTGTGCAATGTCACCTGTTCAAGGCATGCCACGCTCTTGGTTGAGCCTCACAAGGTCAAGCTTGAGCTTGTCAACAAAGGACACGGCAAACCTCACAGCAATGCCATGTGGGAGTGTCAATCGCAGTCTTTACGTGTATAAGCGTATATGAACAGGCCAAAGGTATGAAAGCTTGAGTAAAGGCATTGTACTATGTAGTACTTCGAAGTAGTACTTCTGTGTATGCCAACGAAGCCATGGTGATGTCACGTACTTCAAGTATGTCATGCCTGACTATGCTTGAACGCCATCTGGCCCTCGTTTGCTATGAGAGAGGACCCAGAATCATGCCCACGTACGTGCCCGCATATGCGATGTGCGTGTGCATGGGTGTACGCGATGGGATGCACGTCTGCAGTTACGTCATTGGATTTCTTGATTGGGCTGAGGGGCAACAGAACCCATTTCACCATGATGAATCCACATGATTCTTGCCCGTGACAAATGCGCGCGATTTGATACGACGCTTTGTAGTATGTATATACATAGATGTACTCTGCAATACTTCAACAAGCCAGTGACTCTGCGCACGCTCCGGCGCTGCTGCAGGCCACCAAACGCTTTGCAGAAAATGGGCTTGGAGCCTTATGATGAGCGCGACGACCGCACCTGGACGAGAACTTCTGAGCAGCATGGCGCACAGGTAGGAGTCCCCCAATGATCATCTCAGTGTCGAGAGTCCATAGTGCACGCGCCGCAAGCGCGGATTCCGTATACTGAGCTGTGCCTGAAGGCCAAACCCTCCTGATGTCTTCAAGTAACACGCGGTCGCATGGTGTTACGCCACTCTGCACTGCACGAGATGTATTCAGTCGTGTCGTATCTGGTGGGTCGCCCCATATGTATGTACTTTTAGAAAATTCTCGCTCAGGGCGCGAAATAGCCTAGATGATGTATCTAGTTCCAACAGTTGCACCATATCTCAGCACCTTATTAGGTTGTGTCACCACGCTCGAAGCATAGTGACACTTCAGAACTGGCGTTTTGCACCTGCCACCAGGCGGGGGCCATGCGGCACGCTCACTACTTGCTGCTTATGTTATCATGTTTGTGTACATCTGCTGTGTACTTGACTGGTTTTAAAAAAGAGGTCGTGAACCCGACAGTTGTGCTTGTGACGAGGCCGCCTGACTTTGTGGACAGTGTGTATTTGCAGTTGAGCTTCATTGTGCTCAGTGTCCACTGCTGACGAACATGCAGCATGCATATGGCGATGGCACAGAACGGCCAGCACCCGAGCAGGCAGTGCTCAGCTGGTGATGCCAGTTTCAATTGCGCACAGGCACCATAGTATCACACAGGCAGTGTCTGCACAAGTAGCGCATGCTTCTGTCTTAAGTGGGGTTTTTTCTTGTCCGTGAGGCTACTTGCATTTACATAGTGCACTAGCTGCGTACATTTTATTACTTCTCGCTCAGGGCGCAAAAAAGCCCTGATGCATAGTGGATGTCCAGCTTGCAACCAGAATCGACATGTGTCTTTGTGAACACCTTGAAAGTGCCTCAATGCGCATGTACTTATTTATTCAGCCTGCAGATGGTACATGTAGGCGATTTACACACAGCAGTGGCATTGCTCTGAGAGCCCACGGCTCATGCTTGAACTGCAAATGTTCAGCTTCAAGCGCTGCTCACACCGTTTCTTCTCTCCTGGTCAGGAAGCATTTGGGCGGTGTCTCGTGTGGCACCTACCAGTGCGTGATGGTCACTCAGCAGCGCTCACCAGACTCGTGCAGCTCGCGCACGCGGCGCGCCTGTGCCGGACGCGCGAGGTGTACCTGAACACCATGGACAAGCTCGACCCCGTTTTTGCTGCGCCAGTGCTCGCGGAGTCTCCCTTTGGCGCCTGCGCGCCAGCCGCCCTACAGGCGCGTAAGCGTGCCGAGCACTCGCAAACAGTACTTCAAGTTGCTGAGTTCCGGTACCGTAGCAGCGGTACTAACCCAAGAGCGTTGCCGAGATGTAACAAAGACAGTTCTGGGAGGCGAAAGCACTTCAGAGGAGGTGCAGCTAGCCTGTTCCGGAATGGGTGCAAATCTCCTGCCTCGCTGTCGCTATGGTGCCGGCATGCTGATTGCATCTCCACTGGCGCGTCTGCCGAGCACTGGTGCGTCTGCCAGGCGTCGCTGAGCGCTGCTGCTCGCTGACTAGCACACACTGCGCTGCGCAGCAATGGCGTGTGTAGATGCACTTCAAGACTCGCCATCAGATGGGTACTACTATTAGCTGACTGTGAACGAGACATTGGAGGCACTACCAATGCCGACGACGTACCGCCGCATTGCCTATGGTGATATCAACGCTAGCACACCTGTAGCGCCGGTGGTCAATGCTTGGTAAACAGCACCGCCAGTGAGACGATTGTGTTGCGCATGCATGCAGCGCACAGGGCGCGGCTTGTCACAGCGTTCACATTACAGCGCGCGCTGAGGGCACTGCATGCGCGGCCGCTGGCTTGCCCGCAGCGAGCAACGCTCAGCAAGGCCATGCGCACCAAGCTCATGCCTATGTACTGCAGAACCGCTGCAACATCAACACCAGAACTCATCCATTGTTATGGCCACCAGTCTCACCTGCAGTGCGTGTGCACCAGTGAGCAGCAACGCCAACACTAGAGCCCCCCCATAATCATAATTATCATGGCCACCTGTCTCACCTGCGTATGCACCAATGACCAGCCCATGCGTCCAACAGAGCGTCTGCTGCTTGTCGCATGCAGCTGAGCGCGCGCGCGGCGAGGCTGCCGTTCGCGCTCCAGTACGCACTGTGCTGCGCCGTGTTGGCGTACAAGATGGACGTCCTGGCCGTCGGCACCGCGCTGAGCGCTGCCCTGGAGGAGGCGCCCGAGGCAGACGCCGTGCTGGCGCTGCTCGACATGGCCAACCACGCCCGGCAGCGCTTTCAAGGTACGCATGTATTGACTGTTCACAATGCTGCAGGCACTCAGTCTGCTGCTCTTTCAAGGTCGGTGCCGGCTGGTCACAGTGCTGCAGGGCACTCGGTCTGCTGAAAGTGCTGAAGATTTTGTTCGATCGTGGCCTGAAAGCATTTGGAGGTGACATGCTGTCAAACTTGCATGCAGATGCAACCCACAGGCGCAACTGCGCGTGTCCTGGTCACCTCGGTCATTGTTTTTGGAGGGTGGTGTGTCGCATATGTGTAGTGAAGCCGTACAATCGACCGCAGTCAGAGCCACACCTTGCCTGCAGAATGAGGTCGCCATGGCTGGAACACCTTGCACGCTTGCATACGGTCTGCGAACCGCCGTGCTCTGGTGCACCGGCTGTGCCACCAGTGGGGCTTAGCGACGGCATCGCACATGATCACGGTGCAGGCATATCGCTGCGGCTGTGCCTGCTGGAGTAATCAAAGACGCCTCGGCATTCTGCCGCGCACCACATGTAACTGCCGCTGCAGACCCGCTCGCCTTCGTCGCCGCCGCGCTGGCGCGCACCTACGCCGCGCCGCCCTCCGCGACGAACGACTCCGACTCCGACTCGGACGGCGACAGCGCCGCCGCCGCAGCAGCAGCAGCGCTCAACCTGGACCCCGACGACCCGCTCTTTGGCGTCGACCGGCCGCAGTCGCTCATCATGGTGCCGCGCGCGTTTGTCACGCCGCTGCGCGTCATCGTGCTGCCGCCGGAGCAGGAGGGCCTCAACCGCGTGCTGCGGCACTACCGCGAGTTCGGGCACCGCTTCCTGAGGGTCGCGTTCAGGTAGAGCGCGGCTGGGGGCTGAACGGCGCTGGCATGCGCGGTGCCTCGTCGTGACTCATTCTGGCCTGTCACCCAACTATTCTTTTTCTCAAAGTATTATAGAGGGCCCCGACCGCGTGCTGCGGCACTACCGCGCGTTCGGGCACCGCTTCCTGTGGGTCGTGTTCAGGTACCGTGCGGCTTGGCTCTGTAAGGGCGTGTGCAGTGATCCGTGGCGACTCATTCTGGCCTGTCCCCCAACTATTCTTTTTCTCAAAGTATTATAGAGGGCCCCAATCGCGTGCTGCGGCACTACCGCGCGTTCGGGCACCGCTTCCTGAGGGTCGCGTTCAGGTACCGTGCGGCTTGGCTCTGTACGGGCGTGTGCAGTGATCCGTGGCGACTCATTCTGGCCTGTCACCCAACTTTTCTTTTTCTCAAAATACTATAGAGGGCCCCAACCGCGTGCTGCGGCGCTACCGGGGGGGGGGTTCGGGCACCGATTCCTGCGCGTCGCGTTCAGGTATAGCGCGCGGCTTGGCCTGAGCGGTACTGGCTGAACTGGTAGGTATATACCTACCAGTTCATGCTACCATGCCATGTCTCCAGCTCATACTTGGCAGTCGTACTTGTGGGTCATATTTGGGGGCCATACTTAGGGGGTCATACTTGGGGGTCATACTTAGGGGGTCGTACTTGGGGGTAAATCTCAGGGGTCATACTTAGGGGCTATACCCGCGGGCGGTGTCACACTGATCATGTGAGGGATTGTATGTTCAAGTTGAATGACTATTTTGGCTCTCTTTCTGGTATGCAGTCCATAATTAGGAAACAGGGGTGGTCTCATTTACTTGCGAGACGCCACGTTTGCCGGCAAACCATCCGCCGTTTGCCGTCGCCCGTCGGTTTGCCAGCGACTTGCCAGAATGTTCTGCGGCAAGCGTGCGGCGATCGTAGTGAAAGCCACTTGAGCCTGTGAACGCTGGCTGACTTCCGAGGTCTCGCCATTTGCATTTGCCGGCTGATGGGGATGAGAAATTGCCAGATCATTGCTAAAAAAAGGTTAACGGATGTTGAGCACCTGACAGCTGTGACTTGAGCTGAACTGTACACAAAGCAAGAGTGCGCCTGGGCTGGAGCGGTGCAGTGACGCTGGCGCATGTGGCCTTGGGCTTCTTAAAAGTTTAAAAGTTAAAAGTGCTGCATGCAGTCCGCCAATCGCTGGACTCCACAGCTTAAGTTCTCCAACGGCCGGTCGATTGCCACCCCCTAGGGTACTGCTGCTGCAGCTTGCAGCAGCACAACGAGCAGAAATGGCGCACTTATTAATCTCAGAGGCTACTAAGTGGGCACCTTCAAGCTAAGGCCAGGGACGCTGGCGTGCAGATCATTTGTGTTTCAGATGCAGCACTTGTGTTTTGCACCAGCTGTTGAGAGGACAACTACAACAAGCCTTGGGGTGTTGAACAAAGTCCAGAAGCAGTGAAACAAAGCAGCATGCTGCAACTTAAACAAAACACAGTTGACATGATGGGTTTGAGCCAGACCAACTTGTGTGGTACTGGTGAGTGAAGCATCACAGACCTGAAAGCGTCACAGGGTCGACACTAGGAGATTTACAGCATTGTGGTCCATCCCGTGGTCTGTCACATTCTGGTATGTGATCCATTCTAGTGCAGTTCATTCCTGCATCTGTACCTATTCTGCGCTACTGTGCGCTGGCACCAGAACAGACCGAAACTACACACAGAACTCTAGAGGACAAGAGTCACAGCACCGTAATCGGCGAGTTCTGGTGCTACTAAACAGCCTGGTGTCACTGGCCACTGCCAGAGTGCTATGGCAGTCATTGCTTCATGGTGTTTGCATTCCCGTGGCAGTCATTGGTTTCTGATGAATGAAGGAAAGGGTTTGGCTGTGAACGGCTTAGCTGTGGCATTCACTGCAGTGGCATGGCAGGCAAATCCGTTATATGGTATATCCTTATCTAATAGCATACTTGAAGCACCAACAAAGTGGAGGTGATGGCCACTGCAGCCTCCATTGTCAAACCGCCTTTTGAGTTGAGATTAACCATTGTCCTTCTTCCTGTTCTGTGTGTGACCATGTCGTGACAAGCGGTAATCGGAAGTGAACGCGCAGTTTGTGCAAGCAACGAGATGGTCATTCGGGACACTTGTCCCTGTAACGTGTGCGGCAACTTTCGGCGGCGCAGAGGCTCCAGCGCCGGGTGCCATTGGCTCAGCTGAGCGCCTGTTCGCCATACCACTTCGACCTCGCAACTTGAAGCTGTCATGATTGGCGGATGCCACTGGTGAACACGCCGCCTGTACCACCAACGAGCAAATCTTGCATGTACATGTAGCTGTAATTCATGCAGCAAATGGCTGGCGGCACAGGCAGTCAGGCGTGCCCCATTGGCTCAGCTGAGAGCTTGTCCAACAGATTCTGAGTCTGGAGTACCACTTCAAGCCCGCAAGCTGTCATGACCGGCGGTTGCCGCTGATAGCCGCAGCCTGCACAAGCAATGAGCTGGTCATTCATGGGGCCTACATGCGTCTGCAACCTGCGCGACCGCTGGCGGTGTTGCAGCAGCGTGGGGCGGATGCCATTGACCCAGCTGGGTGCTTGTTTGGCATAGTCAATCAACCTGACGGGCTGTCATGGTTGGCGGGGCAGATTATGAACGCGCAGCTCGTGGAAGCGGAGGACCAGCAATTTTTAAAGCCCAGATGTGTTGTAAATTGCATGACAGCTGACGGATTTTCAGCAGATCAGTGCCAGGTGCCACTGGCTCAGGCGAAGACTCATCTTGCCGGACACTCAAATCCTGCGAGCTGTCATGACCGGCAGATGCCACTGGTGAAAAGTGCAGCTTGTTGCAAGTGATGAGTAGCAAGGTTTGGAAGCCTTTGTGCGTCTGTGACATGTGCAGCAACTAGCGGCCGCGCGGAGGCTCGGTTCGGGTGGCACAGGCTGGCTCAGTCGCTTGTCTGACGCACCACTTCAACACACGAACTTTCATCATTGGCGGTCGCCGCTGGTGAAGGCGCAGCCTGCGCAAGCGATGAGCTAGCAAGTCATCAAGCCAATACGTGTTTGTATCTTGAGTGGCAGCTGGCGACGTTGCAGCAGATCAGGGCGGGTGCCGCTGGCTCCGTCGAGTGCCGCCTTGTCTGACACTTCACTTAGTCTATTCCATTTGTCATGAGTGGTGGACCCCGATGGTTAACGCGCAGCTTGTGCAAGCGATGCGTTGGTGGCTTGTGAAGCCTGCATGTGTCTATAACCTGCAGGGCAGCTGACGGCGTCACAGCAGCTCCAAGTCACGTGTCACTGGTTCAGCTGAGCGCCAGTGCGGCATAACACTTCAATCCTGCATGCTATCATGACATATGCATCCTGGATCTGGAGCAGTGCTGCTGTCTGTTGCCAACCCCGAACCCTCATGCTGCCTTGCTCGCCTCAGCTGATGGTGTATGCGCGCGCTGCGTCGCCGAAGTTAGCGTTAGGATCAGGAGTACTACTAGCAGAGGTCAGGGGCAGGACAGGACTGCGCCTAGCCTAAGGGTTAATATTATACAAAGGCCCCCTGGGGCAGAATCAGGGTTCACCGCGTGCTGATGTCGCCAGCCTGCAAGTGATCAGTGAATCTCAAACTGGCGTTAACTTATTGAATCATTATTCATATCTAGCAAGTTGATGCCTGTGCAGGTTGCATGCTCTCATGACTGCAGTAACCGCTTATGCCTGCAGTAACCGCTTCACCGTTGTGCACATGTGCGCACCAAATGAGACAGTTCCAAATGTCAGAGCGAAGGAGTCAGGATGGCAGATGCCAAGCTTGCTGTTGAAATAAGAACATAGTACCACGCAGCTGCGCACTTGGAGGGCAAGGGTGTCCCAGGTGACCGTGAGATCGCAGGGCCCGGTGATCTGAGCGGAGCTGCATCTCTCTCGATCAGCTGAAACCAGACACTCGCTGATGAGAACGTGGCGATACCGTAATTATCTTGATACTGCTGCAGAGCGCACCTAATCATCTCTGCGCCGCCATCAAAGCTGCCTCCACCCAGCCACACGTTCCAAGCACAGGTCACCCGCACTTGTTGAACTGATTACCGCAGTTTGTTTGCCGCTGATGCACCGTAAAGCGATGTTACCGCCGCAGCGTACCGTTGTTGTCATTCCAAGGCTGGTCCGCTTACACGCTGTGCAGCCAACATGCCTGTGTGCGAGGCTTTGGACTAAGGACAGTAGACGGCGGAACATCCGGGGAACCCCATGAACACCCGGCATACTTTCTTGCTTCCGAATCTGCGCTGTTATTAGAGCAGCACTATATATATCTGCACTGTATTAGAGCAGCACGATAAGCGCCTTGCGATTTGCGATGAGGCTTAAGTGATAGGACAGCAAGGCACTACACGTCGTTTGCGGTGTGCGTTTTGCAATGAGACCTCGTTCTGAATATCTGATTGGAACAGCAAGCACTATACGTCGTTTGCGGTTTGCGGTTTGCGATTAGACCTGAGTCCTGCAACCTGCTTGAACAGCAAAGCGCTACACGTCGTTTGCGGTTTGCGATTTGCGATCAAAACTTGAGTCCTGAACATCTGCAGCAGGGCAGCAAAGCGGTAGACTCGTTTGCGGTTTGCGATTTGCGATTAGACCTGAGTCCTGAACATCTGCAGCATGGCAGCAAAGCGGTATACTCGTTTGCGGATTGCGATTTGCGATTAGACCTGAGTCCTGGAACCTGCGGAGACAGCAAAGCGCTGTTCGTCGTTTGCGGTATGCAATTTGCGATTAGACCTGAGTCCTGAACATCTGCTGCAGGGCAGCAAAGCGGTAGACTCGTTTGCGGTTTGCGATTTGCGGTTAGACCTGAGGCTGTCAGTGAGCCCTGAACATCTGCTATTTGTCGCTTGCGGTTAGCGGCAATGCGATTTGCGAGTAGCGGCTTGCGGCAATGCAATTTGCGAGTAGAACTTGGAGTCCTGAACGTCTGCTTCAGGGCAGCGTAGCACTATATGTTGTTTGCGGTTTGCGATTTGCAATTAGACCTGAGTCCTGGACATCTGCAGCAGGGCAGCAAAGCGGTAGACACGTTTGCGGTTTGCGATTTGCGATTAGACCTGAGTCCTGGAACCTGCGGAGACAGCAAAGCGCTGTTCGTCGTTTGCGGTATGCAATTTGCGATTAGACCTGAGTCCTGAACATCTGCAGCAGGGCAGCAAAGCGGTAGACTCGTTTGCGGAGACCTGAGTCCTGAACATCTGCAGCAGGGCAGCAAAGCGGTAGACTCGTTTGCGGTTTGCGATTTGCGGTTAGACCTGAGGCTGTCAGTGAGCCCTGAACATCTGCTATTCGTCGCTTGCGGTTAGCGGCAATGCGATTTGCGAGTAGCGGTTTGCGGCAATGCAATTTGCGAGTAGAACTTGGAGTCCTGAACGTCTGCTTCAGGACAGCGTAGCACTATATGTCGTTGGCGGTTTGCGATTTGCGATTAGACCTGAATCTTGAACATCTGCAGCAGGGCAGCAAAGCACAACACATCGTTTGCGGTTTGCGATGTGCGATTAGACCTGAGTCCTGATCATCTGCATCAGAACAGCAAAGCACTACTATACTTAGTTTGCGGTTTGCGATTTGCGATTAGCCCTACGTACTGATTCTGTATTTAGACAGCACGTCGTTGGCGGGTTACGATTAGCAATCAGGCCCGTTTTGCAAAGTGAGTGTTTGGACAATAAAGCACTACACGCCGTTTAAGGTTTGCGATTCGCTGTTAGATCTCGGTACTGCAACGTGTACTCCAATGGTAGCAGTGCTGCAGTCGTTTGCGATTCGCGATTTGCGATTAGGCAGTTCACCAGCGGCAACTGTACGAACTTCAACATGACATCGTGCTGCTGTTCCTTTTCTGTAGGTGGACGGTGACAGCCGATGGGTGGCGGGGACGTAGCCAGGATCGGGACGCGTGGGACACGGCTGGACCAAGCGGGGTCCAGCCCTAAACAATCGGTAATTGCCCAACTGGCCCTTATTTGCCGAGATCAGAGGTGCAGGTTTCACGTTTTGATACAGTGAGACACCCTGCGGTCTTTCTTCATGAGACATTTGGTGTTTCATGTAGTTTTCTCATCTCTTTAATTAGGTAAAGCCTGTTGTTTCCTTTGTCCCAGAATAAATGTCTGTTGGAGTACTTGGAGAGCTGATCGACGAGGTTGAGTGAAATTGTTGATGACACCAATTACTGCATGGGACTAGCCTGTCCTGATCCTGCCCCAAATGTCCTGCCCCAAGCAACCCCAAAGCGTCACATGGACCAATGCGTATACATGTGAAGAGTACATTGATTCTGAAAGTGGAAGTTGGCTTTGGCAGAGAGAAGTCAGCGTTCACTTCTTAAGAAAGTCTACATGCTCGGTGTCCTGCATGGCACGCATTGCGGTCAGCTGCTTTCGTTTGAACGAGTCCAGTCTGGCTGGCTCTTCAGCGTACGAATGTTTGCATCCGACTGCTTGTTGTCATATGTAGGGATGTGCCATTCCGTATATTTCAAGCTAATATATACCGTATATACACGTACATACTGTACATACACCGTATTTTGACGTACATTTTCATATGTAACAAAGCAAGTGCAAGCCCGCGACAGCAACAATCATCAAACTTCAACAAGAGGTTGTAGTTACAACAGCAGCACTCTTTGCAGGACCTGCAGATGCGTTGCAGGCATTTTTTAATGACAGATGCTCTATCTTAAGTTCCTTGAACGTATCTTGCGCACACCTAGGGGATTTCAATATGGGGGGATAGGGGGCAGCTGTGCACCCGCGGTGGTTTATGTACTCTCGAGCAGTGCGAGCATGACCTCCTCATCAACCATCCCGGAAAAGTCACAATCATTGGCTGTAATGTACATGAGCTTTTGCGCCCTGTCTATGGCAAGACTGCTGCGGCACTTAGGATACATCCTACCCCACAAGGACCAGTTGCGCTCGCTGGAGCATGCAGTTACGTGGACAGAGAGCAGGCGCACAGCTACCCGAGATATGTGTGGAAAGTCGACCGTGCCAATAGTCTGCCACCACCCACGGCGCATGCGGCTAGACACGACCTGTAATTTTCCAGCTGGTGACGGCGTGCGCGTCACAAGTGCTGGCAAATCATCACACAGTGCAGGCCTGAGCGCACCAAGCTTAAGCTGGTCAGCTCCTGCACAATGCTAGCTTCATTTGAAGTGCCACCCAGCTGAACAAGGCACTTCCTCACTGCCTCAATCTCAAAAAGCTCGAACTCCCCAAACGGCAAGAACCCATACGCCACCCTGCCGCCGCCAGTGTATGGGATCTAGTACCCAAGCAGTTGGCATGACCTTGGTACGATGCACCTTATAACGCCGCTCAAAGAGAGGTAACTTTCTCACGCCCTCCACTAGCAAAACTGCCTATCAAAATCACTTGCGTGCGCAAGCAGCTGCTTCCATAGAGGATACATCTGGCTAAGCATTGGCTTATCTGCCTCAAGCTGGTGGATAGCATCACTGATTGGCGCCACTAGTGCCTTGAGCAGCGCAGCCTCCTCGAAGAAGTAGTATGCGGACGCACGGCTGGTGTTGGAGGCTGCAAGGCTGCATGAATAGTCGAGCCGCACCGCCCAATTGCTCTCATCGAGCACCACCTCAAACGCGCCCCACCATGAAGCCCGCCCCTCGCTATTTTGATTGGAGAGCGCTCCATACAGCTTCCAAGCGTCTGCACAGGCGTGGCTGTCATTACTTGGCGTGCACTGACCCGTTGTACGGCACATACGGCTCGCTCAGGCAGCATGACATGGCGTATACGGAAAGTACGGGGTATGTACGTACATACCGTATAAATACGTGATACGTATGGCACAACCCTAGTCATATGCAAACTCTCCGGCCGCGCGCTTGCGCGTATTGGCGTCCGACCTTTACGGATCTCGCGGCCTCGTTATGGCAGCTTCGGCCTTTCGCTGTACATTTCGCTGAGTGTCCTTCTGCGCGACGGCCAAACGCTGCATCGGCACTTTGTCGGGCACTCCATGCTGCGCGCGTTGGGTCGGATCGCAGGCTGAGCATCATCGCCTGTGCCAGGCACCGTTCACGTGGTGCACGGTGTGCAATCGCGGCCTGATCACTGACGACTTCTACTGCCATGTGATCATGGGTAAAGCGTACAGCTGTCTCGGCATCAGACACCAGCGTGCCTACTGCAGTTGACAGTTTCTGTTGCTGCTGCGCGTCAAAGCGCGAGCTGAGGCGGGTTATCTCACGGCGCATATCGCCGAGCCCCTGCAGCTTGCCGCTCTGTAACTGCATGTATGTCTCTGCATACCCTGTTGCTGGAAAACGCTCATCGCGCCTGTCGCTTGCTGCAGGTTGCTGGTGGGCCAGGCCTTCGAGTGCACCTTGAATGAGACCGGGGTGCTCGCGCAGTCCACCTTGTCACCTATATTTGCAGCAGTGGCAGCGGCGCACAGCGCTCCCTTGCTGGGATATCTGCACCTTCAGCATGTCCAGCCCGCGCTTCCACCGTGACTGCTTCCACCTGAGCGTTGCCCACCTCATGGAGCGTGCGCTGCTCTGCTAACTCGCGGCGCAGCTGGAGTAACTGTTCATGCAGCGGCTCCAAGAGTCTGCTGGATCTTGTCCATCATGGGCTCGTTTTCCTAGATGCGCAGTCCCTGTTCCGCGTTAGCGAGCGCCTCAGCAGCTATCTTGAACTCGTGCAGGAACCCATCACCGCCGCCGCCGCCGTAGACGTTGCCGCTGGCACGACGGCGGCTCGATTCTCCGCCGGATCTTGAAGGCGGCGCTGTGCTCACACCATCGCGGAAGCCACCTGCAATGGATATATTGATGCTGCGCGACGCCAATGTGAGCGCGTGCGGCGCCGGCGCTACCATAGTGGTGATCGGCTTGCCTATGCTGAGTGGCACGCCGGCGCCCGTTATCTGAGAAGCCACATTGCTGAGAGCTGACGGGTGTTCGACGAGCCATCAATGCGTGACCGCTCATGCATGCGCTTGACATGAAAGAAACCCTCTCTCTTGCAGGTGGAGCTGGAGACCGGCGTGGAGGAGGTGAACGCCTTCCTGAGCGCTGCTGCGAGCGAGGGCCCGCTCAAGGGCGTCCTGGGCTATGGGACGTGCCCGCTCTGTGGACTACATCAATGAGGAGCGCAGCGACGTCATGGACGCGCCGAGCACCACGGTGGTGAACGGCACGTGCGTCACGCTGCACGTGTGGTACGACAGCGAGGTCAGTGCCTGCAAGTTATGCTGGTGATAGAAGATCATGTCCGTTACAACGGTCCCTGCATATGCTACTTGGAGGTGTATCATCCACGGTGGTGCATGGCATGTACGTCACGCTGTATATGACAATGAGGTCAGCGCTGTTACGTTGTTGGTGCTAGTGGAACGGAATCAAGGAAGGGGCGTGAAATCTGATGGTGATGACATTCGTCAAAGCTGCGTGTGTAGCCGCTGCGTTGCTGCGCTAGTAACAGGGGCTTAAACGATCATGGTGGTTTCCGGCACGCAACGACCTGTGTAGACGCCATGCGCAGCGGGCTGACCCATCTGGTACGGCAGTGATGTTGGTGCCTACTTCGAGAGTCATTGCGGTGCGCTGCAGTCAACGAGTTCACGCATGGTACACTGAACAGAAAGGCATCTTTGCGCGCGAGACCAAAGTGTCATATCGTACGTGCGTCAGGTCATAGAATGTGGTATGCAAGTTAGGCCCGCCAGCTTTGCGCATCGTATCATGCTGTCAGTGAAAGGAAGGCAATTGAGAGATCACGACGTCTGCAACGGCCCTGAGCACTTGCGTGAAAGGACCGCAGCACCACGTTCTGCAAGGTTTCTGAAAGTAGAGGTGTGCGCACAGAGGTGACACGCTACACTTCAACGCTCAATTTTGCAGCCGCAGGTATGGAGCAAGGGCACGTTTTTGGATTGAACAATGCAACCACCACTTCTCGCAACCTGCAACCGAGGGTCAATTGGGCATTCGGGTGGCACCGCATCGTGAGGTAAAGCGAAAGCGCAACTACGGCGTCTCAAACGATACTAGAGTTGCTGTTGCCATCGGCAGTCATTCATGAGCCCGCCGGCGAGTGAAGCACTGACGCTCAAGGTGAAGTTAGCTTCTTGCGAAGTTTATACTTGACACCATACTAGGTACGAGCTGTTTAGCGGTGTGCCGTGCACTTGTAGTCAACGGGTTTGATGCAGGTGAGCAGGCAGACCCATGCAGCCCCCAGCGCAGTGGCAATTGACACGAACTTCAGCACAGTATAACTAAGCTGCCGCCCAGGAGTACGTAGTGTCAATCTCAGAAGGGCCTCCTCTCGCACATGCGTAGTGTCAGTGTCCCCTCCTCCTTTCCTCCTCCCGCACACGTTGCTTCACTCTTCGGCTTCATTACACTCCATGATTATGGCTTACTGGACTCCTTCTGGTGTTGCGTTGTCTTGCAGTGGGGCAACAGTGTGAGGATGGCTGAGCCAATGGTCAAGGCGGATAAGATGGTGGAGTATCGTCTTCATGCGCGTACCGCCAACTTCTTCGGCTGCGCTTGCTCTCAACGTATGCGGCTAGGCCCTACTGGGTCATTATACTCTTGTATGATATGTGGCTACCATCACTGGTGTCGGCGCTGCGGGGTTAGCACTCAGGCCCTTGTGATGTCTGTACTGCTACTGCTAGTGTTCTGTGTGTCATGAGTGTGAAGGATTCACCTCATGGCCAGTGCTGGATCTGCCATGAGCAGCCGCTGCGCAGGGGGGCGGCCTGCAGCAAAAACCAATCGACCAGGCGTCAATATGCAAGATGATGTTTGAGTGAATCTGATGATTCAGTCCTGCGTCTGTTCGTGTCTCTGCTGCACGAACTCCCAATCTGAGGTAGCTCAAACATCACGAGCGCTGCCACCTGATGTTGATTGCGTGCGGCTGAATTGCACTGATAGCGCTTTACCGACGCTGTGCCTCCTTTGGAATCCAGAAGTGGCAGCAGTGGTTCTGTTTATATCAGACCATATCCTTGCTTGCTAGCATACAAAGCCCAAAGCTGGCTGGCAAAATTGACGTTATGATTGCAAGGTCATAGGCATATTGCTAACGACTCTTTTCCTTGTGTGGTGTTGCAGCAGTTTGACGTTGCATGTGGGATGTACAGGTGCACTGCGTATCTGTGAGTTTAGACTGCCAGCACAGCCAAGTCGGGTGGAGACATCATGATCAATAATTCAAATTCATTGCTGTCCTATGATTTGTCAGGGAATGCATATGCACTCAATGCAACTCTCCTTCTCCGAACTTAGACTCGAACGCAACACGCCCCGGGGGCCCCTCCCCCTCCCTTCGTACTGCAGTCAACATCACATCACGAAGCCCCAACTTGGGGTTACCCTGCCGCAGAGCACACTGGTCCCGTTTTGAACCAGCCTGAGGGTAAGGATTCAGAAGACCTGGGTCACCTTAAAGTTTGACGGTGCCCAGAACTGAGGACTATGCCACCACGTCTGAATCAAATCTGTAGAAGAAATGATCACAGGGTATCAGGCGCTTGTGCTGAAAGCACTGGTCCTGATGATACGGGAGGTCCAACCCAGCCCCAACAAACCCCACCCAAGCCTCACCCCGTCCCCACTATTCCGTTCTGCTACACCAAAGCGCCCAAGCTACCACCTCTCCGCGAGCAGGCCAGCTTGAAGGTCACCCACCCATGTCGCTGCCATAATGGTCCCAACTGCATTCAGGCCAGGATACACAAACCACTGGGTACCAGGCACATTGGTGTCTCAAAGGAGCAGCAACAACACACACACCTGCTGCAACAGCAGCAACAGCAGCTGCAGCGGCAGCAGCGCCAGCTGGAGCAACGGCAACAGTGGCGGCAGCCGCAGCAGCAGCAGCAGCAGATTCAGCGGCACCGTGCCCAACAGCAGCAGGAGCGGCAACAGGCTGAGCAGAGGTGGCGCCAGCAGCAACACCGGAGACCGCGCCAACAGCGGCAACGGCAGCCGCACCTACCGCAGCAGCAGCGGCCAGCTCCGCCAGTGCTGCCACAGACGCTGAGGCGCGCAGCCACTGTGCTTCTTGATGGTGGCAGCTTCGCTGCCTTTGCTGGCGCAGCACCTCAGCCGCGCGGTCGCGCCGCACCTTGACGGCGGCGAGCGCGTCTGTGGTGGTGTGCCAACCACAGAGGGTGAAAGTGTGTGAGACCCAGTCTCAACCTTGACTTGAAAGAGCCGGAAATGCCCACTGCCTGGTGCCGTGGGAGGTGGACCGGAGCGCCCTCCCCAAGTGCAATATCACCCTGATATGCAAGCGTGGCTAAACAGGTAGAAGCAGAAGAAGCTGTGCCATGTTGAAGGTTAAAGTCGTGTCTGATTACTAAGCCCTACAGCGTTCCCGCACACAGTTGAAGTACGACCCAAGGGGAAACCCTCTTTTTAGGTTGAACTAGCCAGATAAGGGGGCCGCTTTACGACATACGCCCCCATCCATCGACTCCCAGGCGCATGGATCAAAGAAAAGCGGCCAGTCAAATAACAACACTGTGCGCCGTGCATGCAAGTCACATAATTTCGCAACAGCTTCTTAGCAGATTTCACAGGCATAAAGTTCCTGGAGTTGAGGTTATCACATGATAAACAGGCAACAATCAGCACATTTCAGGTTAGCTGGCCCCTCTTTAAGACGCTGTTAGAAACCAGGAAGTCAGGCGTGCCACGCCACTGTCTGCTCGGGGACTGATATTATTTTCTAAAGGGGTGTGTGATCAACGTAACGAGCAGTCCCTCTCCAGGGCACTCGCGACCGATCTGGTAGCGCCTCCTCACAACATCACCCCGAAAATGGGAGCACCTGAGCGCCACTACCAGGCGGACGGGGTCACACATTAAGGTGCCACTGCCGCATCACACGGGAGCATATATATATATAATACCACCGTAATGCCATTCCGAGGACCCACGGCACAGCTGGCCATGAGAACAATTTCAGGCACGACGGACTGTCACCTGAGCCTGCCTTTTTTTTTTTTTTTTTTTTTTTTGGCTGACTGGAGATGATGACAGGCAGACGGGAGGCGCCCATGAACCCAATCACGGTTGCTCGCTGCTGCAGTAATTTTGGTTGGAGTAGTTTGGAGTAGGTAGGGAATTTTTTGAACTTCAAGTGGGTGGCACTATGACGACCTTGAATCATTTTGGTCTATGTATGGGGCTGGCAGTTCATCTATGTCCACATGTGACCCACCTACCACGCAGAGGTATCGCCTCACAGGACTGGACTTGAACCCAGGTGGCCTGCTACACATCCACATCGTTACTGCTACGTCATTGATGTGATCAGCAGCAAAATCAATAGGGGAACACTGCGGAAATTCTACTATACCGCGATGGCCTGATTACGTCCGCAGGCAACGCGACACTTCAACTTTGCGTGTACTGTGCTAGCGCCTATACGCACGTCCAGGGCCTGATGGCCTCACCAGCTGCCGCAGCGGGCACGCGGTACTCCCAGTATGCTTGCCCTCCTCCCGGGTATGCCCATCGTCCGCAACGGCCATTGCCGCATTTCTTGAAACTTGAACGAACTTGGCCCGCCCGCCTCGCGCCTTGAATCTTGAAGTTCAAGTTCTTGTGCCCTGACTCATCCAACATCTGAGGCATGCAATTCAGGAAAGGCGCCCTTACGGGCTGTGGGATAAGCACCAATGTGGGACCCACGCCATACAATTGAAAGTTTTGAGTTGAGAGCGCGTCATCCTGTGCTCAAAATAACAGTGATGTGAGTTGTCAAGTTTGTTATCACGAGCTCCCGTCGATGAAGGTGAGCACTCGCGCTGCAGCGGCAGGAGGGTGCCAGAATGTGCCTACACGCTCTGTAAGGAAAGATGATGTATGGTGGAGCGTGTAGATGAGATTGGTGAAATGCTTGTCGCCCCTTGCTGCCCTTCCTCCATAGCGTCCGGCAAAATCCTGCAATTGCGCAATCAGCTCATCTGGTTCGGGAGCGTCAACTGGGCAAATAAACTCCACCATACCATTGGCCTGTACATGCACCACATAGCCATCGCAACTGTCAGTTGATGTCTCATTCCAAGCTTTCAGAGACACCTTCACAATATCACCCTTGGCATAGCGGCATGGAGTGCGTGGCAGCGTTGAGGCTGCTGGCGTTACTGGCTTGTCAGCTGCGTCACGGGTGGAGGTAACTCGCTTTTCCTGTGGAACGTTTGTAAAAGGGGGTGTTTCCACCACTGCATGCCTCTCTTTCACAAGCTTCAGTCTACTGCAGTGGATGTACTTCAACATCACCTGACCCTGATGCGTTGCACGCAAGACATAAGTGTCTAAGCCCGGTATACGCCTCTCTACTACAAAAGGGCCCAGCCACCGATCTGCCTTCAACTTGCGGCTTAGACCTTTGCGCACAGGCGGATAATGGACTAGTACTGTATCACCGGGTTGGAAGCGCCGCGCATAGCCCTGCTCCTTTGCTGCTTCTTCGCGCAGCCTCTCCTCCTGCTCTTGAAGCGATGATTGGACCAGGCGGTAGCCCTCCCGTATAGCGTCATGGGAAGCCTCCAGGTGCTCCGCGGCAGTACGCCACCTGTTGGACAACTTAGACACACGTATATCTCCTAGCATAGCCTCAAACGGCAACAACGGCTCGCGACCGTACAACATGCGGAAAGGTGACATGCCATAGGTGGTGTTAGTGCAAGCGCGGTGATTGAAGAGGGCCTGCGGGAGCACACGATCCCAGTTGCGTTGATTGTCTTCTACAAGCATGGACAAAATGTTCACAAGTGAGCCATTGGTGCGCTCAGTGAGACCGTTGCATGCGGGGTGGTAGGGTGAAGTGAAACGTTGCTCAACGCCCAGCAATCTGGTCAGCTCTTTCATCAACGCTCCCCTGAATTCTTTCGCATTATCACACAGGAACATCTGCGGGCACCCATGCCTAGGTACTATTTCACTAACGATGATGCGCGCTACCGTCTGGGCTGACTTATCAGGGATTGCAAAGGCCTCCGGCCACCTAGTGAGGTAGTCCGTGAAAACCAAAATAAAACGGTTGCCATCGTCTGATGTTGGCAGAGGACCTACTATATCAATATCTCCAAAGCCATGTACCCTAATTCGTGCATCACGCCTTGACTTGCGCTTCTGACACGCCATGCAAGAAAGCACCCAATGAAAAACATCCGCATACATGCCTGGCCAAAAGTACCTGCGCCTAACCTTGTCATAGGTGCGAGCAAAACCACTGTGGCCTCCCCCGATTGCACCGTCATGACACTCAAGCAACACGCGCTCGCGCAGAGCCTTTGGTATAACCAACAAGTCTGTCCCTGCCCTGTGTGACCTTCCCCCTGCAGCAATATACATCTTAGCTTCGCGCATATAATAACCTGCACGTTCAAAAGCACGCGCCTCTTCAACTTCAACTGGGGTTAGAGCATGAGCCCTACTACTGGCTTTTGCTTGGAGGTATTTCACAACCTTGCCAAGCACTGGATCGCTGCCCAAAGAATCTGCTAAGTCACTCGACTGAAAAACTGGACGCTGCCGCTTCTTAAACTTTAATGAACCACCTGTTTCTTCGTCACTGTCAAACTCGTCTCCATCGTCCAGCGTTGGTTCTCCTAGGTGATCATCTTCGCCCTCTGGCCACAATTGCGCCACCGCTGTCATGCTGACCTGCACTCTCGAGCACTGCACTCCACCTGTCTTCTCAACGTCGCTAAAAGCAAGAACAGGCACTGCAATTCTTTCTTTGGTGTCAGGTGTGGGCCTCTGCACGCCCCCATGCAGCGAGGTCTGCGCTGCATTCACAGAGAGGTCAACACCTGCAGACATCATGACAAAAGCACCGTCCCTGATACGAGAGAGAGCATCTGCATTACCATTCTCTTTACCAGGCCTATGTACTATATCCATGTTGTATTCTTGCAGTTCTGATATGTAACGTTCTTGCCGCTTAGTTCGCGGTTCTGAGCCACCCATGAGATGCGCTAGCGCAGAGTGATCAGTTTGTAGAGTGAACGTGTTGCCATTATGCAAAAACTGCCTGAAGTAGTGAACCCCTTCCACGGCCGCTAGCGCTTCCCTATCATAGGTGCCGTAGTTGCGCTCGGCAGTTTTTAAAGTCCTACTATAATATCCTATGGATTCTCACCATTGACAGGACAAATTTGCGTCAGCACTGCTCCAACTCCATAGTCTGAAGCATCTGTTTGCAATACCAGCTTGACTGTACCATTAAGGATCCCTTTCAAGTCTGGATGAGCTAGCACAGGGGACGTTTTTAGCGCCTCCTTCAAAACCTGCCAAGTTGCTACACAATCATCAGAAAGCTCAAACGGCACACCTTTGCGCGTGAGGTTTACCAGGGGCTCCGTGATTGTAGAAAAATTGGAAATGTACTGCCTATAATATGCTGCCATACACAAAAAGGAACGCACATCATGGAGGTCAGTGGGAAGTGGTATTTTGTCGATGGCTGCCACTTTTGATGGGTCCACACGTTTACCTCGCGCATCCACTATGTGGCCCAGAAACTTGACCTCTTTCATTGCGAAATGACACTTTGATGGCTTCAGCTTGATACCAACTGAGAGCAAGCGGCTCAGCACTACCTTCAAATGCTTCATGTGTTCCTCGAAAGTCTTGCTGAAAACGAAAATATCGTCCACATACACTAATGCATACACCCACAACGCATCATGTCCCATGGCCAACTGCATCAGACGCTGAAAAGTAGATGGCATATTCATGAGCCCCATGGGTCCAACCTTCCATTGGTAGCACCCCCATTTGGTCTGAAATGCTGTTAGCGGCCTGGATTCTCTATCAAGTTCAACATGCCAGAATCCAGCTACCGCGTCCATAGAGCTGAACCACTCAGAGCCACTCAACGCTGAATGCACCTCATCAATGCGTGGCAACGGAAAACCATCCTGGCCGCTGCCCTTTTCTTTGACCGCTTGATTAACCGCCCTCAAGTCTTGCACTACTCGCAGTCCCCCATCCGGCTTGGGTATTATCATCAAAGGGGAGTTCCAAGGCGAATTTGACGGTTCAATCACACCTTTCTTAATCAAAAAATCTATCTCCTTCCACAGCACTACAAGCTCCTTCAAGCTGTACTTGCGCAATCTTGCACGTACTGGTCTAGCATCCCCTACATCAATATGGTGACGGACCAACGACGTCTTTCCGGGCCTGCCATCAAATGAGAAGATACCTTTCCTAGCCATGCTACGCAGCAAATCCGTTAAAATTTCTTTCTGCTTGTTTGTAAGGTGATCCAATTCCCCTATTTTGAACGCGGCAAACTACTCCAACTCCCGCGCTCGCTGCACTGCTTCTTCGTCCGTACACTCATTGACAGGTTCTGTACCTGCGCCAGTGTCAACACCAGGTTGCGATTCTACATCAATCTTTGCTTCCTGTTTAGTTCCAGCGTGAGTTTCTGAGACTGCAGTGCAAGAAGTTTTCGCTGGTGGGGGCTCTGCAGGCGGTCGTACCCCCGGTACCGTGCCTGCTACAGGGATTGTTCTGTCATCAGCAGTGCTCATCCCCTCAACTTCAACTTGGCGCCCCCAACCATGCGCACTACTCTGCGCAAACAAATTCTCCGCAGCTGTTCCATTTATGGCCCCTTCAGACTGTGCACGTGCTTCCGCAGGCGTGACACACCCCATCGCTACCATGACGCAGGCTGTGGCCAAACGATCATTGCGTTCAACACTCGCTATCCTGGCTTTGACCGCTGCCAATTTACTGTCACGCGCAGGTGTATCAGACTGTCTCAACGACTCCGCGGACAGCTTCAGCAAACTGCGTGTAATGCCTACTTCATGTTGGTGTACCTCCTTCTTCCACATCCGCTCATCCAACAAGTGTAGATGCCCCACTTTAACACCCGGTTTCAGCTTACCTGTACGCTTCACAATAGTGATGTTTATAGTGCTGGTTTGATTACCTTCTTCCACCAACACTCGCTGGCGCCGCACTGCCCAGTGCCCCTTTGGGTCTACTACCCCTTCTAGCACATAGTTGCCCGGCGGCACCCACCCTGTCCACGTCACCAACACTGCAACTCCTGCTGTTGTAGGTTCAGTTACTGGGTATTGTTTGGCAACGCGTACTGTAGCTTGCTTGTGCGCCGATGCGCCTTGCTCAGCAACTAGCAGAATATCGTCCCACCCTGGCAATTTAGCATTGGCGGTAGCGGCTACGCCTGGGTCTTCTGACATGTGATTCTTGCCCAAGCGCTCATCAAGCTCATCCATCACTTGGTTGTATGCTTCCAACATTGTCATCTTACCTGGCGTGCGCGCCCCGCCGCTGCGATGGCCTTCAGCGTCTTCACCGCTGGCGTCGCCGTCGCCGTTGCTTGCGTCTTCACCGCTGTCCGCGTCGGTGCTTCTTGCCGTGGTGCTGGTGCTTGAAGTTGAAGTTGAGGTAGAGGTCGGCTGTGGTCCTGGCTCGCGGTTGTTGTTGCCAGCGCTCTTGACCGAGCCCTGCATGTGCCGTAGCTTGCGCAAAAATGGCGTGCTAGGCAGAGAGGAGGCAATGAGTACAGGCCCCACGAGAGTGCCGCCCTGAGGGTGATCCTCAGGCGGTGCATACGGGCCAAGTGTCTGCACAAAAATGCCATCCTCAATGAGACGCGACGCCGCTGGGTGCAGGCGATGCTGCGTGTCAAACAACACAGGCTCAGTGCGCAAGATGCGCACAATAAATGACATGACTGGTGCCAGCACGATCTGGCCACAACCTTTTGCCAGGGCAGTCTGACTGACCCCCGGCGGCACCTTGATCCACCACAAGCCGTTGGCTCGCATCACGTCAGCCTGCGAGGGGACATACCGCTGTGAGAGCGAGAACTCAATGTCACCTCGACGCATGTGGTCGTCTGCAGGCTGGCGAAACACATGGAAGTGGCGTGAAACGAGAGTGGGAGCACTGCGCTTGGCGTCATGTGTCCAGCGAGCTGTGGCATTGCGCGGCGGCAGCACATACACAGGGTTAGACACGCCCCACATTTCACCAGGGTTAATCTGCACTCTCTCCTGCTTGTGGCCGCCATCCTTGGCCTCCTCAATCCTGCCTGCCACTGTACGCAAGGTGTCTACAACAGTTTGGTCTCCCCTGGTGATGAGGAAGAACACGCGATTGCGCAGGTTAGGGAACCCTAGGTCTGCACCTGAGAGCTCAAATGACAACACATGGTATCCTGCCTGGTGCGCATGCGCAATCGCCAACTGCCCGCTGATTGTCTCGCTGATCTCTGGCACATTCTCAATCATCAGGCATTTCACGCCTCGCTGAATGGCTTTGTCCACCAACTTTGGGGTTACCTGATTTGCTTCTGCATCAACTCTGATCTCCCCAGCTGGCTTGAAGCGCTGTCTGCTGGCGCCTTCACAACGGGTGCTGGCAGTTACTAGGTCAGGGTCTATCTCCATAATCCTGTCCCACACCTCATCAGATGTGTAGTCTGCCACCAGCAAGGGCACGTTGGGGTGAGATGCGCGAAAGATGGCAGCATATGTATCAGCTATCTCCACTGCCAATGCTACCTGCGCCCCTCCCATAATCGCACCTTTCACGGAGCTGCCAATGCCCGCCCCCAAGTCTACCACTGTGAGGCTTGACACGGTCATGTGCTCAACGTTTGGGTACTCACCGCGCTCCACTGGTGAAATTGCTGCCCACCTGTCTGGGTGGCAATCCTGCACTGCCCAAGTTGACCCCGCCTTTTTGTCGTAGCACCCTGAGCGCCTATCTGCATCAAGCTCAGCAAGCGCCACGTCAACTTCAACTTCAACTGTCTCATCACAAGACTGAGTGCGCGCAGCATCGAGCTCCATGTCACTGTCGTCTGCTGAATCTTCACCTGACATCTTTGTCCAGTCTGTCTCCTCCACATACCTGTCAGCCGGCTCTCCGTCCTCTGAGGCACTGTCAATCGACTCTGAGCTGACCGACATTACCTCACTCAACTCACCGTTGTGCCAGCGTCTGTGCTGCACGTCTACCTCCCATCCCGCTTTCGGCAGATCATCCACCCTGATTACCCTCTCATCATCAACACTGTCAAGGTCAATAGGTGGTTGCATTCGCTGCGTGCCCTTGCTCAACACAAACTTCGGGCCAGGCTCACCATTCTCCGCACGCTCCTCCAACAGCTCCGCGGGCAGCGACCCATACTCAAACTTCAACACCGAGCCTAGGTCAACTGCAACTTCGGCCGACTGTACTCCCTGTTGGTTGCCAGCATTGCGCGCGCTACGCCATTGGTCACGCTTGGCTGCTACCTCATCAGGGGTCAGCGACTTGACTGCTTTGTTAGGGAAGTCAGGATGCTGTACCATAGCAGGCGAGCGACTCGTGAGCATGTCCAACCGCATACGCGCAATGGTGCTGTAGCTGAGCAGGAACTGAGGGTCGATTTGGTTGCTCACATGAAAGTCAACTTGAGCTGAGACGCCCGCAATCTCCACCTGCACAGTCACCATAAACATCACTGCTACCAGGTGCCTGCCAACCCCACGAATCGCCTTAAATGTGGGCTGGCGCTGGGATTGCTCCAAACGCACTGCCTGCTGCGCCGTCTCTGCCCTGTCTCTCAGCTTACGCAACAGAAGGCAGTATGCCCTGAACTGCATCACATCGCAGCCTGCGCACGAATCCAGATAAACCACTGCAGGCATGACATTGTGAATCTGCGCCTCTACCATGAGCACCACTGGGGCCATCCTGCCAATTTGGCCACCAGCATCAGCACCTGCCACGCAGACCAGACTACTCACCTCTGCTACCTCATCATCTGCCACGAAGCAGCAGCACTCAGCGAACTTGTTGGGGTCGCAGCTCAGACACACCCGGCCTGCCGAGGGATCCCACGCGAAGTAGGTGCGCGCCGAGAAGAAGTACTCTGCCTCGTTGTCCGCCCCCACGCCAAACGCAGTGGACCACGTGGGCGCAGTGGGGCCTATTGCTGGCCTCTCGCCGTGTACAATTGCCAGCACAGCCTGCACCAACTCAGGGGAGAGACTGGAGGGATCAAGGGGGAAGTTGTTAGCGACACGAGCCCCCCCCCGGTGTTGGAGATCAAACCCCCGTTTGGCCTGGAGTTGATGTTACCCCCGATGTTGGGCGCGGCGCCCCAGCCCTGCCTGCCGTAATTGGGCGGGCCCTGGCGGTTGCCAGCAGGGTAGTATAGCTGTCTGTGAGGAGCGGTTTGCAGAGGAGCACCGTGACGTTGACCCATTGCGCGGATAAGTGAGTCAAAACGCTGGTTCATGTCACTGGCATGCTGTTGAAGATGGGAGCTGAACCTGTCCAGCGCTGCATTCCACGGAGTTTCAGCGTTAGTGTCAGTAGCCCGGGTGTTAGGCACAGCGCCGCTGCCGCCCTGCGTGGCAAGAACGTCAGCCCCAGAAGCGCCGCCCTCAGAGTTTTCCGACTCAGATTCTGACCCGCCACCACTAAATGCATATGTCGAGCCCCCCCGCTTCTCAGACTTCTTACTCACCTCTGCCGCCAAGTATGCGCGCACTGACATGCCCTTCGTTGCAGCCACTACACTCTCTGCCTGCTGCAGTTTCAGCCTTACCGACGCCATGTCCACTTGATCCGTCCCTTGGCGCTCGAGCACCACCCTGAACTCTACCAGTGCCTCCAAGAACTTTTCAACTCGGGCCTTCACATCTTTGGATCTTGCCAGAGTGTCAATGAGCCTTCTGACAAACCTGTCTCTGAACACCTTCTCTCCCAACTCCAATCCGTGCAATGTGTATCGCAGCACTTTCTCAAAGTCCAATAAAAATACCTGGATGCTCACTCCCGGCTCCAGGCGCAGCTGCTCCAACCTTGTGTCTGCCTTGCTACGCTGCATTGACTCACTATACTCGCGGTCGAGGTGAGCATGCAACGCACTGATTTGCCTGCCTGACAGGTCGCCATTAGCGCCCCTATGTTCGTGCAGGAACGCCTTAATGCTCCTACGCAGCTCGGCGGACAAGCAGTATTGCAGCATCAAAGCAACATATGACGGACAAGTGCGCAGGTCCGAGTTGGGATCGGGGATCGACTGCACCCCTTCAAACGACACACGCGCTGCAAGCGAGTCCAACCACTCCTGCATCATGCACGTAATGACCTCATGGCTGATGGCCTTGTTGTCCACCCCTCGGTACTCTAAACCTGCCTCCGGGGGGTCATCCAAAAAATAGAGCGTTTCATGTGACACACCTTTGAGCGCCCGAGGAGCCATCGCGCGCAAGGCAGCCGTGCGTTGCTGGGCTGCCTCTTGCCTGGTGATCACTTGCGGGTCGTCATCCTCCGTCAGCTGCTGCGGCGGAGGAGGCGGCGGCGGCGGTTGCTGCTGCTGCTGCTGCGGCGGCGACGGCGCCACTGGCAGCTGCTGCAGCGGCGGCGGCGATGGCGCCAGCTGCTGCTGCTGCTGCTGCGGCGGCGGCGACTGTGCGTCCTCCGTCTGCTGCTGCCGGTGTCGTTGCCACCGCTCTGACAACTGCCATTGACCCTGAGGCTCAGCCTGCTGCTGCTGCTGCGGCGGCGGCGGCTGCTGCTGATGCTGCTGCTGCTGCTGCTGCTGCGGCTGCTGCTGTTGCTGCTGCTGCGGCTGCTGCTGCGGCTGCTGCTGGTGCTGCTGCAGCGGCAAACCCTGTTGCTGCAGCTGCAACTGGTGAGCCTGCTCGCGCCACGTATGCAGCTCGTTCACAGCTATGGGGTCATTGAGGTTACCCCTCATTTGGTGTACGAGCTGAGCAAGAGTGCGGTCTACACAGCGGTCAGTTATGGCATCTCTTGGCATAGTGAACTCAAGGCCTGCGATTGGCACCGAGGGAGGCACTGTCAGTACAGGGCCCTTGTCAGGATCAAGGCAGTCAGCAGCCAATGGGCCCTCTACGCGCGCCCAGTTGGCAGCGTCAGCCAGCGGCTCCGCAGGGGCCAACGGCTGCACCCAGTAGGGTCTAGCAACTTGCAATCTGGTGCACGACGCAGGCAAATAAAAGTCTTCTCCCGTGTCATCGCCCCGCACAAGCAACAAGGGGTCAAACACATTCCTGTCAAGCACATGAGTGTCAGTGCCCACAAAATCCTGCACCATGACACATGTGCGCCATGCCCTGCCTATTTTGGCCCTCATAGGGGTACCCTGTGGGAGAATGCAAGGAGTCAGAGTGTGCGCCGCGACCTGCATCGCTGTAGGGTTCACCAGTGTCCGTACAACAATGTGGTCAGTGATGGCATGAGCTCTAGGGAAACGGCCCAACGGCTGGCACCAGGCCGGCGCAACCTGCACAATCACGGCTTGGTCCGGTCGTCCTTCCCTATTCACACCTGCACCCTTCGGATTCACTGGGTGTAGAATGGCCAACTCATACCCAGACGGCCTCCACCTCACATAGTTTGGCTCTATACCCCCCACCAACTCAACTTCCCATTGCGCGGGCTCATCATCTCCGCGCGCATAGTCACGCTGCAGCCGCGTCGCAAACGTTTTGTCATCATGCTTGACCACCACCCCTACACGGGCAATGCGTTTTTCATCACGCTCCAACCACACCAAAACTAGCTCACCGGTGTGGGGCTCCTCATCTGCCCGGACTTCGGATCTCTGGTTAACCAGCCAGACATCTTCCTCGCGCATACGCTTAATTGCGCTGCGCGCCTGCAAGAACCCCTCTGGGTAGCGGTGCCAAAGAGCTGCCACATTGCGCTTCTCAACCTGCGTCAGTGCTACCGTCAGTGGGTCACCTTCCTTATGAATGGTCCTGCCTTGCAGAGGTACTGTTTCCACCAGCGCCTCAATTTTTGCCTTACGGCTTGAATTCACAGATGTGGTGAACGAGCCCACACTCTCAGGTGCCCTATGCACTCCATGAGCCGTGCTGGTCTGAGAGCTAGTTCCGCTGTCTGACATATTGACTACTTCATGAAAATCATTTGAAAAATTAATTGAGAAATATTCAGTATCACTCCTTACTTGCTGAACCCTGCTTGTTCAGTGCCGACTGCTGTTCGAGTTCTCCCCCCCAGCGTCAATGTAATTTGACGCTAGACGAAACAGCAGAAGCAGCACACCCAAACGAAGTGAACGAGCCCGTAGAGAGTAATGTAGCAAGAACGCAAAGATACGCGAACGTGAAGAGCAGTATGTGTCAAACTTACGCAAATACGGAAAGATTTGCTCCGCCCGCAATAAAAAGATACGGTCACGGCGTGCAGTCTGACGCACGCACACGCCGTTCACCCGAGCCAGAGACTCGTGAACCAACACAGGCGATAGGTATCGCAAACAAAAGAGGTAAACAACTGCTGTGCCCTGCGCAGGCGCGGCAGCAACTTACCCAAGCAAAATATCCGCCCGAAAAACGGAGATGGCGTTGTCGCCGCTTACAGCTGCTGTCTGCCCGGCACTCCGTGTGTGACTGGCCCCCAAGTCCTGGACTCACGAGTGCTGTAAGTGCCGCTCCCGAAAGAACGCCAGTAGACAGCACAGCTTATGGTGCAGAAACCCGAACCCCAGCCGCCACCTCAGTTGCGTGCAGCAGAGGTGCCGACGGAAACAGCAAACACTCCCGTGCGTGCAGTGCCCCGAGCACTACGCGAACTTGTACGTGACAGGTCAGCACCTGCCGAGATCAGCCATTGTGGTGGTGTGCCAACCACAGAGGGTGAAAGTGTGTGAGACCCAGTCTCGACCTTGACTTGAAACAGCCGGAAATGCCCACTGCCTGGTGCCGTGGGAGGTGGACCGGAGCGCCCTCCCCAAGTGCAATATCACCCTGATATGCAAGCGTGGCTAAACAGGTAGAAGCAGAAGAAGCTGTGCCATGTTGAAGGTTAAAGTCGTGTCTGATTACTAAGCCCTACAGCGTTCCCGCACACAGTTGAAGTACGACCCAAGGGGAAACCCTCTTTTTAGGTTGAACTAGCCAGATAAGGGGGCCGCTTTACGACACGTCGCGCTGCGTCGTGCGGACGCCGCCTCCATAGGCCACGCGTCCGTTGCCGCGAGCATGGTTTGTTGCTCTTGATGCTCGCAGTGACTGCGGTCGGTAATCCTTGCCCTAAGCATGACCCTGCCTGCTGAACCCCACATTTCAGCCCGCTGGGCCAAAACAGTTGGGTTAGCGCGGGGGTCAAGCCCTAGATAACATCCACCGGGCGCCCACGTACACTTGCAGTCACCAAGTGCGCCTGTCCCTAGGGCACGTGACAATGCACGAAACTGGCACAGTTCCTGAACTAGTTGGTATATGTGTATGTATAGCTTTTCGCTTGCGCAGGCTGCGTGTTCACCAGCGACGACCGGCGGTTTTGACAGCTCGCGCGGCTGAAGTATCAGGGCAGACAAGCAGCCGCCCAGAGCGTCCGTGAGGTTGCCACCTGCCCGCAAGTTACAGACACATGTCGGACGTATGCACTCCCAGCTTGGCGCTTGCACAGGCTGCGCGTTCACCAGTGGCGACCACTGTTCATGACAGCTCGAGGGTTAAAGGGTCAGACAGGACAAGCGCTGAGCTGAGCGCGAGCGCCGCCGCCAGCTGCCACACAAGCTACAGACACATGTAGGCTTCACAAATTACCAGCATGGCGCTTGCGCAGGCTGCGCGTTCATCAGCGGCGACCGCCAATCATGACAGCTCGCATGTTAAAGTGCCAGACGAGACATGCGCTCACTGAGCCAACAGCACCCGCCACCGGCTGCTGCAATGCTGCCAGTTACAATGCGCGTTTCAGGCAAATGCAGGCTAGCTTGTTTCTTACCAGCTTGACGCGTTTGATGCCTGTATCAAAGGCTAGCCTTACGTATGACTGTAGCCCAATCAAAGAACGCTAAGGTGCGGATTGGCGTGAGGCCGTGGCACGCATTATAGCAGCTCGACGACGGTCACGTTGCGACCGAGCGCCTGTTTGTGCGGATTTGCTACACGAGAGTTTGAAATGTGCTGGGTATGTCTGCAGGAAGGGCATGTTGATTGTGGAGACTTCAAGTCTGCGATCGACAAGATCTTCGGGCGGTTGCGCGTTCAGTGTACCCGTATGGAATCTGAAATGTGCTTGCACGTGGCATGCCGTACACAAGACAGTTGCGTCTAATGTTGATGGTTTATTGTGTGGCTCACACTCAAAGAACATGTCCGCCGACAAGAATGCCACCGCCGCCGCCGCTCTCATTGCACACATGACGAGCGACCCCACTCTCGACCCTGCCGATCGCAACGCGGTCAACGCCGCCATTTTCCATTGGGCCTCTGAGCAGGTGCAGTTGCATGCCCGGTACAAGGCCCTGCTAGTGGATGGTAGGCAGGGAGACGCAGCTCAAGTAAGGGCTGATAACGGCGGCTTCGTCAACGGCGCCGCAACGCTTGAGTCCGTCATCACCAAGGCCCGCCGCACACTGCCTGAGGGCAGCGCATGGGCGCGCCATTGCTATGCGCCGGCGCTAACAACCATGGTGAATGATGCGAGCGCCGCCAGGGTCGACTGTGCCTCCCCGAGCCGTCTTGAATATTGCACCGGCGAGATAATTAGGTGGGCCACTGAGCAGGCGGAACGCGCTGATCACCCAGATGCCGAGAAGGTCGCGCTGGCACTTGGGGCGCTCGGCGGCAGACGCGCCAACGAGGTGCTGTACGGCAGCGAGCATCCGATGCGCAAGGTCGGCGAACACCGCGTTGCCGCCGTGCTCTGCGTGAAGGGCAGAAAGCGCGAAGCTTCGGAGGAGGAGTTCGACACCATCATCCCGGCCGATCTCTACCTGCACGCCGTCGCCTTCGTGCGCAGCCGCATCCCTTGTGAGACTGTCGCCGACGTCAACCGCGCGGAAGCACGGATGCTCAACCGCATGGAGAGCACCCCTCTTCTGCGAAAGTTCAAATGCGCATTCCTTGATCACTTCAAACATCGCCAGAGGGCAGGCATCAACCTCATGAGGACGCTGTACGCCACGGAGATGACAAAGGGATCTCAGCGATCGCTCGTCGACATCGCAAGGGTGCTGTGTCACCGCCCTGTCAGGCACGCCGCGAGACACTACGATCTGATTCGGGCAGTCGAGGCGGACACATCTGAGCCCGCAGCCGCCGAGCTGGAGCCGGTCTGCTCGCCCTGCGCTACGTTGGCCACCGCACAGGACAACACCGTCGCAGACACACTTTCAGATGCGGTCCAGGACGAACACGTGCCGACCAGGGCCGTCAAGCGCCAGAAGACAGCACCCGCTATGCGTATCGAAGACGCCGTCACCGTTGTCATCCTGTGCGCCGCTATGGCTGTGCTGAAGAACAACGGTCACGCCAAAACCCAGCTGCCGCCGTACTGACACACTGGCACTAGCCGAGCGCCTTATGACTTGCGCTGGCGAAGTGGCTGCTGCCGTGTCACTGGCGTGGAGGGGCTGCGAGGCACACCTGCGCGGCAAATGTCTCCACAAAAAAATATCGTGTACAAGTCACCTGAACCATGCCTGCAGCCTAATGCAACTTAAACAGGTCATGCCGAGCCCAGTCGGACATGACATTGCTTGCCAGTGGGCACCATCCAAGCGGCCGAGGCACAAGGCGTCGCTGCCTCTCCTGTGCGACGATTTGGTAAGGCGCAATCGACGCGAGGGACACCAGATCAGTGAGCACCTGAATGCCGAACACCACCGTGAGCGCTACGCAGACATGTCCCCCCACATTGCGAACGGCACAGTCGCAGCTGGCTATGCTGCTGCACTGGATCCGCTGGGAGCGCACATGGTCCGTGGCAGGATCCAAAGCGTCTTTCTACCAGGGCTGCACCATAAGGCAGGCACTTGAGGGCCTCCGGAGCGACGACCGCCAGCGCGAGCTGGAGGACGAACGCTGAACACTTTCGCCGTCAGCTACTGTCTCAACTCTAAGTGTCATCTCGCACAGTGTGCGAAGTAGGCCACAGAGGCGTATGCCAGTCTCGCGTCACATGCGTGCGATGTGCCAAGGCCCGTCAGTCATTGTCTCAATATACTTGTGATACCACTCACCATTCTTCGCTGTTTCGCGCCCTACGCTTGTGGTCTGTCTGCCTTGAAGTTGACATTCTCCTACACGGTGACCTCAGTCTAGTGACCGACTCGGATGCCTATGCGTGCAGCGTGCGCTCCCGGCTGCTCCTGCAATCGCAACTGATGAACGTTTCAATGCGCTGCAGCACTCCCACTGCACATGGGGCGCGCGCCAAGGCACTCATGCGAACAATCCCCACACTCTACCTCAGCCCCCTGTCACGCTGAGTTATACTACGTGCCACGCTCACCATGCTCCCTGGTATACCCATCTGCCATGGCGGTGACGCTGCTCCGGCGCGAGTGCATCACAGCTGGCGCCTGCTAGGTGCTACAGAGCACGAGACGTCCAAACGCCGAGGCATTGCGCAGCACTGTGTGCGCACAGCCGCTGCCGACACGGTAGCTGTTCACGCACCCCGGCCTCGCGTCCACTTCGAGAACGCGCTACGCGTACTTGAGACTCCAACAGGTCATGCCATCACAAGCTGCAGAACCGCGCCAGCAGTCGACGACCGTCCGCACTGCGAGCTGGGATGAACTGTGGCGCGCGTCCATCACCACGGCGATATCGCGGAGCAGCTGCGCCTTTGCTTCGCCAGACTGAGTGTGGCCGCGTGCAGAGGATAACGTGAGCCTGCACACCGCTAAAAAGTGCCGGGTTCGCATAAAGTTACAAGCACATCGGGAGGCCTGTGCAGAATCAGCACGCAATGATGGTGAGCAAGCTGGCAGCTAGTGTAGAGTGCTCCGAATGGCCCGATCCGCACAGCAAACGCAGCAGCATCAAGCCCTGCAGCAGCAGCAGCAGGGCAGGCCAGCGCAGCAGCGGCAGATGTCAATAGGAGGGGGTTGTAGAGCCAGCAGAAAAGGCAGCACATACAGAGGTGACCCTGGACCACCACCCTGGCTGTGTGGGCGGTGAGCGAGATCATCATGATGGCTGAGTGTAGGATGTGGTTGCCACTCGGACCATTCCCAGGCCCTCAAGGGGGGCAGTGCTACCTTTGGTGGGCGTGGTGGTGTTCAAAACATCGAGATGGAGGAGTCCATCATGCCACTACTACGGCCTCATGAGCGCCTTCGTGGCCAACAGGGACACTTAGACGGGCAGTGGCTGCCCACGCGGTACGAACCCTCACTGAGCGCCGGAACACCGTGGAGCCTGAGGCTCTGGGTGACATTACGCCACAGAAAGGAGGAATTCGCAAGGCAGTGCAGGCGCTCGTTGCTGCTCAGCATCTGATTCAGATCAAGTCTGTGCCCAGCGCCGCCCGGGAGCTGCGCGCATCCAGCGCATGGTAGGCATTGGTGCGCGGCCTGATAGGTAGCGCCAAGTACAGTAACTGCAGGCAGTGCCATCGGCTCTCCACTGCCGACTCACTGACAGTCGGGCTAGCTAAGCACACTGACGCACGATCAGTGTGTGAGGTACAATGCGCTCGAATCGCTACAATGGCACGGCTTAAAAGCTACCAATGCATGCGCGCTTCTTTCCAATCGCCCTCAAACATTAAAAGGAATGGTTTGCTTGCTCTATTGAGTGCGGCCACCGGGTGGTGCGTCGCCTGCAGCATCTTCCCATTGCCAAACCCTTGTCGCTCTGGAGCGGCCACTGCAAGGGACCTTCGTCAATGGTCTTGCAGCCTGAGGGCATAATGTCTGGCGTGCTCGCTGTATTGTCGTTTGAACAGGTGTCGGCTGCCGTGGTGCACGCCGTGTCCTAGGTTACCGCTGCTCTGCGAGCCGCTACCTTCGTCACCCACTCGTTGTTGCCTTGCCACTCCGTCACGTACTTTTGTCGGTCCGCCACCAATGTCACCTTCAGAAGATCGCCCCGTAGCCACAACTTGTGCGGAAACTCGTGTAACTCCACAAGGCCATCCTGGCGCTCCTGCTTCACCATATAGATTTCCCTCGAAAACACAGCTTCGTGACTAGATTTGAACTGCCCCATTTTTTTCAGCGCCTTTTTGGTGTTGTCGAGCGCCACTCTGTCTACACGCACAGTACTGAGTGGCTCCAGCCTCGGGTTGAACCTGCGATTTACGTCTCTCCCTGCGGCCAGCCGTCGCAGGCGCTCTCGCACTGCAGCTAGTACTGACGCGGGGCAAGATGTGTCGGCGAGGTCTCGCGGTCTCTTGCCGGTGGCGCTGTGGACGCTGCTGTTGTACACCCTCAAGACTGCGTTGAGCGCTTGCTGCACTGATATCTGTTTGTTGTCTAGGATGGAAAATAGCATGGTGACGATCGTTTTGTTGGAGACCTCGGCCAGCCCGTTGCTCAACGGGTTCGCTGCAGTAGATAGAATCTGCTTGATGTGCCCGTACCGTCCTCGCACAGCTGTGAACTCTCGCCCAGTGAATTCCTTGCCATTGTCGCTGCGAATGGCGCCTACATGCACACCAGCTGGTAACGAAGAGAGTATCGAATCCATAGCAGCGGCCACAAGAGGTCCCGATTTGCGGGCCAGTGCCCTCGCGTAAATTACCTTTGTGAACATGTCTGCAACCACCAGCAAGAACTTGGCCTGCCCGGCACGGTCGATCTGGGTCAGGTCACATACAAAGACCTTGAATGGCCCCGTGGAGACGGACGGCTTGGCCTTTTGAGTTCGCTTGCGGTGTCGATATTCCTGGTGCACTTGATGCGTCGCCAAAAACCGAGCTACCTGAGACGCGCTGATCCCCCAGTATTTCGTGCGCATGTACGACAGCAGCCGTTGGCGCCCCAGCGATGCTGGCATGGCGTCGAATTCTCTTTCCAGCACATCGAAAACCAATGGCTGTTCCACGACGACTCTACCCCTGTACAGGGGGATGCCGTCCTCCATCCGCAGTCCGTCGAATGGAAAACGAGCTTCAATGTCGGCGAGGTCCAGGAATTTGAATCGCGCCAGCGTGAAGTCTCTGCGCTGCTGCTCCGGGTCGGCAGACGGCCTGTCTCCGCTCAGGTCTTGCGCTTTTGCTATGGTTGCGTCAGCCATGGATCTGTCGTGACTTGCACAACAAAATAATTTGCAAGATGCCTCGCGCGACCATGAGCTGCCAGACTGAGTGTGCAATGCAACCCGGCGGCGCAGCGCTCCAAGCGTTGCTGCGGCAACCTGGCCAGTTCAGGTTTGCAGCCCTGCGTTCACTTCTGTTGTGTCCCAATGGGATCCACTTCGCTCATCCGCGACCCTGAAAGCCAACAAGCAACCGAGCACCTATGCTATAGTGAGGTCAGTCAAGACACCCAAATTGATCAGGATCAACATCAACTTCAACAAGTGAGTAGTCAGCAGATGCCCCTGACATAGGGCTACAACATGACATAACCCAACTTCAATACCACTTCTGCCCTGGAGACTTTACTACTGGACAAGGGTGTCGGTTGCTTTTGGCTTTCAGGGTGGGGGATGGGCGGAGCGGATGCTACCATGATGGCATGATGATGGCATGCTTTGTTAGCACGCTAGCCATGTAGCACCCTCCTTGCTCAAGTCCCTGCAGCCGCTGGGGACCGCCACCAGCGTGTGCGCTGTGCCACTGCAGCCCGCTCAGCGCTGCACGACGAATGCGATGGCCATGTTGCTACAGTCAAGGACAAGACCATGCTTGCGCAGCTGCGACAATCTGCCAGTCTGAGAAACGTGCAGTGCATGTTCAGTGCAGACGCGGCACATGCACGCAGTGCATGTGACTTCAGTCACAGACTTGTCAACTACTTCGAAGTATGATAATCGTGTAAGCATGGGTCAAGCACTGCACCTTTTCGCGCACAGTTCTCGGCACAACATTCCAGTACACCGGTCGACTTCAGTCACGTCCTCTTTGTATGCTGCATGGTTTAAACGCACCGAAAACAGGTAGACGTACTTTTATTATATTCCACTTGTGGCTGTGGAAATGCCATGTTGTAGACGTACTACCGCGTCCATGCCGTTTGTACTACGAAGCAATGTCTGACTAGAGCTCACCTGAAATCCGACCTGAGCTGCAGCGCACCGGACGAGTGGCGCAATTACCAATGTGCCTCACACAGCTGTGTGAAACCGCCGGCATAGCACCTTGTTGCCGGCCGTCCACTCTGCAGCTGCTGCTGTAGCCTGAGTACGTGCATCGGCCTCGCGCAACGGCCGTCTGTGCGGCAATGGTCACCGTGCACCTGGTTGCCATCCGGTGGTGACGCAAGCTGCGCCGCAAGCGGCGACGCAGCCGGCGACCTCACCAAAGTGTCGCTGCGTGCCCAACAGCAGCAGTAGCAGCCTAATGCAGGACCGTGCACAAGCCACCTCAATCAGTCTGGCAGGTGCACATGGGAACATGATGGTGAAACACTGTTGGCTTCGTTGATGCCCTCACAGGCCCCGTTGTACTGCACCCAGGTCCTTCAGAAAGACCACTGCGTCCGTGCCGTGCAGGGCAAGCACACCTGCACTGCAGCGCACCGGACCACTGGTGCGATCACCTCTTCCATCCGTTAAAAAATGTTGGTATGCAATCAACACGGCACATGACTTCACTAGCGCTCGCCGAGTTGCTGCGGAAGGATAGTCTAAGAGACCCCAAGGCAGTGGCTGGTTGCCTGCAGCAGCACCGCCCCGACATCTGTCACGATGACACGCTGTGCGTGAGGCGCACATGGCGCAAGACCTGTGGCGATGACGTGGTCAAGAACAGCAGCACGTACAAGGCGGGACTGAACGAGGTCATCGAGCGCGCAGAGCAGATGGCGCGCGGCGCCACAGGCCGTGAGGAGAGAGCATGGGCAGGGCGGGTCAAGGAGCGCGTCATCGCCTTCGACGAGCTAAGCATCTGCAATCAACGCAACTTCAAGGCGAGCGGGCGCCTTGAGCAGACCGCGGCAAGGTCTTACACCGGCAGCGTCGTCGTGGACCGCATGTTGGCGGACCTCGTGCGGGTGCCTGAGTCGGCAGAGCTGCCTGGTCCGCCGGCACACACCGCGGCGGCAGCGTCAGCATCAGCGCCGACAGTTGACGGCCGGGCTACGACACAGCAGCTGCACACGCAGGGTAATGGATGTGCCGCCGACAGATTGAGTGCCGCGGCGCGAGCTCTGATGGACGACATGCTGGCAATGGTAGACTACTCTCGCCCCAAGGTGTTTGAGCTGGTGTGCGCGCTGGCGTTCATGTGCGGCCGCAGCTTGGCCGAATTGATGGCAACGGGCCAGTTCAGCGCTGCGGAGAGGGAACGCGAGCGTGCACCATACCCGTGGGTACTCTCCCAGGCCAGCCCAAGCAGCAAGACGTAAGTGATTCTACTGCTGTGCGGATCCCACAGCTTTCTCAACGGGCTCAAACGGCTACGGAGCATGAAACAGGTGGCGTCAGCGGCGTCGTGCAGGAACATTAACTCGCGCTTCTGCAAGAGCGCAAACACTGCGGCCAAGACTGTGTTGGGGGTGGCCTCCAGTGCCTTCTCTGACGTCAGGGCTCTCTATGTGGGGCTCACCCTCGCTCTGTACGGCAGCGCCAAGACCACCAGCAAGCAGATGAGTGAGTGGACGCGGCGCTGCGTACCGAACTCAAACCTTCCCTCTACAGCAAAGTTCCTGGCCGCGTGCAACGTCGCTTACACACTGTCAGATGCGCTCCCCCAGAGACCGACGCCATTGCCACTTCAACCAGCCACGGCAGAATCTGATGTCGCTGCGGTGGAGAGCGAGGAGAATGAGATCAAGGACGTCAAAGCGCGTGCAGGCGGCAGCTGTGCTGCGCACGCAGGCACCGTATGACGCGACCGCACCATTGAATATTTTGAGGTGCGCACGTGTGCACAGGAGCCAGTTGGCATGCATGAAATTGAGAGTTTTGCATGACATGCGTCATCATGACGTGGATGCTCGCTGCACGATGGCTTCATGTCCAGAGTCTGGAGGAAAGGCACTTTAGCAATGCTGGCCCGTGTACACAGCAGTATCACTGTCGGTGAGGCGCAGCGGTGTTCAGCGCTGTGCTGCTGCACTGCGCGGCGCGTAAAGGTCTTGCTAGTCTGCTCTCTGACGACAAGCTGGAATGCGCGATACGTTGTCCACGCAGTGAAAGTGGTTCAGGCATGATGCGGCAGGTGCAGTGGGGCAGGTGCGCAAGCGTGTCACAACTAGCACTTGGTGCAGCGTCAATGCCATCTTGCGCGCAGCAGCCATTAGCGCATTCATCACGCACCCTTCCATTCATCGGGTTTGATAGTCACACGCACCAGCGGCTGTGCTCAGCAGCTGTGCTGCTTTCTATTCCGTGTTCCACTGCGATCCCAGCGCATAGAGAATGCACTTCAATGTTTCACAATAATATCAAAACATCAGCAATACCACTTCTCAGCGATGATACTCATTGGTGCCAAATGATGCAATGCACACAAGAAACTGCGGACTGAACCCCATTTCTTCTCCCCTGTCCCCCTGCTCATCCCCCTCTGCACCGTCTACATCCGAGTCCTGTTCCGCATCACCAGCCAGATGCTTCGAGGAGGCTATGGGACGGGGGCCAACGGCACGCGCTACGCACACACGCGAGCGAGTGGTCAAGCGGATGGTGCTAGCAGCGTCGGATGGCGGCGACACAATATTGTACTTCGAGGTAGTTGTTGTTGAAGTTGCAGGAGGCATCGCTTGGTGTGTCCTGGAGGCAACGCGCGGCACTCTCAGCCTGCACAATGGCACACGAGTTTGTGGTATGGAGTCAGGCGCTGGATGTGTTTGCGGCGCATTTGCGGTTGTGAAACGCGGTGTGTTTGAGGTCAGAGCTGCCAATTGATCTGCTTTGCAGAGGTGACTAACCACGTTGTGTCATTTGCTCAAGCGCCTTTCAAGTGCATGGGGGACAGAGATCCGGTCAGACAAGCAACTTTGAGCTCCCAAGGGCGGCACTGCTAAGAGATGAGGTTGGACACACGGTCCCTGCAACTTGACTAAACTGGATAGATCGGACATGCCCTCAAAGCTAGAATGTGAACGACAAATAGTCATGCATTCAAGCAGTCACTTGAACGAATGACGCTCATAAGCCACTACTCACATCTGCAGGGCGCGTTTGACCACTGGGCCTGTGATGGCCATCGCAATGTTCACCGCATTGCCAGCGACCTGCACAAGGATGAAGCAGTCTGAGAGGGCCTGATGCTCATCAGTCTACCAGACTTACTCGACAGTGTTGACTAGCCTCCGCAAGTTGCATTGTCCGGGTAGCGTTGTGCAAGCGGCAGTTGCGCCGCTGAGTCTGAAGCCGTCACGCACTCTCGCGAATGAGTCTGCTCACCGACATGAAGAGGTTGTAGTACTGTGACTGCTGGTGCTTGAGGATCACGCTGCCGTTCAGGTCACTACACGGAGGATAAGCGAGAGCTCATTTAGTCCTGTGTTATCACTGTCGAGTCGGGCCTCGACGCGACCCTCATCTCGCGCAGCCGCAGCCGACCGCGCTCCGCTGAGCACCGCTGCGCAGCGGCGGTGGCGGACGCGGACGCGGTGCTGCCGCACTACGCGCGCCGCGCCGCGCACCCGCGTGCACTGTCGCTGCCGCCGCCGCCGCCGCTGTGCTAGTTGAGCGCCGATGCCCCAGCGCGCGCGGCGTCGCCTGGCAGCACCGACGGCGGCTGCCAGGCGTCTGCCAGGCGTGCGGCGGCGGCGGCGGCGGTGGCGGCGGCGGCGGCGACTGCTGCTGCGGCAGCCCGCTGCACGGCAGGGGGCGCAGGCAGCAGCGCCGCTACCGCGCTTGCGCGTAACGAGGAGGGGCGCGGATCGAGCAGCCGCAGCCGCAGCACCAGCACTCACCCTCCTGGCAGCCCTGGCGGCTGCTGCGAGGGTGATGCGCCGCACGTGATCGGGGGTGAGGGTCCTGCCAGCGGGGGGCAAGAGGGGGATTAATTGAGGGTTCAGGTCGCTGTGGAGGTGCATGTAGTTCCCCCCTGCCATTGAGCACTGTGCACTGCATACATGGCACGCTACATGAGGGGATAGGTAGACCTGAGGCTGTTTGGGGGTGGAAGTAGTAGAGGTTCCACGCTGTCAAGATGGGGTGGCTGAGCTAAACGGCGGTTGTTGCAAGGGGTTCACATATTTGAGGCAACCGCTGCATTCTACCAATGATGGCGCTGCAATGCGTTGTTTCTGCGTTGTCCATCTGTAGATGCTATGAGTCATTGTAGATACCAGGAGTGAACGGCACCGTCACTATTGCGTACTTCGCCCTGTGTTATTTCTGTGTGCCTGGTGCAACTACTTCAGATGCCTGCGCGGTGCGGGGCAATTGGCGATCGCATTGCCATGTCTTCCATGCTGAGTGGCATGTCAATTTGCGTGTGCCATAATCACATAGCGCTGGGTCAAATCCGCGTTCACAATGCCGATCACCGTTACGCCCCTGCATAAGCCCCTTCCCCCCCCCCCTCTCCCTGCTTCTTGTATGGCCGGCAGTTTGGACCCTGTTCGGGGGGTTTCCGGCACTTGAACTTCAAATTGCGCGCTCGGTCTCTCATCAGCAGGAGCATTTGAAGGTGGGCTTGTGGTAGGCGCAAGCTGTCAAACAAACATATACCCATTTGAAGCTCAACTTGCAGCATGGTGCACCTGTATCACATACTATGCCAGAAACCTCCCAGGGCAGCGTTGGCAGATCCCTGCCTCAAGCAGCAACGTGAGCCTTGACAAACCATTTGGTACCAGCGTTTGTTCACTTCTACAGCCACAAGAACACTGGACATGAAATGCCCTGTGCCACCTCTGTTGCCTGGTGACGGACCAAGGACAAAACCTAATTGAGCCATGATTGTGGTACACTGCATACATGGCACGCTACATGGGGGAATAGGTAGACCTGAGGCTGTTTGGGGGTGGAAGTAGTAGAGGTTCCACGCTGTCAAGATAGGGTGGTTGAGCTAAACGGCGGTTGTTGCAAGGGGTTCACATATTTGAGGCAACCGCTGCATTCTACCCATGATGGCGCTGCAATGCGTTGTCCATCTGTAGATGCTATGAGTCATTGTAGATACCAGGAGTGAACGGCACCGTCACTATTGCGTACTTCGCCCTGTGTTATTTCTGTGTGCCTGGTGCAACTACTTCAGATGCCTGCGCGGTGCGGGGCAATTGGCGATCGCATTGCCATGTCCTTCGATGCTGAGTGGCATGTCAATTTGCGTGTGCCATAGTCACCTAGCGCTGGGTCAAATCCGCGCTCACAATGCCGATCACCGTTACGCCCCTGCAAAAGCCCCTTTCCCCCCCCCCCCCGCTCCCTGCTTCTTGTATGGCCGGCACTTTGGACCCTGTTCGGGGGGTTTCCGGCACTTGAACTTCAAATTGCGCGCTCGGTCTCTCACCAGCAGGAGCCTTTGAATGTGGGCTTGTGGTAGGCGCAAGCTGTCAAACAAACATATACCCATTTGAAGCTCAACTTGCAGCATGGTGCACCTGTATCACATACTATGCCAGAAACCTCCCAGGGCAGCGTTGGCAGATCCCTGCCTCAAGCAGCAACGTGAGCCTTGACAAACAATCTGGTACCAGCGTTTGTTCACTTCTACAGCCACAAGAACACTGGACATGAAATGCCCTGTGCCACCTCTGTTGCCTGGTATCGGACCAAGGACAAAACTTAATTGAGCCATGATTGTGGTAACATGCACCGGACGACCACTAAAATTTGTAAGCCATAATTGCCATTTCAATCAGTGCGTGCACACCACCATGCCGGTTGCCTGTTGACGCACAGGAAGAGCAGCATAAAGCGCACGTTGCCTTTGCACCGCACTGCAATGCGCATAGAAAGTTATCATCTAGGTTGCAAAAACCTTGAGCACTGCGTAACCTTGCCGCTCCCCTACACTGTTGCTGCACGCGCCTCTATCAGGCAGCTCAGCCACTGCCCCTGTTCTATGCTGCGTCGCAGTGTGGCTTGTAGACGTTGCACATACCCCAGGCTACTTGCTCCTGGTACTGCAATTGACAGTGACTTTCAGACGTTTGCGCGAATCTCGCAAGCGACAGCCCCTCGTGCATTGACCACCCAGCACGGGTCTGTGAATCAACAAAAAATAAGTGTATGCCACATCGACACTGCGCAATACACTCAAAAACTACCACTCGACCGCTACAAGCGCGCTGCCAACCGCTGCTCAACAGCGCTTGCACTTACTGCGCATATGCTGCCAGGTCACAGCGTCACGGTGCTATTCCGCCACACCGCCGATTCCCATCAGCATGACTGGATTTTCAATGCACAGAAACTCTGCTGCACCCATCAGCACCTTCTCACTCGTCCGCAACATGTGCCATCTGCATACCCATAAAGCAAAGGAAACTCAGCTGTTCACTTAGCTGCTCCAAATCTAAACCTGCTGGCCCAAAACCGTCGGCGGCGTTTTTTGGTGCACCTGCAGTGCATCAGACGTCGCTGCTTGACAATCTCCCTTCAAATTACGCATCGGTGCGGCAGTTGCTCAAGTCCTGCTCCCGAAACCCGCGCGCGCTCCCGACGCCCGCCATCGCGCGCGCAACATATGCAAATCAGCAAAACATCTACATTGCGCCGCCGCCGCCACCGCATCAAATGGTGATGCCACGCCGGTGCCGCCGCCGCAGCCTCCGCCGCCGCCGCCGCCGCCGCCGCCACCGCTGCGTCAGATGTTGATGCTCTGCGGGATCCGGTCCGGGCGCAGGTGCTCGTATCGCCAGCCCTTGCTGGCGTGGTCGGGCGCGTCCGCGCGCCACGCAGCCTCGAGGCGGTCGTTGCGGTCGTCAATGCGCGCCGCGATGGCGCCCAGGTCCGCCGCGAGCGCCGCCTGCGCCTTCTCGACGGCCGCAAAGGCGACGCCCCTGTTGACGGCCAGGCGCGCCTTGAAGTAGTTGAAGCCCGGCACCAGGTTGTAGTGGCCGAGCCTGAGGGGCGAGACAGGGGCGCGGGGTAGGGGGAGAGGGGGGGTTGAGCATAAATGGGGTTGATCTTAAGAGAGGGGCGGAGCAGGGGGTTCAAGGAAATTGAGAGACATGTCATGTGACAGCTTACCAGCATCTAGATGCAAATGCAGTTGTTGGAAGACAGCACGGCCGCCACTGGCAGCGGGCCGGTCGTGAGGGCAGCACGCAGAAGGAGTGCTCAACAGGGACAAGGTGCGCGGCAAACGACTTCACGAGACTCAAGCATGACTCGCGCTTGTATCCATGTCAAGCCCTCTGTGCGGCGGCTCGCGAAGTGTCAGGAGCAGCAGCGTGCGGGATCTGACATGTGCTCACAGCATTGTCACCCAGGCCACTACAGAAGGTGAGAGACGAGCATGACATTCGGTATTGCACATATGCGACACAACGTTCTTGGCAAGTCGCAGTCGTAGTGGCCGAGGCTCACAGCCGGACAGTACTGGGTTGCTAACTCTAGGTGCCTGGCTTTCGCCCTAACCCTAGCCCTAATCCTAACCCTAAGCACGCCAAGGCTGCCACACAGCTTCGCTTGCGCTCACCTTGTGTGATACACGGATCCAAGCAGCAGCGCCACGGAACGCTGCAGGGAAAACAAACACAGTGGTTGTCATTGAATCGCGCACAGGGCCAGGGGCAGGCAATCTGTAAGTGTTTGGCTCGCAGGAACAGCGCACGAGGATGCTTAAGCTGCTAGACTGAGGTGAGCTAGCTCGTTCTGGTGCCGTCTGGCTGGCTGGTGGTGCCGTGTTATTTAGGGTTATGGTCCTGTGTGGTTGGGGCACAGTATCAGCGGCTACCACCGTGCTCACTGCCCCTGTCAAAGGCTGTCTCTCATTGCTGGAGTCATGAAGTGGAGCTGCAGCAACCTCTTTAGGCGCTGGATGCAAGACGCACCAGCATGCAAATGTGTCGGCTGTCAGCCTCTATGTGGCAGAGGTACAGCTGCTGCCGGGCCTGCCAGTGGCAAATTGGCAGTGACAACAAGGCTACAAAAACGCGCTTGCCATTACACGGCTCGTAAGTTGGTAAAGTCTTGTATGGCCATAGCAGCACTTGTCCCTCACAGGCTGTGGCAATGTCCTCAGCAATGGCATGTGCGGCACAGGCTTTCTTGCACTAGCCTGTTGACCAGATGCTGATGCCGTGTGACGCAGCGCGTTTGCAGCTGCCGACTTCCGTGCTGCCTCATGGTTGAACATTCCGTCAGAATTGTTTGCGTGGGCTGCTACACACGCATGCATCGCCAGAATGCTCAAGAGAGCACACGTGCCACTCCTGAGTCACAGGCGACAGCTCGCCTGAACGCATCGTCCCGAGCCTAGGAAACTGTGTCAGCGGACGAAACGTCACGCCGCGCAGCGCGCAGGCGACCGCGCTCGCTTGCATAATTGCAGCCGCCCTGCCAGCAGCGCGCGTCGCGCGCATGCCGCTACGCCTTGGGCATCACGTACGTGTCAGCACAGCACCCCCGACCCTTTCCCACCGCTTCCACCAATCAACGACAGCGTACCATGAACCAATTGCCGGCGCACCTGCAGCTTGGCGGCATCACGCCTCAGCACAGCACCCCCCAACCCGGCCCCAAACCTTGCACCAATCCAACGACAGCGCACAATGAACCATCAATCGCCAGCGCACCTGCAGCTTGGCGACGCCCATCGGCGCGAGCATGTCGAGGTGCTCGAGCTCCGTCTTGGGGGAGGGGTCGTCCGGGGGCGGCGCCCACAGCGCCAGCGGGTATGCGGGCGTGAACGCCATGATCGAGGGCTGCGGGAAGTTGACGGCGGCGTGCTGCGCGGAGCCGGTGAAGATGATCGTCGCCAGCAGCTTCTTGAGCTCGTCCAGCGGTATGCTGCGGGGGGCGCAGCGCGTGTATGGGATAGCGATGCGTGAGAAGACGCGCAGCGGCGCGGCGGCGCGCTGATGATCTTGAAGTCTGACTGTGAGGAGAAGCGCTAGCGGCACTGCGCGGCCGCCGCCGCCGCTACGGCGTGCTATGCCTGGACTGACCTATACAAGCGTGCACCTGCTCATTCTGCTCGGCAACCGCCGTTGAGCGCCCTGAGCCGGCGACGTGGCAGTCGTCAGCAGCTTCTTCAGCTCGTGCACAGGCCACGCTGCCGAATCGCTGTCCACGACCAGCACAGTGCGGATGTGTGCACGCAAGGAAATCAAATGATCACTAACACGGCTTGTAGCCACAGGGAGAGACGACGCAGCGACAACCATACTTCTACTTGCGGGGCGGCGCATGCTTTAGCAAGTTCAGCGAGCAAGTGAAGCACTGCACAGGTGCCGCTGGCGCTGCGGAACACCACGTCTGCGCTTGGCATAACTTCAAACTGAACGCCGCACACCCGCCGCCGCCGCTGGCGCTGTGACGTGCCGCGTCCGCACTGTCCTCGGGCTGCCCTGCAGAGATAGGCTGCACATGATGAGCGCATGCACATTGACCCGAATGGGCTGCGGCAGTGGCTTCGAAATTGGCGTGGCATTGAATGGGGCTACAGGCCTCACATGGGACAGCGGCGCAGTGGCGTCGAACCAGTGCTACATGTAAACGTATACAAACTGTGACGTTGTGGCGGTGTCTGTGCGCCTTGCACGTCATGCAAGCGGTTCCCGCCGAACTTCGCATGGGACGAGGCAAGGCTCGCTGGAACGATTCAAGCATGACTCAATACAGAAGGCGTCTCACCTACTTTATGCTCTGAAGACAAGTCGGGCGCATTGACAGTTTCAAAGGGAAAACGAGGCTAGGACGACATGCCATCATCTCAAAGAGTTTTCGGCAATTTTGGGAAAATTGGGGCCAAAACCAGGAACCAGCAAGGGGCACAGAAAGGGGGAGGCGAGCGTGTGGCAGCCATTCACATTCTGGGACGTTTTGGGTGACAACCCAGTGCGGGCTGCGCCAGGCGTTCCCCGTGGAAATGGTTTGTTTCCCCCCCACAACGCACACACACTCTCTCGAGCTTCTGCTTCTCTGCACCACCCTGCTCGCATCCTGCCAACCAGTCTGAACCCTTGCTAGTTCTGCTGAATTGCGGCAGCACTCAATTCGCCGTACAAATGAGAAGACCAAGCAGACATTGCCCACAGCATTGTGGCATGCAGATGCGCTCATCATTGCCTACCCTGCGCTGCAGGGGCACACAGTTGCCCTCGCCAACGACGCTCTCAACACACTTGCTACACATATAGCGTTTTGACTGGGTAACTGCCTATAATTAAGTTTCAATACTTGTGTAGCTGCATCGGATGATCGCACAAGTAGCTCCCCACGCACAAGCACTCATCGTCGTCCACCAGCGCGACAGAAAACTCGGACTCGCCCTCGGTGACAAGGCTCTCGGCAGACTTGCTACACATACCGTTTTGGCTGGCTACCTGCTAAAAAGTGAAGTTTCAAGACTTGTGCAGCTACATTGGATGATGGCACGAGTAACTTCCCACGCACATGCACTCCTTGTCATCGACCCAGCATGACAGGAACTCGAACTCGCCCTCGGTGACGAGGCTCTTGACCCAGTCGCGCGCCTCGTCGTCGCGCCGCAGCTCCTTTGGGTACAGGTAGAACGCGTCCACATATGCGCTCACCCACGCGTGCGTGGCGTTCCACACCTGTGCACGGCAGGGGCGCAGCACACATATGTGTAGTATGCGTGCGACACAGTGACTCTCTTCTTGGGGATGAGACAAATAACCTAGGGGTTCAACGTAGGTAGCCCCAAGCTCTCTTGCTCAGGGTCATTTAGGGTTAGGGGTAGGGGTGAGGCAATTTGCTGTGATGTGCGGCGCGTGCAATGTCCGTTTCTACTTTTCAGCACCGTGCCGCAGAGAGCAATGGATGAAGGTGTCAGGCCGATCTCAGGCCGCGACGCGCGTGCAGTCACGTGGCGCATCTGCCGGTACTACTAAGCGAGGTGCAGTCTAGGCTACTGTGACTGTAGCGAGCTCAAGTGGGTGCCACTGGATGCTTCAGAATTATGTGTACCAACGCCGCCACTAATGAGAAAGTCTTTGAATAAGAGACGGCCGGGCGGCGAGGCGCGCCGGCGAGCGCCGCTGCCGGGGCGCCTCCGAGTCGCCGCGCGGCTGCATCTCAGGTGCTCTGAGCACTGATGCATCGAATGGCAGTTCTGCTTGAATACGCATTGCAAAGGGAAAACTCTGTGTTGGAGCACTTGGAAGGGCACGAGCCGGGTTTAGATGCAGGGCATGCTGTTGGCGCTTTGCAGGGGGGGGGGAGGAGGGAATAAATTTGAAGCTAGGCTGACTTGACAAGGATGCGGAATGAGTCACGGCTTGACTGAGGGCTTCGGCAATCTATGTGGCCTTTGGTGTGTACCCCATGACAATCGGAGGCAGGGTTACAGTTAGGTCATGGTCGGAATAGGGTCAGCACCCTGCAGCGGTGATGATTGCGCACGTGCTGTATGCTGTGTGCATGCTGGAAGGGATCCTGCAGTAAGACCAATTGTTTGTCTAGTGACGCAATGCTTATATACTCATACATGGACTTTGGAGTGGTTGTGCTCACAAGCGAAGTGTTGCAAGGTGTATGGACTGCAGTGCTTCCGTCGCATCACATAAGGTATCTTGTCTTTTTCGTGCAACCGCTTCATCATGCCCTGAGCCAGCGCTGCTGCCTCAAGCACTGGCCTGTTTGTCACTGGCTTCTTACTTGTTGAGCCGACAGCAATGTGCACCATCTCGAGCATCCTGCACCGTACACATACCCGTCACTGGTGCATGCTCCAGTCCGCTGACCAACATGTACACAATGAACTTGAATTATTAAATGGTCAAATTGACGTCAAGACCAGTGGTAACCCTAAAATGCGCAGTGACAGCTAGCAAGTTCCTACAGGAGGTGGGTATTTTGAGCAAAGGTCACATTTCTGATTGAGTTCATACAGAGCGTCTTTGCAAGCTAGTACGAGCGCGCACGCTGAATTTCTGATGCTCCCAGTAGTACCCTAAATCCAGTCCAGCCCGCACTGCATGCGCGTGGCCCGGCATGCACAGCGATACAAGAGTCGACATGGGCGTGTGCATAGAGCAGCAAACATACTGACTGGTTTTGCGGCTTTACAAGCAGGAATGCTGCTGTGAATGGCATGATCGGGGGGCTACCGTACCTGCAGTGCATCATCCTTGTAGGGGTACAAGTGGGGGAATTCTGCCATGCCCTGCCGGCCGAGCATCGCCGCCGGGGACATGTCCAGCTTCTTGAACTGCGGATAAATAGGGATGCAGAGAGCCGCAATTGTTGTGAGGCGGCCTTAGGGTTAGAGGGGGGTATTGAGCCACGTTCTGCCACAACAGATGCTTCATGCTGTGTAATCATTCTACACACCTGTCACTTCTGGCTACAAGCCTTAGCGCCTTGCTGCCGCTTGCATAGTGTCCTACAGGTACCGAGATGCGCTGTATCGACAACCCCTGGGCGCACACAAATATGCGTCACACCTGCGCTGTGACATCGTGCAGAAGCTTCACAACGTGCACCAACTGTCAATGCTGAGGCAAGCTGTCCCCAATGTTACTGTGCATGCCCAATAGACTTGAATTGAGCCGCGCCATGCGTCTGCTTTAACATCGGCCGCGGTGGTGCCTTTGCTGCCCAGTTGCTAGGGCAGCGCGGCAGGCAATGACACCAGCGGTCTGTGTGCTGCCTAGCCACTGGCATGCCAGCCCCCCCAACTCGAGATATATGCATATATGGCCACCAGACTGTATTGGGAGCGAAGATTTGAACCTGATTATCGGCTAAAGTTTCAAACACCCAGCGACGTGGCGTGGATGAGGAAAGCGATGACAGCTGAGCGGTGCCCATCACGATGGCTGTTCAGCAGCACGGTGGCGCCTCTGCGACTAGCGCGAGCTCACAGGGAAGTCCCCCCCCCCCCCCCCCCCCATTGCACCACTGTTGCGCACGCTTCGCACGTACCTACACGAGCGGCCCGAGCGCCTGCTAACAAGGCAGCACCGTCAAGTGTCACAACCGTTCCGCCATCAATAACCTGACGAGTGAGACGCGCAGAACCCAGGACATGCAGTGCCTCAAGTTACCAAAACATGCAAGTGTCATCAGCTGTACATACGCGATCCGCTGCCACAACTTCAATTGGGCAGCAGCGGGGGCGCGCGCAGCCACAGGACCGTCCGCCCCACCTCCTTCAGATCCGCCGTGACCTTCCTATTGAGGTCCTCGATCTCCATCCCGACCATCTGGGCCACGGAGCCGTTCGGCTGTATGAGGCTCGTGCCGGCGAGGTAGTTGATGTTGAGCGTGCCCTGGAAGTGCTGCGCCAGCAGGCGGTGCAGGGGGTGACGCTCCGAGAGCCAGCGCTCTGTGCAGACCGCGAAGGCCTCCATGACGAGGTGCGTGCGCCCGAGGTGCGCGAAGCCCTCGTGGTAGCATCCGTCGGCGGCCTGGCAGTCACGGCGATAATAAGCAAAGTTGACGCTCGAGTTGAGGTTGGGTGCGGGCAGCGAGATTGCAGCGCCGCAGGCAGGGAGCCAGACATGATTTCTGGATCGTGGCTTCGGGGGGCGCACAATAATATGTACAGCAGCGACAAAGTTCACACAGTGAATAATTGCGGGGAGCGCACCAGCACGGTGTGCTGCAGCGCTTGTGAAGGTGTCTGGCAAGTTTGGAGCGCGAGGCGGGGAGATAAGACAGGCCCTAGCAGCTCAAAATGCTGAGCGGCAGAGGCGGGCTACCATCACGAGCACGTGCGGCAAGTTGGCAATGTGCATCCAGACGTATCGGCGCCTGTACGGCTGTACACGTGCCAATACACCTGGAGGTACAGCAGCCACAAGGCAGCGGGGCCAATCACAAGGGTTACGGGGGGTGCGCAGTGCTGCCGCAACACTGCAGAAAGGACTGCAGGTACTTTGGGAGGGGACACATCATATGTACCATATGGCATTACTTATCATCACCTGCACGCAGGCCTTGGCCATCTGCCAGGCGTTCTCGTCCCCGCGCGGGTTGGTGTTTGCCGGCGGCTGGAAGAGCTCAGTCGAGTTTGTCGCCACCTGACAGTCAGCATCATGTCAGCACGGGTAAGCCCTGCTGATGCATCATACTTCTGTCTATAGTATGATGGTGTCACCGCAGCGCCAGACATGGCAACCCAACCTGAAGGAACCTGCGGCAGGCTTATGACTCAACGGTGTGGTGAGTGCGTATCGTGCGAACAGTGAGCAATGAGAACCAGGGCACCCAATGAAAAACAGCACCTAAGTCCTCAAGAGAACCCAATCTCATCATGCACTAAATTGTCAGGTGCTGTCTGCCGCCATCATAAACCGCGGCGGGATCCTCGAGCGCATACACCAAGACTGCCAAGTGACATGCAAAGATGGTGAGAGCTGGACCAATGTGCTTACTATGCCAAAGTTGCAGGGACAGTTGGTGGCATCGTTCAGTGATTGCTGATATCGGCGTCGGCGGCCGACAATGTGGCAATTGACTATTGAGCCTGTATTTTGTTTATTGTTGGTTGAGGTGCAAATCGCCCTGTACCTTTGTTTCATTTCTAATGAACAAGCGGCAGCACACAGTCGACTGCTGCATGCGTTGTAAATGTAGCACACTTTGCTGCGAACCAATTTCTTCTCAATGCTGATGTAGAGACTGCCCAAATCCGTAATCTGTGACTATGTTAGCACCAAGATGTCGGCACCTATAAGAGGTGAATGAAATTTGCATGGACAAAACCTCCGAGACAGGCCGACTTTTGCTGCGCCACATGTAGTACGTGGCCTGCAGCGCTGCTCACAATTCTGCGGGCTGACTGCGCCGCACGGCTTTGTGCAGGTGGCCTCAGAGTTCTGTAACCCCCCCAACCCCCGGCCTCCACCCCCCATCCTCTGTCAGATCCGCAGTCAAGTGTCAAAGAGTTGGTATTTGTGCATGAGATCGGCGGCAAGCAAATCGATTGCCACTGCAAGGTCTATCGGCGCCGACACTAAGTGCAATCAAGGGACTGCCCAAGTTGAAGTATGCTGGCATGCTAACGTGCTCAGAATTAAGATAGCGGAAGCGCAATTTCTACGGTCGTGATGTTGAGCGGCCGACAAGGCGCTGCTGGAGGATTCAAGCATAATACGACGCGCATCCAGGCAATGCTGCCGGAGATTGCAAGACGTAAATGACGACGATGCCGCGCACAAGTGCGTTGCGCGGTCACTCACGCGGATCAGCAGCGGCACGATGGGCAGGCGCTTGCGGTGCTTCTCTGAGTTCAGCCGGAACAGGGCGAGCGGTGACGCCATGTACTTCTGCATGCCCTCGAGCTTGTCAGTGAGCTGGCCCTCGAACATCGTGTAGTCCAACACGTACAGCTCGCCGACAGCCATCAGCTCGTTCACGCGAGCCCTGTCATGCAGCAAGAGACACGGTGCCGTGTGACGGCGGGGCCACCGTCAGTAGTCAGGTGCCAGTAACAATTCCGATAAGCTGTCAATAGCGGCACGGCGTTGCAGGCGAGGCTGTGCGTGCTGCTGTGGGCGCGCGTGACGCCTGGTTTCTGTGCACTGAGGATGCGTCAGCATTGGCTTGCTCATTCAGTGCTTTCAGTGAGTGTGCTGCAACAGGGTCCAAATCAGAAACAACAGTTGTTGCAGTTGGAGCGGAAACGTGAAGCATGCAGTCAATTCGCTGTGACCAACTTGATGCACCTACTCGACACGACTCAGTCGGCAAACCCTCGGAGTCATTAGGCGGACCACATCAGGTGTGCTACCAGGAGGTGTTGCCATTGATGTGGCCACATGTGGGTGTGCTTACCTCGGCAATAACATGACGTTTGATTGATCTGGAAGCAAAAACTCCTTGACAACGCGCGTTGTTCTTCAATACCAATTGAAAGCTGAAGTGTTGATATGATTAGTCATACACTGTGGCACTTGCGTAAGCACGTCTGCCGTTAATTCTTAATGCTTAATAATATGTCACTTCAGCACAACAGTTTGCAATTCAGGTGCGGAGCTGCTGCTGATAGATTGAACGCACTGTACATCAACTTAAAGTACTCGAATTCAGAGCCGCCAGCGTACAAGAGCTAGTGAGCAAAGCAGCTTCATCCCACCAAGCTGAAAGTACTCGAATTCAGTGCCGCCAGCGCATAACAGCTGGTGCGCAAAGTGCCTTTAGAAATATTCACCCCACCAAGCTGAGCTCAGCAATAAACTCCGCAAATTGTGCTGTTTTGTCGCAAGCTTCTGCGAAGCATGTGCCGCAACCAGTAGTCATGCGGCATGCAGCCTAACCTACTAGTAATGCGAGCAGAGGAACCTAAGCAGTGCTCAAGACTCGTCACATGTCTTGGAGTTTACACATTGATGAATATTGTCATGCTGTTTAGATTATGTACTACATGATGCAGCATGGGCAATCAACAGTGTTCGGAAGAGCAGCGCCAATCAATCACATGTGCAGCCAAGCCGCTTGAAGCATCTGCTGGCAATCATGATGTTGCCTGCATGTACACGCGACGCCGTCGCGGTGCTGTCTTGCAAACACTGCGGAAGTACCTGAGCTTCCTGTACTTGTCTTGCTTAAGCGCCCCCTGCAGCTTGGCAATGTGCGCTGATGTGCACTTCTGGATGGCATTAGGGTTTGGCCCAGCCAGCCGGTACCAGGCGAAGGCCTCGTCGGACAGGCCATCGCCTCTCTGGGCCGGCCTGAGCTCGTCTGGTGTGGGCGTCACCTGCAGTGCAGTGGCAGGTTGAACAATGGCCATAAGCAATGAGGTCATGTGAACGCGTCTCCACTGGCTACTGCGCTGCTCGGCTCACTGACGCTGGCAGGCACCGAGTGACTGCCAGAGCATCAGTCTCAAATTCTCAATCACTGACAAGCCTAAGAGCCGCTGATGCGCATGCTCAGGGCCTGTCAGTGCGACAGCACTCAATATACAGTGCTACATAAATAACAATATGCACATCTATTGAAGAGGTAGCATAACACCTTCGCGGCCACGGGCCCGGGACTGGGTGCCTCAAGAAGTTCTGCTCTAGCTATCACATACACGGACAGCAGAAAATGGCATAGGACCGGATGCACACAACGTGATGTTCAAATTGGTGCTCCGTGGTCTACAAAGTGCTGCAGTGCTTGCCAATGGGCTGCGGCAAGTGTGGCGCCGCTTCAATTGTATGCAAATCATTGCCATTATGATATCTGCATGCAGCCCTTCTGAATTAGCAGACGAGTCGGCTAAAGTACTGCGGCATGCATACATCATGGCATGGCACAACAATTCACATACATTAGCGCTTACAGATACACACAGTGACTGTCAGCAGCCCGTGCACCTTCAGTCCAGCTCATAGACAATATAGAAGTAAACAAATGCAAAGCGTAGTATCATCACTGATGGCAATTGCTCAGCCACAGCAACCTGGGAACTACCAATAGTATGTTCCTAAGTGCTATGGGACGGCGGCGCCAACTTGGCCGACTGTAAACTTGAAGATGAATGAAACACGATTGCCAGGCATTGCCACTTGGTCAAATGCGCAGTCAATTGTGGTAGCATGATCTGTGCGGCACTGTCGCTCTGATTCAACAGGTACGATGATGCCTTCAAGGCTGCCATTTTATCAAGTTGATTTCTCAGCACAGTGTCGTTCTGCAAGTAGCAACTTGAACAAATTGAATACTGATTTGAGAGACTCACCGACTCTGGCATCTTGAGCTCGCTGAACAGCTCTATGTAGTCGTTCGTATCGGCAGCCCTTGGAAGCCGCGCTTTGGCAGCGGCCGCGGGGTCACTCCTGGTATCGCTTGCCACGGGTTGCACCAGCGCTTCGAAGGCCGGTGTCACAAAGTTTTTACCCGCAATGCCCTGCGTCACCAACGTGGTCAGGCCGTTGACTCCATCGACTGTGGTGCCATCGTACTTGGCAAAAAAAGAATCCAGAATACCACCCAAGACACCGCCTACAACCTTGAGGTACCATCCGACCTTGAACACAGCCCGCTCCCTGCTGTAACGAGATTTGAAGAACGAAAACAGGTCAGGAAAACCCAATCCTTCCCCACGACCCTCAGGAAGCTCGCTCAACATGGGCGTGCCAACAGGCCGGTTGGCATACGTAAACTCGTAGGCGCTGCGCTGCTCCTGAAGGAGTTTGTTGCGTCCTTCTATGTCTTCGTCGTGCTGTCGCAGCAGGCGAGACAGGAATTTCAAAAGCTTCAATTAAGTAGAAGTATTGAATCAACCAGTGACTGAATATATTGATCCAATATGAACTGACAGTGTGAATCAGATGTTTGAGCGGCTGCAACAGCCGCTTCAGCATGACAGCGTATACAATTCAATTTATCATTGTTGATAGCAGTACTACTTGTTGAAGCGCCAGACTCTGCATCAGATGTGCATGGAACTTCAACAGTTTGTTTACATGTAAAATAGAAACTCGAAATGACATTGGGCTTCATGTTTGAACAAAACAAAATCAGACTTTACGAGTGTGTCAGACCTTCACTGCAGCTGCCGAAGTGACTCACTTTAGACCGGTATGTCACTTTGAGGTTGCAGTAACTGTTGTCATTGCAAAAACAAGTTTTACTCAGTCAGGCTGACAGTGTGAGACCTGAATTTGGAAGAAGGGACCCGCTGGCAGCATCAAACCACCCAAGCCATTGGCAAGTCTCAGACTGATTGAACCGTCACTGACAGGGTGCCACTGGCAGGCTGTCAGTGAGCGTTCGCTGCTATAGCACATATATATATTTCAACATTAATGTAACAGTTGAGGACAGGTGTAATACACTTGAACTTGCAGCTGATGAAGATTTCAAACATGTAGTACTGGTTAACTATCAGTATGATGAGCGTGGAGCACTTTTCAAGTTTAAAATTTGATGTGGTCCAGGAGTTGAACCTCCCCACTACTTGCTCAAAGCAGCAGACTTTTGAATGTTCACAGTTTAGGTTGATGGTCAAGTCAAAGTTCAACATGCCATTGGATTCTCTCAAGATCTTGAGCGTATGTAGGAAAACAGCCTGCTTGCCACATCACTTTATTAGGCATTTAAACATCGGACTGCAACATCACGATTGAGCACAAGTCCATAATTGAAGGGTGCGCACCTGCCAAACTGCCACACTCAGTGAGTGTCGCATGGTCGGCCCTGACAGACTGAGTTTGTTCAGGTTGGTGTTCAAGTTAGTCTTGATTTGGACTCAAGCTGACAGTGTCAGCTGAAGAAACTCACCGATTCAAAAGTCTCATGCCATGTCAAACGAAAGAAAAAGTATGTAGATTATGAGCTTTACATCACTGACTCAGAGTCTAGGGCGGCCAGGGATTACTATACTATAGTACACATATTATTTTCCAAATACTTACGCAGGTTATTTCAAATACTTCCAAGTATATGATTTCAAATACGTACAAGTATATGATTGAAACAAATTGTATGTCATGCATGATCAAGATAACACAATTTATCATATGATGACCACCGTGTGACACCTTAAGTTCAACTGTCACTGGTTCTACTTATCAAAAACTGTCCAGTAGTCACTCAGTCTCTATGCTGCGTGCGCCCGGGTGTTCAAGAGGTGATGCAAAGCATCTTGGTGTACCACCCTGACGTCACGGTAGTACCACGACACGCGTACTGTCGATGCCATCATGTCATCTCCGTATAACACCTGTACGCCAATGCGTGCATTCAAAGTTTTGGTAGGATTTACGTCGGTCATGCTCATGTTTGTACAAGTGCCAAAATGCATGGCAGTGCGTTAAACCGACAACACGTGGGCGCACAGTGTTAGCTGGAAAGTTATTGACTTTGAAGATTGGACTTGAACTCCATTATGAGGCAGTGTGACTAAACCGTTGTGCCTCTGCTGGACCAGGTCAACTTGAATTTGCCGGCGGCCCACTATGATTGTCATAATCATAATAGTCTAAGACTGTCAGTGAGTGCCGCATCATGATTGCCAGGCCACCGTGACCTGCCACTGCAGTGGGCAGCTGCTGCAGCACTCAGTCAAGACCAGCTGGCGGCAACCTGAACCCAATAATCTGAAGGCGTGCAAATCAGTTGCTATATCACAGCAAGCAACTTCAAGTTGAAGCTGCCAGTGCAAAGGCCTCCTTCGAGCCCTCAGGCTGGGCCACTTCGAGTTGGCCGCCAATGATTGAACCGCCCTGATTCACGGAAAATTCAAGATAATCATTGAAGTTTGTTTGGAGAAGAACAGTCATTATGGCCTCAAAACTCATTGGCGTGAAAATGACCCGGATGCAAAAAAGCGACGCCAAGGCAAGGTAACCTTCCTTTAAGTTATGTCGTGTCAAATTGTGGACTGCGCCATTGCATTCAAAGAAAACGCATGATTCGAATTGCCTACTTCAAGTTCAAGTTGCCGCCGGCTATCAGAATTCACTATTGGGTGACTTTAACAGCCCAACATCAACTGATGCTCATTCAACCTCAAACATCTCTCGAAGTTCAACCCTTTTGAAGTGTCTTTGAAAACTTCAATATCAATATGCTCTACCTCAGCAAGCCGACCAACTTGTTGAACTTGAAGTAAGAAGTCGTGGTGACTACTGAAACAATAGAATAATTATAAAGATAGTATTACTTCAAGTGGCAGTGCTTTGCTTGGGCTGATCCAATGGGTCATTACTCAGTCTGTTGGCTGTAAACGTTTCTTTTAAAGCCAATGGCATGTCACTTTCAACTATACGGGGTCGATCTCGTGCCAATTAAGTCCTCTATATGATAGTATGATAGTTAATTAATATGTCACAATTTGCAACAGCAAATTGAAAACAGTTACTAGTAGTGTAACAGCCTGCTGAGCCTGAGATTTAGAGACTGACAGTGCAGGCTGAGTGTGCCATAGCCACTGGCAGCTGGTCACTTTTTTCAAACTTGCGTTTTCTATAACATCATGATGCCACTGGCAGTAATTGTAAACAACTTTTACTGTGCTTCATTGGCAGTTGTTAGCGCAATGCAACACTTGATGCCACCTTGACCACTGTCACAGTTCCAGCTGCAACAGACTGAGTGTAGAATGTCATGTACCTGACTGCTCCGCGAATTATAATTATTATATCTCAAAGGTTACTTTTGAAAATATCCGACATGGTGATCATGATAATTATTATTATCATTATGGTCTTGTAATACCAGGTAATACAAATAGTAAACTTTGAAGGCCCCAACGCACTCCGAGGTCCGGCTTCCTACCAGTAGTAGCCTACTGAGTACTTCCTCTAGTAGTATCATATGGTGGAATTGAACCATGACGTTTGCTCACTCAGTCTGGCAGTTCCTACACTGTAGTACACAGCAGCCTGAGCCTCAGGCTACTAAAACTAGTAGGTTAAGTCTGCACTGCGCCTCTGAGTCATTGGTGTACTTAGCAATAAGGCGACCCTCAATCGGATCATGATGATGTACTACAGTAACTACTAGTATTACTAATAGCAGACTGAGTACTGAAAGACTCTGAGGCAGATTCGTAACATTCTATCGGCAACAAATTGTCAATGGCTGTCCAGAGTCAATGAGTCAGAATCTGAGTCAGAGGCACTGAGCCGATAATGTCAAGTCGTCGCTGTTATCAGTATCCGATGGCATCTGGCATCAGTCACTGTGCACAATCTGACTCTGACTCAGTGAGCCAGAGATGCCTCCGGCTCAGAGACGCTTAGCCTAGTATTAAGCTACTACTGGACTATCACACCCACATCATCACAATTGCTAGGAGTTTATTTGCAGAGTTCACCCAGAGTTACTGTAGTGCTACTTAACAACTAACTATAGGTAATGGACATGTCACTGATGCCATGATGATTAGTGAGGACTCTGAGTGTCCGAGTCAGAGCTTCAAGTTTCATTGGCAGCCTGGTCAGCTGAGTGGCACCAGCCGGCAGGTTCAATTGAATGCTGCGAAAACCGGGACTCATGATTGCAGTCTGCATTCAAAAAATGGGCAGGCGCCGCGGGCGCTTGAAAAAACTGGACAGACAGTCGTTATTTTCTCTCACTTCATATATATATATCTTAGTAATGCCTTGCAATAATTTCAGAAATATGTCACACTGTAGCAGATGTCACTATCAACGACATAGCTCCGATTGGTGACATCTTGAAATTATTTATATAAAAAATTCAATGAATCCTAAGGCTTGTGGATTTGGACTTGACCTTACCCTTCAAATGTTGGGCTTTAGCTGCTCAGTGAAATGCTCACTGACAGGTCCAAGTTGAACATCAAGAATTTGCTCTCCACAGATCCTACACATGAAGTTGGCAACTTCAGCACATTAACCTCAACTGTTACAAATGCAGCGCAAAGCTCTTTTCATGCTTTGCGCAAACGTGCCAAAATGGGTTCATGCTGGTCCGTTTTCCACTCCCCTTCTTTTCGTAATTCTCATTTTGAACTGAAACTAAACTCGACGTGCTCAGAGCTGCCGACCGCTATCAATGACTCCGAGCGCAGTGCCGTTTCTTTGGGAGAGGCACAGTAACAGTACTCCAAATAAACTTGTGCATGGAAATACCTGAGGCAGGCAGAGGTTGGGGCCGCCAGGGCGCTCTTCGATGTCGCTTGCAGCGGCTCGCCGAGCAGTCTGTCCTCTGCAGCTATGAGGTTGCACCGGAAATCCAGCCGCAGGCACGAATCGCGCAGGTAAAAGAGCGCTGACCGCTTTGAAGTTGAATAATGCGAGCGTCACGCAAAGGACCTGCGTGCCCAGCAAAGGCAGCCGCCTTAACTTGGCTGTCATTGTCGATCTATGCGGTTCACGTTGCTGCCCACTGTCTGGGAAAAACTTCTGAGAAAGTTTGAATCGGAGACTTCAAGTAGCGCGCTTCAAGTAGTAGCGTATCAAGAGTTTTACCGCAGCGTAGCCTGGTGTAGCTATTTGAGCTTGAATGTACAGCCTGAAATACGCATTCCGTCGTCCGGAGATGGATGTGCTGAGACCCAGTCTTACCAAAGGCCACATTCCCCAGTACGTTTTGGCAGTCGTCTTAACCGGCACTGCTTTTGCCCGAGCTCATCATTACTTCGTGCCTCGCGGGCGTCGCGCGCACCTCTTCCTCCAATCAGAAGCCTCTGTTCGCGACCTTTGGTACGAGTCAGGTCCCCAGAGCCTGTTTAGACCCAGTCTTAACCGGATTCGACCAAAGGCCACATTCCCGAGTATGTTTTGGCAGTCGTCTTAACCGGCAGTGCTCTTGCTCGAGCTCATCACTACTTCGTGCCTCGCGGGCGTCGCGCGCACCTCTTCCTCCAATCAGAAGCCTCTGTTTGCGACCTTTGGTACACGTCAGGTCCCCAGAGCCTGTTTACCCAATTTAGCTTGCCTTTCGTTGCTGTACTTTGTTTACAAGATTTGAGCGCAAGTACTCGGCCACGTCAACACAAAAAAGGCGACTTCCTCATGTTCGGTCCCCCATGTTCGCTGGGCGTACCCGGTTAAGACTGGGTCTTACCCAATTTTGTTTGCCTTTTCGTTGCTGGCCTTTGTTTTCAAGATTTGAGCGCAAATACTTGGCCACGTCAACACGAAAAAGGCGACTTCCTCATGTTCGGTCCCCCATGTTCGCTGGGCGTACTCGGTTAAGACTCGGTCTGATGCAATCTGTCTGTTGCAGCAGAGGAGCTACACAATCACTGTGGCCGTTGCTCACTGCCAACATAAGAGCCGTGAAGCCGTCGGGCGTGGCTGTGCGCACCTGCTCCTCGGGGACGTGCTGCAGCAGAGGAGCTGCGCAGTCGGCGTGGCCATTGCTCACCGCCCACATGAGCGCCGTAAGGCCGTTGGGCGTGGCTGCCGCACCTGCTCCTCCGGGACGTGCTGGAGCATCAGCCTGACACACTCAGTCCAGCCAAGTTCTGAAGCGATCATGAGCAAGGTCCGACCGTTGTCATCTCTGGCAAACAGTATCTCTGCAGCGTCGCCTCTCTGTAGAAGGGACCCTACAAGTTCCATATCGCCTCTTGCTGCCGCTGCGAGCATCGCGTCGCCGGGGCTCTGACTGTAGGCGCAAAGAAGTCGTATAGATCGGACGCGCGCTCTCGTTGCCGGGCACGCTCTCGTGAGTGCGGGCGAACCACCAAGTCGTAGTCTGCGTGACGCGCGCGAACGCGACTCTCGTGGCGTTTTTTTTTTCCAATATATGTTTTTGCTTGCGCCGCTGTCATTCACTCGCTGCCATCATGAAGCTGACAGGCGCCAGCTTTTATCAGAGCAAGGGAGCCTACAAGTGCAGCCTGCCGCTGCACAAGAATCGATTCGTACAATGCAGCGCACTCGAAGACTACGAGGGATCTCTACAGGATCACAAGCAACTTCCTCTCCGCGCCCCGAGAGGATGGCCGTAAGAAAAGAGAACGCTGGACCCGGCCATTGAGCTGCAGATGATCGAGGCTGGGGGATCCATCAGGGTTTTCATGTCGCCGCCGAAGAGCAAGAATCAGAGATCAGACTCTGAGGTGCTGTGGCAACTTCAGCACGTCGCGGAGCGCTTGACGAACACGGGCACGAAAAAGGACCTGCAAGACCTCGTCAATTCCATCTCCTTGTGCGGACTGTGCGACACCATGTTGAAAAAGTCTTCATGGACGACAACGCGCGACGGCGTACACAAGAAGCGAAAGTCGACAGCAGTGAGTACAGCAGTGAGCTGAAGCAGCAGTCGCCGCTGATGACGTAGAGTTTGTCATTTACGCCAAGCTGATGAGGCGTCTGTTTGTGGTCGGATACGCTGTGACGTCGCACAAGATGCAGGGTTCGCAAGCCAAGTTCGTGTACTGCATCGCGATCGCCAACTGCAAGTTCTTCGATTGCGAAGGCCTGTACACCAGCATATTCCGTACGCAGAGGAGGTGCCGGTGCTTCACGATAGGTGACGACTTGAGGATCATTGTGCAGCGCGTCAATCGCAGGAGGCGGTCTACGCTGAAGTTCCTTCTGAGCGACCTACGTCCGTAGTACATTCTGGGGGGGGGGCACATGGAGGAGGACGTAGGGGAGGACCCCGAGATGCCATTTGGCGGCGGCGGCGTTTGAGTGGTTGTCGTTGCGACACTTTCAGACTGTCATACGACATGTAGATTCCTTACAGCTAGATGCCAATCATCTGGGCTTTTTCGCGCCCTGAGCGAGAATTAATAAAAAAGTACATAAAGCTTTGGTACACACCTTGTACATGCATGCTCGTTAACGCCGAGAGGCGTGGCAGCGAATGCGGCTGGTTTGGTGGGTGGGCTGGGCTGCAGGGCTTGCAGGAGCTAGCACCAGCGGCCCTCAGGTGATGCCAGTGTGCGTAGCTCCTTCGAGAGAACTTCAAACGTGTGGTGGTGTCTCGGAAGCCCTGGCTGGCGTGCGGAGGAGGGACAGGCAGCGGCTTGGCGTGCTTGGAGAGCAAGCGGAGTCGGCTGCACGCCACGGCACCAACCACAAGTTACTCGCAGCGGTAAATGGCAATATCTTGTCAGGCTTGCAGCCTGCGGTGAGCCGTGACCTCGCTCATCAAGGAGGCGATGCTTTACTTAGTTATATAGCCTTTCTCTCTAGCGTCAGCGCCTGGCGCCCAGTGACTCCCTCTGCTTATCTCTATGATATCGGGGTTCACGTAGATAGCCACAATCTCCAGTTCAGGGCCCATCATGGTGACCTTGGCCTGCATGAAAACTTTGAGATGGAGTCTGCGTGGAGCTGGGTGGCCCTTAGAAGGGTCTGTCTGTGGGGGGAGAGTCTTGCAGCTTTGTTTGGTATCCCTGCTAGTGTGTGGGGGACAGTCGCTTGCGGATGCTTTGTTGGGGGTGATAGGGGGGGGCCGGTGAACCACCGTCCTGCTCATCAAGGAGGCGATGCTTTGCTTAGTTATATAGCCTTTCTTTCTAGCGTCAGCGCCTGGCGCCCAGTGACTCCCTCTGCTTATCTTTATGATATCGGGGTTCACGTAGATAGCCACAATCTCCAGTTCAGGGCCCATTATGGTGACCTTGGCCTGCATGAAAACTTTGAGATGGAGTCTGCGTGGAGCTGGGTGGCCCTAAGACGGGTCTGTCTGTGGGTGGAGAGTCTTGTAGCTTTGTTTGGTATCCCTGCTAGTATATGGGGGACAGTCGCTTGCGGGTGCTTTGTTGGGGGTGATGTGGGGGGCGGGGTGTGGCGTGCAAGCTTTGCATGCTACATCCAAGAGTGAGACCAAGGCGACACACCTACAACATGGCATTTCCACAGCCACAAGTGGAATATAATAAAAGTACATTCTGCACAGCCACAAGTGGAATATAATAAAAGTACACAAGCGTCCCAAGCTCGTTAACGCCGAAAGGCGTGGCAGCGAATGCGGCTGGTTTGGTGGGTGGGCTGGGCTGCAGGGCTTGCAGGAGCTAGCACCAGCGGCCCTCAGGTGATGCCAGCGTGCGTAGCCCCTTCGAGAGAACTTCAAACGTGTGGTGGTGTCTCGGAAGCCCTGGCTGGCGTGCGGAGGAGGGACAGGCAGCGGCTTGGCGTGCTTGGAGAGCAAGCGGAGTCGGCTGCACACCACGGCACCAACCACAAGTTACTCGCAGCGGTAAATGGCAATATCTTGTCAGGCTTGCAGCCTGCGGTGAGCCGTGACCTCGCTCATCAAGGAGGCGATGCTTTACTTAGTTATATAGCCTTTCTCTCTAGCGTCAGCGCCTGGCGCCCAGTGACTCCCTCTGCTTATCTCTATGATATCGGGGTTCACGTAGATAGCCACAATCTCCAGTTCAGGGCCCATCATGGTGACCTTGGCCTGCATGAAAACTTTGAGATGGAGTCTGCGTGGAGCTGGGTGGCCCTTAGAAGGGTCTGTCTGTGGGGGGAGAGTCTTGCAGCTTTGTTTGGTATCCCTGCTAGTGTGTGGGGGACAGTCGCTTGCGGATGCTTTGTTGGGGGTGATATGGGAGGCCCGGTGAACCACCGTCCCGCTCATCAAGGAGGCGATGCTTTGCTTAGTTATATAGCCTTTCTTTCTAGCGCCAGCGCCTGGCGCCCAGTGACTCCCTCTGCTTATCTTTATGATATCGGGGTTCACGTAGATAGCCACAATCTCCAGTTCAGGGCCCATTATGGTGACCTTGGCCTGCATGAAAACTTTGAGATGGAGTCTGCGTGGAGCTGGGTGGCCCTAAGACGGGTCTGTCTGTGGGGGGAGAGTCTTGTAGCTTTGTTTGGTATCCCTGCTAGTATGTGGGGGACAGTCGCTTGCGGATGCTTTGTTGGGGGTGATGTGGGGGGCGGGGTGTGGCGTGCAAGCTTTGCATGCTACATCCAAGAGTGAGAACAAGGCGACACACCTACAACATGGCATTTCCACAGCCACAAGTGGAATATAATAAAAGTACATTCTGCAGCCACAAGTGGAATATAATAAAAAAACACAGGCAGCGTCCCAAGCTCGTTAACGCCGAAAGGCGTGGCAGCGAATGCGGCTGGTTTGGTGGGTGGGCTGGGCTGCAGGGCTTGCAGGAGCTAGCACCAGCGGCCCCCAGGTGATGCCAGCGTGCGTAGCCCCTTCGAGAGAACTTCAAACGTGTGGTGGTGTCTCGGAAGCCCTGGCTGGCGTGCGGAGGAGGGACAGGGAGCGGCTTGGCGTGCTTGGAGAGCAAGCGGAGTCGGCTGCACGCCACGGCACCAACCACAAGTTACTCGCAGCGGTAAATGGCAATATCTTGTCAGGCTTGCAGCCTGCGGTGAGCCGTGACCTCGCTCATCAAGGAGGCGATGCTTTACTTAGTTATATAGCCTTTCTCTCTAGCGTCAGCGCCTGGCGCCCAGTGACTCCCTCTGCTTATCTCTATGATATCGGGGTTCACGTAGATAGCCACAATCTCCAGTTCAGGGCCCATCATGGTGACCTTGGCCTGCATGAAAACTTTGAGATGGAGTCTGCGTGGAGCTGGGTGGCCCTTAGAAGGGTCTGTCTGTGGGGGGAGAGTCTTGCAGCTTTGTTTGGTATCCCTGCTAGTGTGTGGGGGACAGTCGCTTGCGGATGCTTTGTTGGGGGTGATATGGGAGGCCCGGTGAACCACCGTCCCGCTCATCAAGGAGGCGATGCTTTGCTTAGTTATATAGCCTTTCTTTCTAGCGTCAGCGCCTGGCGCCCAGTGACTCCCTCTGCTTATCTTTATGATATCGGGGTTCACGTAGATAGCCACAATCTCCAGTTCAGGGCCCATTATGGTGACCTTGGCCTGCATGAAAACTTTGAGATGGAGTCTGCGTGGAGCTGGGTGGCCCTAAGACGGGTCTGTCTGTGGGGGGAGAGTCTTGTAGCTTTGTTTGGTATCCCTGCTAGTATGTGGGGGACAGTCGCTTGCGGGTGCTTTGTTGGGGGTGATGTGGGGGGCGGGGTGTGGCGTGCAAGCTTTGCATGCTACATCCAAGAGTGAGAACAAGGCGACACACCTACAACATGGCATTTCCACAGCCACAAGTGGAATATAATAAAAGTACATTCTGCATAAAGCTTTGGTACACACCTTGTACATGCATGCTCGTTAACGCCGAGAGGCGTGGCAGCGAATGCGGCTGGTTTGGTGGGTGGGCTGGGCTGCAGGGCTTGCAGGAGCTAGCACCAGCGGCCCTCAGGTGATGCCAGTGTGCGTAGCTCCTTCGAGAGAACTTCAAACGTGTGGTGGTGTCTCGGAAGCCCTGGCTGGCGTGCGGAGGAGGGACAGGCAGCGGCTTGGCGTGCTTGGAGAGCAAGCGGAGTCGGCTGCACGCCACGGCACCAACCACAAGTTACTCGCAGCGGTAAATGGCAATATCTTGTCAGGCTTGCAGCCTGCGGTGAGCCGTGACCTCGCTCATCAAGGAGGCGATGCTTTACTTAGTTATATAGCCTTTCTCTCTAGCGTCAGCGCCTGGCGCCCAGTGACTCCCTCTGCTTATCTCTATGATATCGGGGTTCACGTAGATAGCCACAATCTCCAGTTCAGGGCCCATCATGGTGACCTTGGCCTGCATGAAAACTTTGAGATGGAGTCTGCGTGGAGCTGGGTGGCCCTTAGAAGGGTCTGTCTGTGGGGGGAGAGTCTTGCAGCTTTGTTTGGTATCCCTGCTAGTGTGTGGGGGACAGTCGCTTGCGGATGCTTTGTTGGGGGTGATAGGGGGGGGCCGGTGAACCACCGTCCTGCTCATCAAGGAGGCGATGCTTTGCTTAGTTATATAGCCTTTCTTTCTAGCGTCAGCGCCTGGCGCCCAGTGACTCCCTCTGCTTATCTTTATGATATCGGGGTTCACGTAGATAGCCACAATCTCCAGTTCAGGGCCCATTATGGTGACCTTGGCCTGCATGAAAACTTTGAGATGGAGTCTGCGTGGAGCTGGGTGGCCCTAAGACGGGTCTGTCTGTGGGTGGAGAGTCTTGTAGCTTTGTTTGGTATCCCTGCTAGTATATGGGGGACAGTCGCTTGCGGGTGCTTTGTTGGGGGTGATGTGGGGGGCGGGGTGTGGCGTGCAAGCTTTGCATGCTACATCCAAGAGTGAGACCAAGGCGACACACCTACAACATGGCATTTCCACAGCCACAAGTGGAATATAATAAAAGTACATTCTGTCTCGCTCAATGGACGCCTACTGTATCTTGTACCCCTTGTCGCTGCCGCTTCTACGCTTTCGCTTGCTGCGCAGTCTTGCATCACAGACAGACGCCGACGCCGAATATGTTGGTATACTAGCAAAATGGTGGGTTCGCAGTCTCATTGAGAGTGGTCGCAGCTACGTACGTGTGGCAAAGTGCCTAGCTCTCTCAGCGGACAAGGCGCTGCAGTTGTCGACGAAAGAGTATACATGTTCGGCGGCTGTGATGGCGAGGTAGCGCTGAACGATGTACATTGTTTTGATGTTCAAACGAACAAGTGGTGCGCGATTGTATGCCAGGAAGGCCCCAGCCCGCGCGCGGCGTTCGGCATGTGCTCAGGCCCCGGAGAGTACGCATTTACGGTTGCATGCGGGTGCGGCATCGAACAGATGAGTGCCCTCGGTGATATGTGGTCGTTCGATGTCCGCCATCATACATGGTCGAAGCTCTTTGAGTCACCGCAAGCCATGTACGGCGTTCCGATATGCTGGTACGACGGCACTCTGCTCCTGCACGGCGGCACTATGGGCGTGCATTACTCCGACGCATTGTACGCATTCAATCTGGACACCGGCACTGTTGCGCCTGTCGTGACATCAGGAAACGGGCCGTCGAAACGATACAAGCACGAGAGCTTCATCGTAGGTGAAGACATGTTTGTGTGTGGCGGCGGGGCATTTGCGCCCACCGAACGACGCATGGACATGTACAGACTCAATTTGAGTTCACTGGTGTGGCGGTGCGTGAAGGTGAAGATGCATTATCCATTTTGAAATAATAAATTAGGATCCGCTCCGCCCATCCGCGACCCTGAAACCCAAAAAGCAACCGAGCACTTATGCTATAGTGAGGTCAGTCAAGACCCTCAAACAGTTGAAGTTAGATAATAGTAGGTTGTTGGCCTCACTCAGACGCACCAGAAGAGCTCTTGGCTGTTGAAGTTGAGATTGGTGGAGCCATGCTATGGCACGTTGAGCAGTGATATGACAGTTGAAATTAGCACAAAGTTGAAGTTTGAATATCACCGTTGAAGTTCAATACCACATCAGGATCAATATCAACTTCAACAAGTGAGTAGTCGGCAGATGCCCCTGACATGGGGCTACAGCATGCCATAACCCAACTTCAATACCAGTTCTGTCCTGGAGACTTTACTACTGGACAAGGGCCTCGGTTGCTTCTTGGCTTTCAGGGTCGCGGATGAGCGGAGCGGATCTAAATTTTCCAGGACCGCCAGCGCAAAATGAAATCCGTGGCGCAGCGCTAGTGGCTGCTGCTGCTGTGTACGCTGGTGCCCAGGCAGCACATGTTCGCCATTGCCATACATCTTCTGGCTGAGGTCGTGTATGATGTCATACACCTCCAGGTGAAGTGCCTGATCCAAGGGGGCAGCAGCCGAGCCCATGACAAAGCTTCTACGCACCATCTGAAGTCGAAGGTGTTTGTCACGCACTCTTGAAATCTCGGGCTTGACGAAATTGCACCAGCAGCAAGAGTCTACAGCATGGAGCACAAAGCAAAGAACAGGCGCCAATGAGTAACGGTTGATGTTGAAGTTGTAAATGACTCCAACAATTTTTTGCGTGCTGCTGCTGCCCGCACCATGGTTTGTACTGGGAGAATGCAAACGAGGAGTAGTACGATCTGTGGCACAGCAGTATCTGCAGCATATCACCAATACTTGTGCAAGACATTTGAGTGCACTATCGAACATCTGCCATTCACAATACCACGTGGTTCCAGCCTGCAGCAACAGAGCAGATAAGCATGCTAATCAGTACACACTCTGTCAGCAAGGCGCATCTTACCTGACGTAGGTGGAGGTGGTAGCCTTCCAAAGGCGAGGTCGAACGCAGGCACCGATAAACAACAAGGCCAGTGCTCAGCGTCTTTGCCTCCACATACATGTCCAGGGTGGGAAAGTCTGACTGGTAGCCTCGCTTGATGTACCACATGGAGTTCTTGAAGATGCTGGCATGCTTAGCATTGAAGAAGGGACGCGGGTACGGTGCACCAGGATCAGCAAACTCCCGAAAGAACTCATAAACAGATTGCATCCTGCGGCACAGCACCTCTGGTGCTGGTGTACCTGTAATGCAAGCACGGCGATGCTGCTATGAGCGAACAAATCTGCATCACACCGTAGGACATAAATTAGAAACAACAGGTACTGCAAAGTGTTGCTGAGAATATGCACCTCTATGTGTTAGCTGGCATCATGCTATGATATTGCGCTTGCACTGACTCAAGCTGCTGCTACCAGCACCGACTTAGAAAAGGGCCAAAACATCCAGACAACCGATATATCGATTGCCAACGCTTCGCGTTAACAACCGATACATCTCCGAACAGTTCGGTCCCCTCCGAACAGGTCGGTCCCCGAACCTTTCATCGGTCAAACCTTCCCATATTTCATCAGGAACCAATGACTGCCACGGGAATGCAATCACCATGACGCAATGACTGCCTTAGCACTCTGGCAGTGGCCAGTGACACCAGGCTGTTTAGTAGCACCAGAACCCGCCGATTACGGTGCTGTGACTCTTGTCCTCTAGAGTTCTGTGTGTAGTTTCGGTCTGTTCTTTTCCCAGCGCACAGGAGCGCAGAATAAGTACAGATGCAGGAATGAACTGCACTAGAATGGATCACATACCAGAATGTGACAGATCACGGGATGGACCACAATGCTGTAAATCTCCTAGTGTCGACCCTGTGACGCTTTCAGGTCTGTGATGCTTCACTCACCAGCACCACACAAGTTGGTCTGGCGCAAACCCATCATGTCAACTGTGTTTTGTTTAAGTTGCAGCATGCTGCTTTGTCTCACTGCTTCTGGACGTTGTTCAACACCCCACGGCTTGTTGTAGTTGTCCTCTCAACAGCTGGTGCAAAACACAAGTGCTGCATCTGAAAACAAATGATCTGCACGCCAGCGTCCCTGGCCTTAGCTTGCAGGTGCCCACTTAGTAGCCTCTGAGATTAATAAGTGCGCCATTTCTGCTCATTGTGCTGCTGCAAGCTGCAGCAGCAGTACCCTAGGGGGTGGCAATCGACCGGTCGTTGGAGAACTTAAGCTGTGGGAGTCCAGCGATTGGCGGACTGCATGCAGCACTTTTAACTGTTAAACTTTTAATAGCCCAAGGCCACATGCGCCAGCGTCACTGCACCGCTCCAGCCCAGGCACACTCTTGCTTTGTGTACAGTTCAGCTCAAGTCACAGCTGTCAGGTGCTCAACATCCATTAACCTTTTTTTGGCAATGATCTGGCAATTTCTCATCCCCATCAGCCGGCAAATGCAAATGGCGAGACCTCGAGAGTCAGCCAGCGTTCACCGGCTCAAGTGGCTTTCACTACGATCGCCGCACGCTTGCCGCAGAACATTCTGGCAAGTCGCTGGCAAACCGACGGGCGACGGCAAACGGCGGATGACTGGTTTGTCGGCAAAACTGGCGTCTTGCAAGTTAATGAGACCGCCCCTGTTTCCTAATTATGGACTGCATACCAGAAAGAGAGCCAAAATAGTCATTCAACCTGAACATACAATCCCTCACATGATCAGTGTGACACCGCCCGCGGGTGTAGCCCCTAAGAATGACTCCTAAGATTTACCCGCAAGTACGACCCCGGGGCCCTAAGTATGACCCCCAAGTATGACCCCCTAAGTATGACCCCCAAATATGACCCACAAGTACGACTGCCAAGTATGACCTGGTGACATGACTTGGTAGCATGAACTGGTAGGTATATACGTTCACTGACATACTCGGCAGTGACCCGTAGCGACTCATTTTGGCCTGCCACCCCGTTTCCGTGTTGCTCAGAAATGCAGCTTGGTCCTAAACAGTACCGGCGTGCTCAGTGATCCGTGGTGACTCGTTTTGGCCTGTTGCCTAACTTCTCTATTTCTCAGCACACATTACGGGAGGGGGGGGGGGGGGGTATGCACACTGGTCACGCACCGCCTTTTCAGCATTATCTGCAGGTAATACCCATAATGATTGGTAAAACGCCCCTCGCCTACACTTGTAGTCCGTCACAGGGGCTGGCTATCGCACCCCTTCAGCCGCACAGAGCCTACATCATGGGGGGGTCAGTCACCAGTGTATGGGGGTGACTTGTGGTGATTTTGACAGGACGGGGTGAGCAAACTTCAACTTACACTGCCGAAGGGAATGGTTGCTTTGTGAGCACAAGCGGCGCAAGCTTACACTGCAGCTGGCACTTGGTATGCATCTTACGAGTGTGATGGCGTGCAGCACCAATTCAAAGTAGGGGTGAGCGCTGCTGCATGCTGCATCCCCCCCCCCCCGATTTCAGAGCCTTTTCGTATCGTACCAAGCTGGTCGATATTGTCTACGTGGTTGTTGGCATGCAGGGCTCTTCTAAGTGTGTGTTCATGCCATGTAAATGGAAGGGCTGCCCCTGTCCACAGCAGATCACTGCACAGCTACGCTTCGCTGGGTGACGCTCGAGACGCATTGCAGACAACTGGTCAACCTGGTGTGACAGGGGGGCAACTGCTCGCAGGCTCAGGCCGTGCACTCAATACGTAGAATCCGGCCGTAGAGGGTTTGCTAGCAGCAGCCAGTTGTTGGCATTTCATGAAGAGCACCAACAATCATGCATCTTTGCATCACCGATGCTGGTTGGACTGTAATTTGCAGGCCCCTTGCTGCTGCTTCCAACGCACTTGCTACAATCGGGCATATGATGTTGTTGTGGTACTGATCTCACCGTGGCACACTGCCTGCCGTCCTTGCGCTTGCCTTGATGCGCGCTGGCGCGACGCTTTCAACGTGCAGCGACGAGAACTACGGCAGGGTACCGGCGCAGGATCAGGTGCGGCCATGGCCTAATAAAATCGGGCTGCATACTGGTCTCATACTCTCTCAGCAGTGCTCACACTCTTTCAGCTGTGACCAGTTACAATTTGACAAACATCAACGCGATGGAATCATTAGCATTGCAAGGCATGTACAAGGCGTGTGTAGAGTCTGTAGGGCCTCTGGTCGTATGTGTTGCGCCATTGGACTGCCTCAAACTGCTTCAGACCGCTGCGAGTGCTGCCGGTCACATGTGACCTGACAGTGATGTGTACATGCTCATCTCAAGAGCGCTTGGTTAGAGTTAGGGTTAGGGTTAGGGTTAGGATTAGGGTTAGGGTTAGGGTTTGGGTCAGGGTTAGGGTTAGGGTTAGCGCTGGGTCATTGCCGCTGTGACGTAGCACCCATTCAGAGAGCGGCGGCCATCGCAGCCTCAGCTTACTAAGCAAGCGTCAGCAGCTGTACAAATAGTATAGTATAGCTGTACAAATAGTATTTGTGCAGCTGCTGACGCTTGCGCCATCCAGCACCCATCTGACAAGGTTCTGACCAGTGGCACACAGCCCCGCCTGCAGCGCATTGCATCGATCACATCGCATGCGTGCAAGCGACTCTTACCATCGCCTGCAACGGCGTATAGCACACGCGACGTGGGCCCGTGCACGGCGCCGGCAGCACCGGCCACGAACCGACCATCGTAGCCACGATCAGCTGGCAGCATGTACTCGTGTGATGTGCTGCTGTCGCGGCGCGGTCTGCGGTGAAGGGAGCGCATCTTCACGGCAAATGACTGCGCACCCACTTCGTCTGCGCCGCACATTCAACAAGTGAGCTGCGCATACGCAGCACGTCGCCGACCCTTTCCCAGCATGACACTTCAATGTAGCACTGTCCATCGTAATGACCTGCGCCGCCAATTCTGTGCTGGCAATTCTGCGCCGCCAATTCTGTGCTTCGCGACGCAGGCGAGCACCATCGTCGACCGCATCCGCGCGCTTGTTCACGGCGGCCTGCGCTTCGCGGGGCGCCACTATTAGTTCCTGGCGTACTCCTCGGGGCAGCTGCGCGAGGGCGGCGCGTGGTTCTACGCGGACCCGCAGCGCGGCGACGCCGACGCGCACGCGCCCACGGGCAATGCCATACGGCGCTGGATGGGGACCTTCGATACCATCAAGGTTGGTGCGCATTACGCCAGATGCAGCGAAATGAGTGAAGGCGGTCCCATCATGTCTCGGCAGGGTGCGTCTGGGCGCGCTCTGAAACTCGATGTTGAAGTTTGGGGGGGGGGTGTCAGAACAGCGTGAGGCAATGCATATATGCATATACTTAAGGTATATATGATAATCTCATCGCTGACTACTTGGCTATGCAGGTGATTCTTCAAAGAGCCTGATGAAAGAAACCCTCGTTTGGGGAGTGGTCACGGTGGTCATGTTTTTGAGTGTTGTCGGGAGCTTGTACAACTTTGAAACACCAGGGTATGCTGACGGAACTGTGGAAACTGTTTTGGTAAAAGCGCTGATGTCACGAAGAACCAATGTATGCATCGGTGTACACTACTCTCCACTTGATGCACTACGTACAATTAGGCTTGCGACAGAGTATCATGCACACCACATGACCATATGAGCTGTTCCCTTGAGTGTCCTCATTCCAAACGTCATGGTGCTGGTAAACTCAGCACGGTGTTCAACAGCTCCAGTGTGGAACCACCGTCAATCTCACTCCAGTTCATCCTTCCTGAAATGCTTACTAAAAATGCTTACTATGATGCAAGTGTGCCCTATGACTCATTGCGGCGCTGTAGATGGTGGCCAAGTACGCGGCGCGCCTGGGCCCGATTCACAGACATGCTCATCTCATGAATCAGCAGAGCATTCACTGCACTACTCTGGAACCACCACCCATTCTGACCCCGGTTCATCATTAATGCAGTGCTTGCATTTTTCAAGTCTGCTCTATGTCTCGTTGCGCCGCTGCAGGTGGTGGCCAAGTACGCGGCGCGCCTGGGCCAGAGCTTCGGCGTCTCCACCTCCACCGTGCACGTGCATACGAGGTCATCCCCGACAAGATGGCCGACGGCGGGTACTGCTTCAGCGATGGCGTGGGCAGGATGTCAACGCAGCTGGCCGGAGACATTGCAGACAAGTGAGCGACCAGGTTGAGCATTGTAGGAGCCGTCTCGATTGGTTTGTGAGCGTAATGCTGAGCGACTGAGGCCAGAAGATAGTGGCATAGTGCAACTGTCGAATAGGGCACTGATTCAGCGATGGCGTGGGCAGGATGTCGACTAAGCTGACCAGAGACATTGCAGACAAGTGAGTCAATGGGCGCAGCGGCGTCTCGGTGAATGCGTGTGCCTGACGCTGAGTGAGCTGAACTAGAATGGCTGATAGTTCTCTAAGGTGACTAGGTGACTAGGCAGAGAGATGCAGCAGTCGTCGCAATTGATGTGTGCGCATGACGCTGAGCAAGTAGAGCCACGAATAGTGACTTCGTGCAAAACGCACACATCGTACAAAACGCACACATACGCGCCATGTCGACGCGATCACACCTGCGCGCGTGTGCATGATTTCCGTGGTATCTCCGCGCGAGTCTTGACACCGCGCGAACGCTGCTGACTGCCTGTCGTTTGCGGCTGTACTGCAGGCTCGACTGGCCGCCGGACTCCTACCTGCCGTTGGCGCTTCAGGTACCCTCCAGAAATTGTCATGACTGTAGGGTGTGTCTGCACAATCCATCACACCATAGCCGTTGAGTCGTGAGCTCGATGCACGTGTTCACGCAGTGTCATGTGGGTACTGGCGGCGGTCACTCTACTTGACAGTGTGCATTACACTGCCAGGCATGGTGAGCAAGCATACATCATGCAAACGGGCATTCGGCCTTCGTGCACATCGCAGAGGACTGCCTGTGTCGTCCAAGGTTCGCCGCAGCAGTTGAGCAGCGCTGCATGGAGCAGTGCACGATGACGAGTCGCAGCAAGTCCCTGTGTGTGCTTCTGGCTTCGGCACTGCTCTGCATTACGTGACTTCACCCTGCCGTTCAGCTCTTGTCTTGCATTCTCTGTGCAACCAAGCGCAACCGTCAATTGCAACAATACAAAACAGTGCAGGCGGTGTGCGTCCTGAAAGAGCGGAAACACATCACTTTGAACACGACGCCTCAGTGCGTGTGCAGCTTAGTCTTGATCCGCACAACTTTGTCATCTGTGCCAGCGCTGCCACGGCGCCATCCATCGCGACAGATGATGCGCAGTGAAGGCAGTGTACACAGTGGAAGAGCGAACACCAGCTCAAGGAACACCACCTTGATGCATGCGCACGCTTGTGCTGATCGACAAGCTGCCGCCGTCTGCGGCATCGCCGCCATGGCGCCACAGGTGCGGTTCGCTGGCGCCAAGGGCATGGTGACGCTGTGCCATGCTGACCCAGAGTCTTTCGGTGCTGCTACCACAACTGCGCCCGCTGCTTCCGTGCCGTAACAACCACTTGTGCGGCCATGTGCAAGGACCCAGTGCGAAAGGCGACGGAGCTGACGACAGTGACCTCGATGCATTTCCCAGAGCAGACTATGTCAAACTTGCAGGACAACACGTCAACATGTGTGCAGCCCTAGCTTCATCCACACGGTCAACTTGTTAACCCCATCGCCACAACGGCACTGCAGGTGCGGTTGCTGGCGCCAAGGGCATGCTGACGCTGTGCCACAACATGCCGCGCGGGGTGCTCCTGCAGCTGCGGAAGTCGCAGATCAAGTACGAAGCGCCGCACCGCAACATGGAGGTACGTATGTGTACGCCCCTCAAGTATAACAGTACGATATGTATACGTGTGTACGCCCCTCAGGTTGACCATTACTATAGAAGTATGTACATGCTAGTCGCCGCGTGCTTGGGCGCTTGTCAGGTTCCGGCAGGTCACGAGGGCGCGCTACTCATCAGCCGGATTGATAAGATTGGCAACCCGTGCAAGTAAGCATTTCATTGAAAGTTGGCATGGGATCATTGCCATTGCTATTGTCAAACGTTGCGCCAGCGGCTGCGCCGTCTGGAGGTAGAAATCCAGCAGCGCTCCACACCAGTGTGCACCGACATTATTGTGGCTCATGTCAGCTGACATTACGCACATAAGCGGTACATAAGCGGTGCGGTGATGTGCGTTCAGCGTGCATGCCCCATCTCAGCGCATTGCCTACTGAACTGCGTTCAGGAAGCCAGTGCCTGTGTAAGGACGCGTGCAACCATTGCGCACCTCAGCGGCACAAACTGTTGTCATTTGCCAGGTGCTGTTGATGCATGCCATGCGATATGTGGAAGACGCCATAGGGGCTCCAAGCCACTGTGTGACAGCAAAGTTGATCGAATGCATACCACCTATCCGCAACCTTGCCCCTCACCTCTTTCCGGCAGACTTAAAGCATGGGTCACGAGTGCTGTGCTCTGCTTGGCTGGCATGTTTAGAATCCACGCTGAAGTTGCCTTGAGCTTGGTCACGAGTGCTGTGCTCTGCTTGGCTGGCATGTTTAGAATCCACGCTGAAGTTGCCTTGAGCTTGTGCTGCAAGTTCAAACAGCCTGTCACCAATGCTTGCACGATCAATGATCGTGTGCGCCGCATGCGTGTTTACGACAGTTGTGGTCGCGCCGTGGGCAGGCGGCACGAGCGCTTACAGACAGACCGACACATGACGCACCATCCCTCGGGCCAACACTCTTGCGTGTCCCACTGCTTGAAGCGTGTTCAAAGGGGTCTACGGCCTGCATCTTCAAATGTGCAACAGCGATTGCGATTACTCTACCCACTTTCCGCATGTACCGGATCATAGCGTCGTGACAACGCTAGGGCATTCGCCCCCACATCACTCAGATGTGCGGTGCTTGCTTGTTGAGATTCAAAAGTGTACTTTTACTAATTTCGCTTCGCAAGGGGCGCGAAAGGCCCTCTCTGTGGATGTGCATTCAATGCAACATTTCTTCTCCGAAGAGAGACTCAAACGCAAACAGGCTTCCCCCTCTTCACACTACCACCAACACCCCACAACCAAACCCTACTTAGGGTTGCCCAGCAGCGAGGCACACTTGTCCCGTGTACTCAAGTAGTATTAAGGGCAGTTGTGAATATCCGGGTCACAGGTACTGGACTGGGCGAAGCACATGCCGTGCTACCTCAACCGCCCCCTGGTGATGCTGCTGGAGTTGCTGGGCGTTCCGCAGCGCTCGTTCATGGAGCTGCTCGAAGACATGCTGAAGGCAAGTCACTTGCTTGAACTTGACAGTGCTCGGCGAGCCTGCATCGCCTGTGCTTCAATGAGGGTGCTTTGGTGGCGTGTGGCGCTGCTATATTTGTGTTGTCTCTCCCGGATGTGTGCGTCTGTGCTGCAGTTTGTCCAGGTTAGCTTACCAGCTGGTACTCTGCTACGGCCGTGTGCCTATCGTTGCTGGTCGGTGCCATGCAAGGACTACTGCAAACGTTGCTGCCTCTCCCAGACTCTTAGCAAAGAGTTTGCCCTCCTTTTACACGGCGTGTTCCCCCTTTCCCGGATGTGTGGGTCTGTGCTGCAATTTGTCCAAAGGGCGCCTGGCGCGCGCTGCGCGCATCATGTCATCTCGCGAGCGCGCTGCTGAGCAGCGCTGCAGGCCATTGAAGATCTGCCACTTGGTTGCTCGATAACGTACGGCACGGTCGCTGCGCTCGTTTTTGAGCGCGCGTCGAGCTTGAACCGTGCTTGTGCTGAGCGTGTACTAGAGCGTAGAGCGTGGTACCACCAGCAGCGAAAGCGCCGTTGCAGCGCTCGACGTGTGCACACGACCACGCATGCCACTCCAGCTGCTCCAGCCCCTTCCAGTCTCGTTACTTTGGCTGATGAAACATATGTGATGTCTTGTGCAGAAAGCGCATTCCATTCATGACGTGTTTGCCGCTTGTTATTAAGTTGGTATTGACCATTGTCCGTCTTCGCAGGCCCTGGAGCGCGTCACCATCAGCGAGAGCGCCGGCCATGGGTGCGCTCCTCAAGTTTGGCTGCCTAGGCAGGTGACGCACCTTCAATGCTAACTCCAACGCTGCTTGCGCGTGTGACGCCGTCCGACCCTACGCCTCACTCGCGCTCTGCGCGCCTCGCGCTCTGCGCGCCACGCGCTTTCGCGCGATTGTGAGGCAATGGACAGTGTTCACAACACAGCAGTTGTGAAGACAGGCTTGCCAGCGCATTGCTTCAGCACCAGGGTGCACCACCAGCGCAGCGGCGCATCCGACTGATTGGCGCACCGCCCAGCGCGAGCATGCACAGAGTACACGGCTGTACATTTGAGCTGGACCCCATTGACCCGGCCATGCGCATGCGCCTGCTTTGTGTTGACCATGTCCTGGGCTTGCCGCATAAGATCGAGCCGTGTCAGCCTACTAGTATGGTATACTCACATAAGCGGATAGTATTGGCTGCGGTTGCACGCTCGTGACGAGCTGCACGTTGACTGTGCGCAACGTCATCAGTTCAAGCACGTGGTATTTTATATTTCATATGCTACTGAAGGCGGGGCACTTTCAAGTAGGCAGAGAGCCAGCTCGCAGTGCGCGCGATCACGGATGGGGGGGGTGCCGTGATACGGCTGAGAGATTCCCTGCGCACAGCCATGCCCATCACCAAGAGTGTTGCATGCACGCCGCGCCTGCGCTGCAGCGTCGATACCCTGCCATATACTGACCCCGGCTATGGCAAACTGGTGTGTGCTGGGCAGCTGACCCTAACTCTAACCCTAACCCTAAACCATAAGAAAGCCAACCCTTGGTGCGCAATCGCGGCGGGGGGTGACGGGGGAAGGCTCGGACGCGGCCGCCGCATCTGCTTGAACTGCCAGAGATGCTGCATGCGATGACGCGCCTGCGCTGCAGCGGCCTCCCGTACCAACAGCTGTAGCACGCCGGTGCGCGGAACCTCAACATATAACTGATATGTAGTGAAGTTTGTTCAGTGGCAGGTGCCGCTGCAGCACTACCAAGCTCACAGCACCGTGCTTGCTCGTCTATTCTTGTAACTGCTGTGACGTGCAGCGGAAACCTGGACGACCCTGCGGCAGGCGCGCCGATGGTGGTGGCGATGGACCTACTTGAAGCAGGTGGCGCATACAACCTTTTGATAAATTCACATTTCCAAAGTATATTTTTATTGATTTGTAACCAAATGCAAAGTGCATTTGTTTACAGTAGTGCCATCTCTGTAGTGCTGGTGATCCTTGTGCAGTGCTTGTTGGCATTGCATGGAATAACGTCCACGTCTGTGAAAAGCGTCAATGTTACGAAAACTTGAATCTGTGTTGATGATGAAGGCAAGCCCTAGTACATGGGAGTTCAGCAACTGAGTGTTCTTCACAGTTCCTTTGGCGTGAATAGATGCTCAGTGACAGCATGTTAGCCACTTGGCAGCTGGCAGAAGGCGTTTGACTCATACATAGGGGTGCTACGAAGCGGCACATGTTGCGAATTTTTGTGAGTTCATGTGACATCAGACTTAGAGAACTTAAAGTGTAAGGACTAAGAGAACTTTAAGCGTGAAAAAAAAGCTGGATCGTCTCATGTCAAATCAGTGTTTTGACAGCAGGGGTCTTATGGCCAAGCTCCCAACACCACAGACTTGCTCAAGATCTTACATGATGCACTAACCCAGAAGAGAATCGGCAGTGCTCGCACACTGCTTGCACAACTTATGATGCATCTTACTGTATCAGTAATGTGATTGATTCAGCCTTGAAGTTCAAAGCCACAAGCGGTACCATCTGCCTGTGTGCCATACACAGCGCCCGCAACAGTCACATGCACTGCACACAAGGAAACTTAGATGTAGCCTTGCAGTCTGCTGAAGTTATACTGGAGCTGGTTGCTGCATGCACAGGATCGCTCTCACTGTGGTTCAACCCCCGCCAAGCAACATGACTGCTGGTTGCACTTTGAAGCCGTGTGAGCAGTATCTCAGGAGCAGCAGTCAAGCTACATACCCGTCATTGCCATCTCGTAACATGGTACTGCCACTCGTCGCGACGTGCGTCTGCGCATGCAGTTTGTAAGCCCCTGATGCGCCGTCGGCAATACATCAGTACGGTGATGCAGTTCATTCTGCTCAAACTGCCAATCAAATGTCACCAAACACAAAGCACCTTACCTGTGACTGCCGCATTCTCAGGCTTCAAGCTGTCCGAGGAGCCGTACCTCAGGGGAATCATGGACGCTCTGCGCAAGAGCATGATGGAGGAGCTCAAGCAGAGAGCCAGGGTGCTAGTCCCGCAGGCTGTGTGAGTGCATACCTGTCAAGTTTGCTGAGCACGCCGCCCCTGGAACATGCATGCTGCCATCGCTAGCTACGCTTGCGTATGGAGCTTCTGAGTACTGACACAGTTAATGTGACTTCATTCCAATGACAGACTCCACAATGTTGCTTGAGTATGCGCAGAGCGCGTAGAAGGACCTCGCAGACAATGACCATTTCGACTTGCTGCACAGCTGCCGCATGGGGGTGGCAGTCTATCTGAACCAACTCTGTTTGCATCACCACTATGTAGTATAGGTCCCCTGCCACATAAAAAACCACAGCGAACCGCCTCTTCGCACTGCCCTTTGCGCGCAGCGTGCTCTTTGGAGTCATGGACGAGACCAATAGCCTCAAAGACGGTCAGTTGTTCGTGCAGTACAGGCAAGTGTAACCCTAACCCTATCTCTAACCCTAACCCTGAGACGCGCCTGTAGACTAGCCATGTAGGTGTTGTACTACAAGGAACCGAGTGCCCCTGCCCCCCCCCACCCCCCCCCGGTGCTGCAACACCTGTAGGGAGTATTGAGTATTAGAAGCTTAACACGTTGGATGATGCACTTGTTTTTGTTGAAGTACATGCGCATGCATGCCGCCAGTACAGGCGCGTGCACGTGGTACATGCGAGTGCATGAGATACACGCAAGAACAGTGGGGGGCACAGAGGCTGTCGCGCACAGGTTGCGGGAACGGGTTCCCCCCTTGCCCGCCCCATACAATGAGCATTGAGCGCTGCGGCTTGCCATGGGGTGAACTTAACGGTGCAGTACGAGCGAACACGCGCTCGAAGCAAAGCCCGCGCATCAAGAGGGATACAGTACATCAGACCACTTACACTGCAGCGCTCAGCGTCGTGACCCTGCAGTGGGGCAGGGTGCGGAGGCCAGAAGGTCGTGTTAGTTGGACCGTGGAGCCATGCTTGTTTTGACTGCTTGTCGCAATGTGAGTGGCACCCAAGCGGACAGTACCCTGCAGCAAGTGTCCCTGAGCGCTCGCATTCCGGCTGGCAGCATGCCCTTCTTCGCAGTAAGTACTGTATAAGTGTGGTGATCCGCTGTGGTGATGCGTCCCTGGGGTAGGGTTAGGTTAGGATCGGGGCTAGCATAGCCCACCCATACTGCGTGGACACCAAATTGGCCCATGCACTGCATGGACACCAAATTGGCCCATGCGGCACATGAAGACGCGGCTAGTTTTCCTGCTAATTGCGGTCCACCAGTGCTCAGTGACAGCACACACACCGAACTCTTCTGCGGCACAGTGTGAACGAGGTCTTCTGATCTACAGGTAGTGACTGTGACAGTGTTATGTTTACAGGCGTTGGCTGCACCGCTTCATGCATCTGATTGTGAACGTCATGCCCGTGACTCTCTTATGAATTGGTCAACTGCAGGCCCCCGGTTCAAGGCAAGCACAACAAGAGGGGCTACGAGGGCGGCCCAGCCGTGCTTAGGCTGGGGGAGGTGCTCGTCGGCAGAAACCCATCGCTCCATCCCGGCGATGTGAGGGTACTGGAAGGTCAGCATCGAGCTCGAACCGGCCCTGCATACACTTTTGTATTGCGGTACCGAAGTAGAGGAAGGGGCATCTTCGGAGTGCACGAATGGCATTCGCGCCACGACTGTCCTGCGGGTTTGTCGCTCCGTTCTTGCCGATGGCGTTGATGCAGGCATGTCGGTAAGTTGAGCAGCGCTGCACTTGACAATTTGCACGCCGCCGCCGCCGCTGCGCCTTGCTGGCGTGGCCAACCCTAGCATGCACGGCGCTGCAGCTGTGCGCAGAGCGAGGCGTACACGCTACAGGCAGGACTAGTGGGGCAGATACCCATGTACACGAGATATCACCGCCGAAAGTCGGCCAGCCGAAATGTTTGCGACACAAAAACTCGGCTCGCTTTGCACGACTGTACACTGTACGGTCCCGCAGGGAGTTCTCTACATTGCGCAGCTGTTGTACTGCCTGCTGGGTGCTCGAGTCAGGCATAATCAACATCAGCGCTCAGGCAGAATCGACGCGCCAGGACAGATCAATGTCGGAGCAAGAATCAGTGCCAGCGTCGCCGGCGTGCGTTCCGGCTTGTGCGTGCGCCAACCGGGCGTTGTCTCTCGGCACGCCTAGTAGCATGAACTCAGGAGCAGACTTCAACTTGAAGCACGCGACTGACACTTGCGTAGCGCCAGCCCGCGCTCATACTGCCGCAGCGCCGGTGGAGCGCTGTTGTCAAACGCCTCAGGCAAGCGCGCGGCGTCGAATTTGGTGCGCTACAGTAGTTTATCGCTTCCGCGCTGCGCAGCCGCATGCGTCGCTTGCGCCTTTTCTACCGTGCAGCACTGCTCATACTGTCATCACCTCCTCCCCGAACGATGCACTCTCAATTTTGTGTATCATTAACCCACGCTGCTCTGCGCGCACCGGCTCAGCTATGGACGCGCCCGTCGGCTGTATGCGCCGCTTGCACCCTCCTGCCCTGCAGCACTGTTCACCAATCATGCCGTGCGATGCACACAACGATGCGCGCATATACTTCAATACCAAGTGTATAGTATCACTTTGAAGTCTGTATGACGCGCTCTGTATCACGTATGCACTGGCGCAGCCGTGGACGCGCCAGCGCTGCGGCACCTGACGAACTGCGCGGTGTTCCCGGCGGAGGGGCAGCGGCCGCACCCCTCGCAGATGGCAGGCGGGGACCTCAATGGCGACATCTTCTTTGTGTGCTGGGACGAGTCGCTGCTTCCGCCGCCCTGGCAACGCAATCAGGTGCAGCGTTCTCGCGGTCTGATTTGACTTGTCCTGTTTGCGTCTGTATGAGAACTGGTCGCCACATAGTATTACATACCTTGAAGTACTTGTACCCCTCGCAGATGGCGGGGGGCGGATCTGGATGGTGACATCTTTCTTGTGTGCTGGGACAAGTCGCTGCTTGCGCAGCCCTCGCAAGGCAACCAGGTGCAGTGTTCCCGCGACCTGCTATGGCGTAATGCCCCTTCGTCAAACTTGAACGAAGTGACCTGACCTTTTGCAAATGCTGGGTCACGATCTGGTGACATGAAAACGAATCAAAAGATCGTAGAGCTCTAGGTGACAAGGGATGGTTAGCCGCAAGTGCCTTCCATCAATAACCGTGGTCGCCGCTGCTGCAGCAATTGGCCACAAGACATCTTTGCTGTTGACTAAGACTTGGTGGTGCTGCATTCTCATACGATGCGTGTATGCGACATGCGGCTGGCTGCCACAGTGCTCATGAGGTTTGCAACCCTACGGCGCTGTCCGACCTTCAGACTGTACAATCATACCGGTGCGCAAGTGGTCATAGTGTAGTGCCAACTGTCTCCGCGCAAGCTGAAGAGGTCTGTATACTGTAGTACACAGTATACTGTAGTACACAGTATAATGTTGTGGCAGCAGCATGGAAAGGCCCTGCATGCCAAATGTTAGAGTTTGCTCCAGGTGCAGCATCATTGGTGGAGGACTTGCTTGCCAACTGTACAAGTCCTCTCCAGCAGTAAAAAATTGCTGGGGACTCTCATTGCGTCTGCACGAAATTGAAACTTGCACATCTTGTTTGTCTGCCGTACCTGTGCGCTCATCCCTGCGCTGAAGCGGAAGGTTGTGTAGGATGCTACACTTGCATACACCAAATGGCATTTTAATACTGCAGTGTCTGACGTATGACTTTTGTCCTGTATGCAAGCGCAGCATACATACCCCAGCAAACCTCTTTTTTCACTGCTGCAACGGCATCCCATCCAACTCCAGCCCCAATCCTTTGCTGCGTTCGCAAGTTTTCTCACACCCTCTGAGTATCGCAACGGCCCGAGCTGAGCTGCATGATATCGTAGATGAACGTAACATTGAATGCTTCCAGTTTGCTGATGTACCTACTTCAACTATGTACTAAGCCTCAAGGTCAGCAACAACGGCGTCACACAACCCACAGCTGCAGCAGCGTGGCGTCGGTCGCTGCCTTTCCATATACAGCAAATTGGTGTTTGTTGCTGCCTTGGGTGCACTGCGCTGACACACGCGGCTTCGTCGCTGCGCGCGCAGGAAGCCATGGACTACACCGCGCCGACCCCTCAGAAGGTCGATGTTGTCACCACCGCTCACCTGAAGGTGAACGCGCGATGCCACTTGTCTTGCGCGACTTAGATCAGAGTCTGCTTGCGGTCTTGTGTAGTGTAACAGTTGTGGGCGTCATAACGACGCCATAGAAACTGAAAGCGCTGGCTCAGTTTCCTGTGCGGAGCGCCGAAAGCTCTGGCGCAGGCAAGTGTATCTGCCCTTCCATGCTGAACGTGCCATGTCGTGATGTTTCACAGCCAGAGGCAGTTGAAAGGCCGCTTGCCTGGTAACGGCTGCTGGAGGGACCCTCACGTGCATGTACACACCATGTATTGCTAGTACGTCTTGCTCTATGATGAATGCTGTACTTGCTGTACTTGTTGAAGTGAGTTCGCTTTGCATGTATGCTCTCGTTGCGGTATCATCCACCGCACTGCAAGGCGAGCACCCATAAGAGTGTAGCGTCATACCGAGTTGCGTTCACTGAAACTGTTACACACGCACGCCGGAGCAACACCTGCCACTACCACTCTCATGTACTACTAGCTGCTTGAGTTCTACAATTTGCACCATGTGCGACCGCAGCTCAATAGGCCCTTATGCCCACCACATAGCTGCACGTGCTTGAGAAGCATGTGAGTTGGAAGCGTGCAACGCCCACTGTTGCACCCATCAAGTCGTGTGCCGGGATCATAACCCAAACCCTAACCCTAACCAAAGCCTGCGGTTTGCGGGCCCGCAATCTGGTGGCGTGATCTAGCCTCGTCTCTTCCGAACCGCAAGCCACCATTCTTATGTTGCGGACAGAGTTGCAGACCGTGCGTTCTCTCATTCAAGTTGGGCTTCAAGTACAGGGGATGGATGCTAACCTCAACTTCAAACGTCATCGATGCAATGCTCTGCACGGTTTTGCAGGACTTCTTTGTGGACTACCTCGTCAATGACATCCTCGGATGGTAAGAGACGGCTCCTCCATTCAACGGCGCATTGTGGAGGGTTTCTCGCCACGCATGCGTCATTGCATACATGCGTGTACTGCTATATACCCCGTTGTATCTGTTGTTTTCATAGGTCATAGTGCTACTGGCGCAGACGGTGCGCCGATCTGTGATCCCATCAAGCTGCAAACGTCTTCCACGTCAATGTAGATGGAAGTGGGCCACCCAAGAAACAGTGAAAGCTGCTTTCACTGGGTCGATCTGCGGACGTGCAAGCTGTGAAGTACCCGGTACAGAAGTGGAGGTGTTGCATATCCAGGTGACTTTAAAACTTTGGGGACACACAAGGTGGTTTGAACTTCGGGGACACAAAAGCCCAAATGATCACACTCAAACGTGCCACGTACCAACCTCTGCGCATTTGTCACAGAGGTTGCAGTGCTCATCGGCGATCATCCAGATGATGCTCATCGTGATGCTCATCGGCGACCACTCTGTACGACAGCGCCGTACGGCAGTCGCAGCGCACCACACTTAAAGTTCGCACGTGCTTCACATACACGAAGCTACATCCACCATGGCTCCCTCACACCAGAGGTCCGCCGGCTCAATCACGCCCGACTCTGACGCCACCAAGTACTTGAAGTACTCCCAAAGTTTGAAGTTCCAGGCACCATGGCTCGCAGCGCTCCGCTGATTCGGTCCATAATGTTTTGATAATCATTATGATTGTCCCTCTCTGACGCCACCAGGGTGTGCACCACGCAACTCATCACCGGCGACGCGTTCCCCGAGGGCGCGCGCTGCGACAATTGCCTCCAGCTCGCGCCGCTGGCGTCCATGGCGGTGGACTTTGCCAAGACGGGCGTCCCCGCACAGATGCCGCCGGAGCTGCGCAGGAACAGCTACCCGCACTGGTTCGGCGGGCGCGTGGGCTCGGGTGTCCACAAATCCAAGAAGGCTCTGGGAAAGGTTTGCCGCACCGCCAGCTTCTTGCACTGACGGCTGCTTATGGTACCACGCGCCGCCACTGCTCCCTTTGGCAGCGGTGAGATCCCCAAGGAGTCAGCGATCGAGGCCATCGGCGTGGGCGCCGGCCAGAAGCCGCTTCACAGTGACTGCAGATGTCCACCTGGATGTCAGCATGCACTTTCAGCTGACACAGCTGCCTCCACAAACACATGTGTGCATGCTGATGCTGCAGTTTTTGTGATTTGCAATGGACAGAAATACTATCAGCCAGACACACGGTGCTACTCACAGCACTACTCTAGGCCATCTGATACGGCATGGTAGCCGTGAATCAGCAGTTGCACGTGTATGTATGCTTGCTGTGCTCGTCTAGCAAATGCCAGCGCGCGTGCGCTGCGGCGGTGCAGCCTGTACCAAATGCGCCCTGAACACTACAGGATAACTCAACTCTCCCCTCATGCTGCCTTACCACTGCCTGCGAGCGCAGATGTACGACCGCGTCTGCCAGGTTGGCGAAGCGCAGCAAGCCGACATAGCGCAAGAGGTCATGGAATCGCTGCCGTTAGCGTTTGGATACCAGGTGTGTACCCCTGGGTGTACGGTGTATTCAGAGAGTGCCGTGCACCTGGCTTTGCTGTCAGCACTAGCGTACACTCCGCAACGTGCATACATTTGGTCTGCTTTGTCAGCACGCCGTGCGGATGTTGAGGTCACCCCTACACACACTGTGACCGCATCCGATGGCGGTGTAGCACCGCGAGCGCAACTGTGTATCAATGCAAGTTACGAGCACAGAATGGGTTCCACACCCACAAGCAAATGGAATCTTTGACGGGCTGTAAGCTTGTCTGCGCATCGAGGCCGCAGCGCGTTCACATTTGCACTCAGCAGCGGCTCGGAGCCATGGGCTCACCTCTGCCGGCGCGTCGCAACGGGCCTCGGACACTCACACCGCACGGTCGTCAGCACATGGCTGCGCTGCAGCCGCTGTGTGATAGAGCATCCACTGCCGCCGAATTGGCGCGTGCCTGTGAGTATGCTTTGTGCGAGCTCCTGATTGCAAGCGTGCGACAAATCGAGGGCTCGCGGCGGCGACCCTCGTTGCAAGCATGCATCCCAGAGCCCGCCATTTAGTGTGCTTGCATACTGCTCGAGCCACGGGCTCCTGAGGGTGCGTGTTTGAACCTCGGCTGCCGCTGACTGCAGTGCTATCGTTTGCGCTGGCTGCTGCTGCTGCTGCTGCTGCTGCTGCTGCTGCTGCTGCCGCTGCTGCTCTTGCTGCAGGGGTACATGGAGGAGGCCGAGCAGCACCTGCATCACTACACGTACGAGCTGCGCCAGATCATGAAGCAGGTGAGCACTCGGTCAGAGTGTACGTACGCGCAGCAGCACATGTTGCACACAACCGTTACCATCGTACCGCGTTTGGCAGGCTGTGCACCGCATCTACGGCAAGAACTGTTGCAGACATGTACTTCTCGCCAAATGTATAGCACCGAATTACCGACAGTGTACTAGTGATCGCTGCATGCCATCTGCATAGGGTGAGTGTACGTGCTCTCTTGAGCTCCAGGGCCGCACCTGGTGCAGGGCACGGGCTCGCGCATGTCAACAGCTCAGTGGTTCTCACTTGAAAAAGGTTGACCATTCCGCCGCCGCCGCATGCGCTTCACCGCTGCTTGCAGTTCGTCGTCAGCGACGAGCACGCCCTCATGAGCGGCAGGGCGAAGCCCGGCGCGCGCGCGGCCGCCGGCAGGCGCAACAAGCACCACGGCGAGGCCCAGAAGCAGATGGACCTGCAGCTCGCGCGGCTGCGCGCCGAGTACCGGCGCCTCTTCTTCGAGGGCTTTGCGCAGGTAGGTGATTGACCTCAGGCTAGGTATGTATGTATGATGGTGGCTCACGCCTCGTGCCGAGGGAGTGCAAATATGGTTTTGGAGCTTGCGCGGTCCCTTCTCCCTGTCACGTCGACTTGGTTGGTGCGCTCAGAAAGGGGGCGACAGCTCGTTCATGTAGTGTCAGCACGGGTGATCTTGCAAGCCTCAGCTCCAGGCAAGGGATGACGCACCTTTACCCCGCAGTTTCCGCACCGTTCACGCGCTGATCACGCCGCGCATGAAATGAGGGCGACAGCAGCAACGGCGCCACTGCCAGCGGCGGCCGCCACGTCTCATATAGAGTATTTCCATACAACATATGCGCAGCACATGCAGCGTCTGTGCTCAGCAGCCTTCGGCGTTTCACACTTTGGTCACTTGCCTCGCACGCAATCAGGACGGCCGCGGCGCCGGCGCCGCCAGTGGCAGCAGCAGCGGCACCGCCGCCGTGAGCGGCGCGGAGCTCTTTGAGCGGCTGCGCAAGGCGAGCGCGTGGTACGCGACGGCTGCCGAGCACAAGCACGCGGACGTGGCGATGAGCTTTCCGTTCGTCGTGCACGATTTGCTATGCGAGCTCAGGGGGGCGCCGCAGTGACAGCGCAAACGCCGTTATTGAGTGCCCAGGGAGCGCGTTCCACAGCGACGCCTTGTGATGTGGCTAGCTCGCAGCAAGGGGGCGCCAGCTTTGCCCCCCCCCCCCCCCCCTCCCTGCGCACCGACGCTTTTGGCACGTTTGCGCTGACGCCAAGGCATGTGTGTGTTTGCCGACAACGTGTGACGGCATTCATCAGCAGTTAGCAGCAGCATGCGCGCCTAAGGTGCAGCTTGCTCATCCTGTACAGGGCATTCACGATCATGATTGAAGTACCGCATCAGCAGTTGTAGCCAAATGCCATCATGCAGCGTAAAAATGGCACAGTGATCTTGTATCTTTGCGCTTGCGTCACACAACGTGCGGTCACCGAGCGTCGCACAGGACTGCGTCTGGCAGGCTTCCAGCATCGTTCGTGTGTACATAGCGTAGCCATGTAGCAGTCATGGAAACTTATCTGGCAAGCATGAGTATTGCATATTCCAGGCAGAGTACATGGTTGTCCGCAGCTCAGCGACGCAGTGCGCGCGCGCACATGTGAGCTTTAATACATTGCATACGTCACTAGGACAGGGTCCCGCCACTCAAATGGAATTGAATATGTTCATGGAGTGAGCAATTGATGTGCTGAGCCTTTGTTGACTGAAGCGCGGCCTTGCGCCTTTGTGTGATTGTGTTGTGCACATTTCTACATGCTGGCTGCTTTGCACAGTGCCACATGGGGCTGCATACAGAGGCACCAGCATGCACAACTAACACGTGGCCACCGCTGCTCTGTCTGCATACGCTTCATGGCACAAGTGGCAAATGAGATGCGCGCTGCAAGCAAGTCATCCGTGCCACATCTCTTTGTCAGTGGTTCTGACCATGACTGCTTTGTGTTCCATGAATCACTTTTTTTCTGAGATGGACCATATACACCCCTGATGAATCCTTGCCCACACCTGAGCCCTCTGCTCTCTATTCAACTGATAGTATCAGTTCAGCTGTAGTGACTGGCATCCCAACGCAGTTACAAAAGCGTCGGCGATCGTCGTGCAGACAGCACCATCACATACTTCGGCTAATACCGACTTTAGATCGGTTTACGCCGAAACTGACCCCCGATCGGTTGGGAGGTAACGTTCGCGAAACGTTCGTGTGATGTGACCGCGAGTAGCATTGGTGCCTTACCGCTGCCTGCAGTCAGTCACTGTACCGCTAGCACATTGTATCATGCAAGCCATCGGCTGGTGAGCGACTCAGACGCTACGCTGAATGCTGGAGGATTCCATTGCTGCAGCCAGTGCTGCACTGCAGTAGTTCGAGATGGGAGCAGCAGCGAGCCTGCCAGGGCTGCCAAGGAAAGCTCAATACGCGGCTCAGGATGGCGCTCAGTGCGTTACATGTCCCACTGCACAACCTGGTGTCAAGGTGAGTTGTATAGTGACAGCAATTGAAACATTTCAGATCTCTCTCACCGCTGACTCACTGGCGTGGAGGTTCATGTTCGCATCGGGGATAAGGCGCTACCGAGGCCTTTGTCAGGTCCGGCTGTCAGAACAGCTGATCGGCGTCTTAAGGCCTCAGCCGCCTTGTGTCGTCCGACTCGTCAACGTCATGTCACAGGACTCGCGGCAGAGGAACGGCGCTTTGCGGACGCTGTTCTCGCCGGCACTCATCGCCAAACGCCGACGTCGGTCATCGGACCGATCCACTGGGTCGCTATCTGGCGAGATATCAACAGAGCGGATGAGGTTGCAGCAACAGCAGGCGCCGATACCCAGTCCTGTCGCGTTGACGTCCTCAAATGTGTCCTCGCTGTCCGAGGTGAGTCCAAATTGAAGTTAGTGATGGTGTACAGGACTGCCGAGCATGCTGATGCTCTACGGTTCATGACAGAGCTAGAAGCAGTCAGTAGGCAGTTTGCGGCAATCGCCACGGAGCAAACATCATCTGCCACTGCTTCAGCCCCACTCATGCTGTGCCATTGCCGCTGCCACGTATTTCTCACTGCCCCTCTACCCACCGCTCTATACCCTCTGACTTAGACTTTGCGATGAGCATGCCCTCATGCTCAAAGCTGAATCATGTCTTTTCTCGCATGCGTGCAGCAAAAGCACATGCTCCCTTCAAGCTCTGCGGCCACCGCAGGCCCCCACTGAGACGCCCTCCCCCCCCCCCCCCCCCCCCCAAAAAAAAAATCAAAAATGCAGTCCACGACCCACTCCCACAGTTCCCCCGTCAGCGTCCCCGTGACGGTGCGCGACCTCGCGCTAAGGCACGCCCTCAGCCGCGGCGCCAGCTCCATCAACATGGCGGACGACCTGCTGCACGCGTACGAGACCTCCGTGTGCACAGCGCTCAGCTCCCCCGTCAGCATCGCCGCCCCCCCCGGCGGCGCCGCCGCCGCCGCCGCCGCCGCCGCCGCCGCCGCCGCCGCGCCGCAGGAGTCGCCACGCGCGCTCCTGGCAGCGGCGCCACCGCCGGAACGGCCGCGCCGCCTGACGAGCCGCTCGCCGCCGCGCGACAAGGGCGGCGCGGGCGTGGAGCGCGGAACGGCGCCGGGAAGAGTCCTGCCGCGCGCAGCAGCGCTCGGCCAGGAGGCCGCCGACTGGCTCAACCGCTCGTCCACGACGCAGGGGTCGGAGGGCGTGCGCACACCGCCGTGGCACGAGGCGCTGAACGCCGCCGCCGCTGCCGCTGCCGCCGCCGGGAGCGCGGACGCCGCTGCCGCTGCCGCCGCCGCCGCAGCAGCGACGGAGGGAGGCGCTGCGGTCGGCGGCAGCGCGGCGGCGGCGGCGGCGCTGCCGGCGCGGCCGCTGCTGCCGCCGCTGCTCACCAAGCTCAGCGGCGCGATGCGGCTGCCCTCGCTAGGACCTATTGTGGACAGCCCCACGGCGGCGGCGGCGGCGGAAGCGGCGCTGCTGCGGCCGCCGCTGGGGGCGATCGGCAGGGGCGTCAGCGCGGACCTGCCGCCGCAGCAGGCGCGGAGCGAGCGCGAGAGAGCGGAGCAGAGCACTGCTGCAACCATCAGCGCAGCGGCGGCGGCGCTGGAGTGCCACGCGGCCGCGACAGCGCCGCCCGATGCTGCCACGACCTCTTTGTGTGTGCAGCTGCCGCCGCTGCCCGTGGGCGGCGCCGTGGCCGGCAGCGCCGATGGCGGGGGCGGCGGCCATGCACGGCGCCGCGGCGGCGGCGGCAGCAGCGCAGGCAACGGCAGTAGCGGCGGGCCTGTCATTGCCACCGGCGACGCTGGCGGCGGCGCATGCGGCATCGACACGAGCGCAGCACGCGTCTGCAGCACTCACGCCGGTGCCGGCGACGCAGCGAGGGCAGCAGCGCCAGCAGCAGCAGCGGATGCGGCGGGTGCCGCAGCTGTAGCGGCCGGAGGCGCGGCGGCGGCGCTGCTGCAGCAGCGCGCGCGGCGCGAGCCGCTCGGCCGCGGCCGCAGCCTCGGCGCCTCCTCCATGAGCGACGCGGAGGGCGAGGGCGGCGACGTCGTGCACGACGCGCTGGACGCGCCGCACCGGCGGCGCTCGAGCGCCATCGACTCGGGCACCGCCGCCGCCGCCGCCGCCGCCGCCGCGGCAAAGAAGCCGCAGCAGCGCGCAGCGGCCGGCGGCAAGCCGCGGCGGCTCAGCCTGAGCCTGGAGGGCGTCATGGCGCGCCGCAGCAGCGGCGGCGGCGGCGGCGGCAGCGGCGCTGACGGCGGAGGCGGCGCAGCCGGAAAGCCGCCGCGGAAGCTGAGCCTGAGCATAGACCTATCAGCGACACGGCCGCGCAACGGCGCCGCCGCGCCGCTGCGCCGCACCCTCGCAAATCTGGCCACACCGGCGGCGGCAGCGGCAGTGCAAGCGCCGGTGACTGAACTGCCTGTGATCCCAGTCACATCCGTTGCCAAGGCGTCACTTGAGGGCAGGCAGCAGCAGGTAAAGGCGGAGGCGCCGGCTGCGGCAGCAGTGGCGCCGAGGCCGCTCATTGGGCAGCTGGGGCGGAGGCGCGGCGGCGGCGATCATGAGAGGGGGGGCGGCGGCGGGGGCGGCGGCGGGGGCAGGAGCGTGGCGTCGCTCAACGACGAGGAGTGGGTCAAAGTGGTGAGCGCTGCAGCCATGAGATTAGGGTTAGGGCTTGGGGTTTAGGAGTTTGAGAGCAGCGAGTGCGGTGCTCAAGATTTGAGGAGTAAAACAGTGCGTGCTTTGCGCCGCCGCAGTGAGCGCTGCCGCGAGAGGCAGTCATTCCGTAACGCGCGGTAAGGTAGGCATCATGTTTGGTGCTACCCGGTGGGCGTCGCTTTACGTGTTGTGCAGTCAGTGGGACTGGTCTGAAAGCGGGAGTGCACGGCAGGAGTGTCACCTCGTGCACACGACCCGCCCAGCGGGCCTACGGTTAGTGTCACTCGTGCCATGGTGTGCACAGCACTAGTTTTTGAGCTGCCTTGCGTAACCGCGCACGCCTGACCGTTGATTGTAACTGATGTGATTGTTAATCGACTCATGCAAAGATCTGCAATTTCCTGATAATTACAACACCAGGACTGTGGGAAGCGGTGCTGGCACAGCACGGAAAAAGCCACTGTCACAACGGCTCAGGCTTGCAGACAGCGGTGCTCTGCATTTGTATCAGCGCCTGAGCTACACAGCACGCAGCGCTTTCTCTTCATCTTTAACTTTGACTCTGTGTGAGCACAATGGAGAGTCACTCAAGCTCATGATGCCGCCCGAACTGTACGAGGTCATGCCCACAAAACCACGTTAATGCAGAGCGGCGACGCGACTCTAGAACAGAGTCTCGCTCGGCGCTTCAATTCTGACTTGTGACTCTGACTCCCACTTGAGGTCTTGTCACCCGTTGTCATGACGCCGCCTGCGCCGCGTCCGCGCAGCACAATCGCACGACAAGATCACGCAAGAAGTGGCTCAGCTGACTTGTGACTCTGACTCCCAATCGTGTGCAGGACGACGAGTCACTCATCTTTATGACGCCGCGCGAGCCGCGCGAGGCGGCGCTCGCGCAGCACGGCTACGACAGCTACCGCTTCACGCAGAGTGGCGCCATCCTGCTCGAGGGCTTCGGCGCCAAGATTGGGTGAGAGAGATGCATACATACATACCCTAGCGTCATCGAGCGACTCGCGTTGGTTTACAGAGCTGATGTGAAGCAGGCCAGAGAGCTGTTCTGATTCGGCGCACGGAGCTTTTGTGCCCTGAGAGAGACGTACACGGTCGATCGCCCTCACAGTCTGCTGGCGTCGAGTGATCTGCATTCACTTCCGGAGCCGTCGCGTGCAGCTTGCGGAGTTCTCGTGATTCGGCTCATGGAGCTCACGCGACGACAAGAAGGCTCTGAGCACCACGTCTTGTGCTCCGATCCTGCAGCTGAGGAGTGCCTATTACTAGGGCGGCAGTTCAGGGGTACGGTTGGGGTTGAAGTTTGGCTGCCATGCTATGTGCTCGGCAGATGAGCACGGAAACTCCTGTTCGCTCCGAGATCCCAAGTCGGGTCAGGTCTGTACACCTGAGCACTACCGCTGGCTTAGTATCAGGGTTAGAGCTTGGTATGAGCAATGCCACCGTGCGCGCGCCTCGGGAGCGGCAGCTGCTGCGCTGATGCCATGTGAATGCGAGCGCCACGTGGGTATCGAAGCCAGGCGGCGCATTCGCATGCGATGCACACCATCTCTTCATGCCCCTGATGGCACCGCGCGCCTGGTATCATGCGCACGGCGCTCTTCTTGCGGCAACCTTCGACACAGGATCACGCGCCCGTGCTCGGGTTCGACGCGCTGCATTAGGGCTAGGGTAGGGTTAGGGTTAGGGGTTAGGGGTAGGGTTATGGGTAGGGTTAGGGTTAGGGCTAGGGTAGAGGGAAGGGGTAGGTCCTTTCACGGATGTTCACACACACACACACATCATGCTCGCAGTGGACACGCTGCGCGGTGCGCGACGCGAAGCTTGCCGCGGAGGTCGTGTCATCATCGCTCAGTAACATGCATACCGTTCGGTGCAGCGTGGCAGAACTTCAACTGACAGTTTAATTTTCTGCAGGGAGTGTGCCATGGGGCACGCCGCGGCGGTCGTGCCATCGTCGCTCACCACCATGCGCAGACATGCGTGCCGTTGCCGCAGCGTGGCACAACTTCAACTGAAAATTGAACATTTTTGGTGAGCGCTGCTGCAGGGAGTGCGGCATGGGGCACTCCGCGGAGGTGCCCATGCAGGAGCGACTAGTGGTGCTGGACAAGCTCGGCAGAGGTGAGCCACAACCCTAGCCCTAAATCAGAACCAAACGCTTATCCGCCCCTGGAGCGGCTTGCCAGTCTGGATGAGCTCCAACCCTACACCGAAGAGCTCTAACCCTAGCCCAACCCAAACTATGGTGCAGATCTGAACCCCCACCCCCACCCTTTGTCTGACAGTAACCCTGCTCAAAGACTCGTCCAGGTGGGTGGTCCTCGGCGAAGCTCAGCAGACGTAACGTACTCTAACGTGGGCGCTCTCCCCCTTGCCTTCACGACCCTTGCACGGAACCCTGTTTCTACTGAGAATAACATTGCGCAACTTGTAAGGGAGTCCCAGTCCTTGTAGACTTGCAAGGCCGTACCTGCTGGCACTCAGCAGAGTCATGCGTACATGTGTCTTGTTTCGACAGAATCATCAGCTGGCGACTGCCGGCGAGAACATTTGCGGCCAATGTGTGTGTGTGTTGGTGTGTGTGTGGGGGTGGGGGGGGGGGGGGTTGCGCGCATTGCATGTTGCTGAATATACTGCGGCAGAGCGACGCCGCGTTGCGCTGCTTGCTCGCCTTCTCGTGTCAGGGTGAGACTGCCCGTTGGCTGTCTTGTCGTCTGCCTGTCAGCCAGCTTGTGCTGAGCGCTGCGCAGCACCGCCAGTGATCCACCCATGACACGGCTTGCGGTATGTGCGGTGTGTGTTGACATGCACTGCCGACTCACCCCCTGTATGAGGGGGGCTTGTTGCATGGCGAGGGCACGTCGCTGTGCCAATGATTGACCGTGATTGCACACCAGATGCCTACCTACTCCGCCATCTTGTGCAGGCGTACACACGTGGATCGCGAATGCTGGGCCGTGTTGCAGCGCCGGTATCCAAGCTCCTAGGGCGCAGTGCAGACTAGGCGCTGGTATCCAAACTCCTAGGGCACAGCGCAGACTAGGCTGCTGCATTGAAGCAAACTTTCTGATTGCATAGGCAACCCGGCCTCCCTCCCTTGGGCCGTTGTAAATACAAGTCCATAAGTGCATGGCGGGACCAAACCCCTCAAGGCGCAAGCCTTCATGATTTGACTTGTTTGACTCATGGTCGCTATCGAGCAGCAATGGTGTTTCCCTGTGGCACAGTGACACATTTTTGAGCGCTGCTTTCTTTGCTGCGTTGCTCTGAGCACACCAGGCGCCAGCGGCGTGGTGTTCAAGGCATTCGACCTGCTGGAGCTGAGGCTCGTGGCGGTCAAGATGATGCCCGTCAACGACCAGGTATTCATGGAGCAACAGTGCTCAGCTGATACTTGTGGAGCAACAGTGCTCATATGATACTTATGGAGCAACAGTGCTCAGATGATGCAGCAGTGCTCAGATGATACTTATGGAGCAACAGTGCTCAACGACCAGGTTTTTTTAACGCAACAGTGCTCAGATTATACCCATGTACAATCAGGTACTTGTTATTATTCAGCAACAGTGCTCAGATGATGCCCGTCAAACGACCAGGTACCTGGCAGCGCAACAGTGCTCCGCACACAGCAGGTTCAAATAGTGGGTGCTACACCTCCCATGTGTACGTTTTACCAGGTATCGGATTCAGCAACTACACTGTGTAGATCATACAGGACTGGGCTGTACCTCGCAAAGAATCAAGCATTGACCAAGTCTAGGTCTTCCTCAGCGACTGTTGCCAAACCTCAAGACAATCCTGGCGCAGCATGCATGCGACCAGCGTTCGACCCGTACAGCGGCGAAACCAAACATTGTTTTGTGCTGACATCAGGATGTGCAGCACAGCCTGTGCTGGGTTTCCTCATCTGCGGCAGAGATGTCGTGCCGCTGTGTTGACATCCCTGAATAGATGCCCCCACCACCAGTATGACTCATGGTCGGCAGCATGCAAGTTCAAGGCATTAGTGTCGTTCATACTTGCAGGTGCAGCTGCTTGAGTCCTCTTAATTCAGGATTTGGTCAAGGATAATGCCTGAACGCCTGGCAGTCGCCCTTCCGCAATCTGTGCGTCAGGGTTAGGGTTAGCTACCCCTAAGGGTTAGGGTAAGCTAGCCTCTCGTCGGGGTGCCTGGCCTCATCATTGGTTTCGCTCTGCAAGCGCACTGCTGATATGCACATCGCAACTTTTATGCAAAGACAGAGCCTTTCCAAAAGACGCCGCAGCACTGCAGCCATAGTTGAATTCCGGAAATTCACTAGCGCCAGTGCACTGCAGTGCCCCCCTGCCGCCGCGACGGCGTCTCGTCGCGCTCCGAACCTTTGTCCCAACCCTAACTTCAACCATGAGCGGCACATCACCCCCATGCCAAGCCTTACATTTGCCGTGCGCGATGCTGTGTGTTTGGTGTGCGCCGCAGGCCAAGCGGCGGCAGATGGTGCACGAGCTGACGGCGCTGTACGATAGCATCGGCCGCGTGGGCAAGGAGGAAAGGTGGGGAGTGCGGATGACCACGTCTCTCAACGCTCTGGTCGTGCCTTGGGATGAAGCACAATTGGTGCCCGTATCGCGAAATTCAACCGCTGGATGACGGTGCACATCACAAACTTGGACCAACCTGAGATAAAGCAGTGCTGGCGCATGAGGAAGTGTTCACAAATGTGCACGAGGTGTGAATAGTGGGCAAGGTGGATGCGGTGACAACCACGTCTCTCAGCACTCTGGTCATGATTCAACATGATGTGGGACCGGTACGCGATGGCACATTTGAGCGCCTGTTTCTGTTGTTGCGTACACATAGATGCTGTGGCCGCTGCAGGACCCGGTGTGCAGGACTCACTGTATATGCTGATCTTCCCCACCGCACATGGCCATCGATCGCTTTACGATGTGGATGCATTGAGCTTGAGGTGTTTGCAATGGACGCCTCGTGTGAATCGACCTGTCAAGTACTTCAAATTTACGACAGCACCGGCCGCGTGGGCAAGGAGGAAAGGTGGGAGCAGTGGCGACATTCATGTCTCTCACAATGCTGGCCGTGCCCTGAGATGAAGTACTATCGGTGCACGCATTGTGAACATCAAGCGCCTGTACCTGCTGGTGGGCGACCGCTGATGACGATGTCTCACGACTTGGGTCATGACCTAAGACGAAGAAGTATTGGTTTGAACTTCAAGATGACCTTCACAACCTAGTGCCTGCAGTAGCTGCCAGTGTGTACATGCGGATCCTGCAGTTGCTACAAGACGCGGTTGCATATTCTGTTCTGCTCCACCACAGTTGGTCATCGCGCAGTGCAGCCCCCCCCCTATCGAAACGAAAGCGACATCATCTGCATATGCTTCAAGCACCGCGCCAGCTGCTTTACTCTGTCACGACGCCTGCACAGCCACGCGTCTATGCGTGAACGCTGCAGCGGTCGCCTCTTGTGAATCAACCTGCCCAAATACTTCAGATTTGAAGTTCACACGAGCTGCCTCATCGCTCAACGCAGTCTGGCGTCGCCGCGGTCGCGCGCGGGCTCCGGGCGCTGCGCCATCGTCGACTTCGACGACGCGTTCGCGACCATGGGCAATGCCACCGTTGGCCTGCTCGTGGCCAGAGCGAAAATAAGCTCAAATTCATCAGGCCTCGCACATAGTGCTGCCTCCTGCGAAAGAGCTGTCTGAACCTGTTCAACTGCTCATCGCTCGACGCAGTCTGGCGTCGCCGCGGTCGCGCGCCGGTTCCGGCCGTTCCGCCATTGTCGACTTCTACGACGCATTCGCGACCATGGGCGACGCCACCGTGGGCCTGCTCGTGGAGTACATGGACGGCGGCAGCCTGCAGGTGAGCGTCACACGTCTGTCAAGTGCAACATTCACTTGAAGTTGCAACCGGGCGGCAGCGGCCGTTGGCTGGAAGCGGGACTTGGCCTGGTTGTGACACCGCGTACGCCTCGCATGCCTGCAGGTGAGCGTCACAATCTGTTAAGTGCAACACCCGCTTGAAGTTGGAATTCGGCGGCAGCGGCCGTCGGCTTGAAGCTGCAGCCAGCCTGGTAGTGACGCCGCATGTGCCGCTGCACGCCTGTGCATCACCGGGCGTGCTGACGAAGACGAAAGCTGATCACCCAGCTGTTTTGTACTTCGGCGGCCATCGCTGTGCCCTCAACTTCGTTGCCTCTTCTTCCAGTTGTCTGCTTGCACGCGCACAGCCGTCTCTCTTGCACCACTGCGCGTGCACTGACAACTGCGTGGCACAATTTCTTGTTCTGACACCGCGCGCCGCGGCAGGACGTGGCAGACGCCAGTGGCTATCAGGACTTGCACAGTTGGCGTGGCAGGCGCTGCAAATGTACTGCATTGTCCTACGAGCTTCAACGCTTGCTCGCGACCCTACCTCTAACCGTACAGTAAGTATCCCATGACTCTGTGTCCCCCCAGGATCTCTTGTAGTGGCCAACGCCACTGACGATATGTCCACGTGCGCTGTCTACGTAAATGTGACTGCTGGGGCAGGATCTGGCGGACGCCGGCGGCTGCCAGGACGAGCGCGCGCTCACGCAGATGCCGTGGCAGGCGCTACACAGTCAATTTACTGCATTGTCCGATGAGCTTCAGCGCTTGCTCGCGACCGTCACCCTTGAGTGTCCCACTACTCTGCGCCCCCCCAGATCTCTTGCACCAGCCCTGCGCCCGCACTGACAACCGCGTGGGATATTTTCCTGGTTTTTCAAATGCCGTGCGCCGCGGCAGGATCTGGCGGACGCCGGTGGCTGCCAGGACGAGCGCGCGCTCGCGCAGATGGCGTGGCAGGCACTGCAGGGGCTGCACTTCCTGCACGCCAACTGCCAGATACACAGGGACCTGAAGCCTGCCAACATGCTCATCAACCACAAGGTGAGTCGGGAGGCGCGCAACACGGACATGCTTGTTGATCAACGTGCTGATCAACCACAAGGTGAGACAGGAAGCACAACTTCAACATGCTCACAAACGACAAGGTGAGGAGCAGCGTCAACAAGTCAGCGCTGTGGCTCGGTGTGGGTGGGGGCGGCGGTTACGAACTGTTAAGAACCGAAGGTCTGAGGCGCAATGCTGGCGACGCTCATCAACCACAAGGTGAGACTGGAGTGCAGTGTCAGTTGCTGCGGAGACGCCCCGTGGGGTGGTCACGGCTCGCTGCATGGACAGAAAATGGAATGCGGTTTATCGTCGATGTGTGACGATGGGGGCAAGCGCTGCAAGGATCGCGCTGCGTGGCGCTGTGACACATGTGCATGGGCCGTTCTGATGCATTTATTTGCGTCACGTGCATGGTTTGTGTCATGCAGTCACTTGCTGATCGACCACACGGCGAGACGGAAGGAGCAACTTGCAACTTGATCAAGTCGGCGCTGTGGCTGGGTGTGTGTGGGCGCGCCAGTTACGAAGTGTTATAAAACAAAGGACTGAGGTGCAAAGCTGGCGATGACTGCGGGCAGCGCTGTGACGTATGCATATTGCGGGCGCAGCAATCCCAGGAGGGTACGCTTCGAGTACAATGAACGCACGCTCTGCGCATCATCTAGTGCCAGATGTGCAGGGGTCTCAAGCCTTGTACCGCCCCCTTGCCTATCCACAACGCCCCCCTGCAGGGCGAGGTCAAGCTCAGCGATTTCGGCATTGCGCGCCGCCTAGGCGAGCGCGCCCCCCCCTCCGCCGCCGCCACCGCCCCCCCCACGCCCGCTCAGGCCGCTGCCGCAACGGGCAGCGGCGACGGCGGCGGCAGCGGCGGCGGCGGCGGTGACGGCAGCGGCGCCGTGGCATCCCCGCCCGCGGTGCTGCGGCGGCCGACGCTGCACACCGCAACGACGTTTGTCGGCACGGTGACGTACATGTCGCCGGAGCGCATCAACGGCGAGCCGTACTCGTGAGTACAGCGGTGAACTCGCGCGCTGGCGGTGCTGTACTTGTGTGTGAGTACTACGCTGAACTAATGTCGTAGCGGTGCACGGCGGCGGTGGTGGCGGTGCGGCGCTGCATTGCAAACGGTGCGTAGGCTGGGCGAGGCCCCGCGGGTTGTGCACCCCCGCGGTGAAGTGATGAGCTTGCGCCGCCGCTGGCGCAGTGGCGCTGCGCCACAGCACATGAATAGGCGTCGCACGCTCAATGCGTTAGCATGCTATACACTGTCGCTTCTCGAGTGAAAGAGTGCCGCCATCGCAAGTTCCGTAGGCTACTGTAGGCCACTGGGTGCCTCACCTGTGCGTAGTCGTGTTCTCCCAACGCTTCAGGCTAATGCACGCAACTCCCCATATGCCGCGACACTCTTGCAGGATGCGCACCACGAAACCAGCCCACTATAAGCAGTCCCATGACACCGTGTAAAACGCAAGACATGCAACACTCTTCCGCGCACATCATCAAGCGCGCGCGCTCACATGCATCCGTGAAAACCGCGGCGCCCCCCCCCCCCCCCCCCCACACACCCCCCCCAGGTACCCCTCGGACGTCTGGTCGCTCGGCCTCTCGCTGCTAACCACGGCGCTCGGCGCGCTGCCGCTCGACACGCGCGGCGGCTACTGGAGCGTGCTGCACGCGGTGCGCGACGCGCCGCCGCCAGCGCTGCCGCCGGGCGCGGCGTGGTCGCCCGCGTTCCGCGCCTTCATCGCGGCGTGCCTCACCAAGGACCCCGCGCGCCGCCCCGACTGCGCCGCGCTGCTTGAGCACCCGTTCCTACGCGGTGTGCCGCTGCAGGTGAGGCGTCGCGCCCCGTGTCAGCGCTCAGATGCTAAGGTGGGGGGGGGGGGGGGGGCGTGTCATCGCCTAGAAGCTGAGGCTGAGGGTAATGTGCTGTTGTGCGAGAAGGAAAAGTCGGGGAGAGGTTGGGCGCGGGGTGGCAGGGTTAAAGTGAAGTTGAACTCGGAGGGCGGTGACGCGCGATGGCGCGCTTCCCCGTCTGCGGTATCTAGCATCTGTCCGATGAGAACGGAAGATGTGAATGTGATGCGGGCAACATTGATCAGTAAGGTCAGTATCAACTCAAGCTATCTGCCATGTGCAGGCATGCGCTGTGCATGTGTTCACAATTGCTGCCAGCAGCACTACAGCTGAACACTGGCTCACTGCGCCCCCGATAACGGCACAACAAACAGCGCTGACGCCACTGTGTATGTTTATTGTTTATGCAGCATTATTATTGAGCACCGACTTGCTGCGCTCCCAAGATGAGAGCTTTCATACTGAAAACCCATGCCTCGAACGCTAAAGAGCTTGCACACAGATGTCTTTTGACTATTGTGCATATGGTGGCACTGTTTGACTCGTGGCCAATTGCCGCAGCAGCGGCGACCACGGTCATTGGTGGAAGGCAGTCAATGTGACGGCTAACCACACCTTGTTACCTAAGTAGAGTTCTATGATCGTTTGATTCGTTTCCATGATGAGCGCTGACACGGCGCCGCGCCGCCGCATCCCTCCTACCGCGACAGCTTCAGATGGCGACCGTCGCCGCGCAGAGCACCCGCGCATGCGACGCCATGAAGCTCACCGAGCTCGACGCTGTTCTGGCAGCGGTGGAGAAACACGTGCGGCGCCTGCTGGCCGCTGCTGCCGCCGCCGCCGAGCCGGAGGAGCGGTCGCCGACTGTTGCCAGGGTAAGTATGGATTGACGGGACGTGAAGGTGCGGGGCGCGGTCGCTGTTGAAATACCGACGGCAGGGGGAGATGCCAAACGCGGCGGCATCCAGAGTGGTTGAGCATGATTCCATGACGCGACGGTCTCATTCCTTGTTGGCAAGCGCAAACCTGAGCTCTCTGCGCCCTGCGCACAAATGAATTGAAAAGCGCCAGGAGGCGGACGAGGCTGATGCGGAGGATAGTCGCCACATTGGAATGACGATTGTCGCGGTTGGGATCAATTTGTACGGCGCCATCATGTGATGTGACAGTGCGTGCACCTGTCAAGATGAAGTTGGGGGGCAATGTGCAATGAGTGAGCACCAAAGTTTAACACGTGGCCGTGGTACTGACGGCAGTCCTAGGGCACGCACAGGGCCCGCCTGGCCTGCCTGTTGGCTGCCAAATTCGAATAGAGGAACGGAAAGCGGAAGACGAGCACTGAGGTCCGTGCTTTGTGTACTGCCTGCTCAGCTCTAAGTCTGCTACGATGCGTTTTAGGAGCAGGCCCGTGTTGCCCAGCGCAAGTGTCAATTATCCTCACGTCTCGACCTCCACGTCTTCTTGTTTCGCAACCAGCCGCCGGCGGTGGAACGTGGGTCGCCGCCTAACCGCAGCATCAGCAGGGCCTCATTCACCGCGCCGGCGGCAGCAGCAGCAGGGTCATCGCAGGCGCCGCCTGGCAAGGACCCCGCTGCCGCCGCCGCCGCTGCCACCGTCGCCGCAGCTGCGGAAGCGCACGCGTCGCGGCGAGCAAGCGGCGAAGTGACACCACCGCACCACCCTGCCGCAGCAGGGGCGATGCAGTCGCCAGCTGGCAATGGCAGTGCAACAGGCAGCGCAGCGACGGCGGCAGCGACGGGTGCGCCAGTAGCAGCAGCAGCAGCAGCAGCAGCAGCAGCAGCGGCGGCGGCGGTCAACCACTTGCAGCGTGCGGGCGAGCCCGCGACAGCCGCAGCGACCAAGCCGCATACAGCTGCCGCCGCCCCTGCGGGCGCCGCGGCCGCCGCCGCCGTCGCAGCCTCCGCTGCTGCAGCGGCGACGCCCCCAACCGCGCACCAGCAACGGCGCCCCAGCACAGAGTCCGGCAAGCCGAGCCAGCTGCACGCGGGCGCGCGGACGGGGTCGCGGCGCGGCAGCAGCACCAGCACGCGCAGCTGCCTGCTGCGCTTGGGCGCGAGCTCGCTACGCACGGTGCTGCTCGGGGAACCGGCGGCGGCCGCCGCCCCTGGCAGCAGCAGCAGCGGCGGCGGCGGCGGCGGCGGCACCAGGTGCAGCCACGCCAGTGGCGACGGTGCCACCAGAACCGGCGGCGACGGCGGCGGCGGCAGCCACAGCAGCGGCGGCAAGTGGGATCCTCGTCTGCGGCAGCTCGCGCTGCAGCTGAGCCTGCCGTGCTCCGTCGTCGCGGCGCGCGTGGCGGCGCTCGTCGCCAGGGTCGAGGAGGGTCCGTCGAACGGCGGCGGTTCGAGCGATGGCGCGTGACGCTGTCGAGCGTTGGCGCACGATGGTTCTGCGCGCAGCGCCTTTAGCGGTGATGTGTACAGTATGTGTTCACACGTCAACGACAAAGTCTCAATTTGTAGGACACTGCGGTTTATGAGCTGCCACTAGGGCAGCCCAGGTTTGTCGGCGGCGCAAGCCAGGCCGGGATGGTCACAGCGCCGGCGTCTGCTCGGGGGGCGGCGTGCAATTGCACTGCCCTCCGCAGCAGATGGTAGGCGATTTTGATACACAGAGCAGTGCACGAGGGACGATATGATGCTACACAGGGATGCTGCCTTGGCTCTGCACCATGGTGCTCACTGCATGCCTTGTGCCTGCTGAGGGTTGCTTGCCGCGCCGCGCTCAAATACAGTGGCTGCATGCTCTAGAAGCAATGCAAAGCAATGTCCCATCATTTTGCAATTGGATTCCGACTTTGTATAATTGGGGCATTGCAGAGGCGGTTGTTGCAGTGGCCATCATGCAGATCGTACGCTGAGAATCTACCTATTACTATTTAAGTTTCTCATTGATGAGGATGGCCGTCATGTGGTGCAGTAACTGGTATTGAGGGACGCCGGCCTTGCTCATAGTCCTAAATGTTAGGGCCAACAAGTACATCTGCTGGGCTTTTTCGCGCCGTGAGCGAGAATTGACAAGAAGTAGACATGCAGCAGCAGAGCAGCACATGACAGGCAGCACCGCAAGACCTCTGATGGCAGTTCAGTCTGCTGGCATGCCAGCAACCAGTAAATTGTCAGCGGAAAAGATGGTGTGTTGGCCGGTGCAGCGGCACTACAGAGAGTGCGCAATGCTCACAGCCAACCGTTCAAATCGCCGGCGGCAGCAGCAGCAGCAGCATCGAGCCCATGACGCGTGCTGCAAGAGAGCAGCGCAGCCCACTCGCATCCGCAGCGGCAGCAACAGCGGCGCGACAGCTGCAGCATGCGCACGACGCGGCGCGTTCGGTGCCGCACCGCAGCGTCGTAAAGAGACACACACTCATGGTCCGCGGCCAGAGCGCACGGGTGCGCCGCTTCGCAAGCCGCCCCGCGAAACGCGCAGCGACGACGCGCACAACGGCCGCCCGCAAGCCCGCGCTGACGAACCCTCTCAGGTCAAAAACGGAGCCGCGCTTCAGTTCAAGCTGAGGTCGCTGTGGCTGGGCCTTCAACTGGCGGGGCATCAACGCTCAGCGCTGACCGCATCGCCCCCCCTCCCCTCTCTACTTGGTCTGGTTGGCGACGCCCTCGATGCGCGCGCGCACGGCGGCCTGGTCGCCGAGGTAGCGCCCCTGCAGCGGCGCGATGGCGTCGGCGTGCGGGACGACCTTGAGGTCCGCGTCGAGCTCATACACGAGCGGCGTCGCCGTGGGGATGTTGAGCCCCGTGATGACGTCCTCGGGGATGCCGTCGAGGTGCTTGACGAGCGCGCGCAGCGAGTTGCCGTGCGCCGCGATCTGCAGAGAGAGAGAGAGAGAGAGAGAGAGAGAACGGTGCTGAGCGTCAACACTCACGCGGCAGGTACACGGCTCCGCTGAGCACTGATGCAAGATCGCGCGCGCGGAGAGAGAGGGGGAGGACGACGCTGAGCGTCAGCACTTCAAGGTGGCAGCGATGGCGCGCGTTGAGTCACGTCGTGATGACGTCCTCGGGGATGCCGTCGAGGTGCTTGACGAGCGCGCGCAGCGAGTTGCCGTGCGCCGCAATCTGCGCTATTGCGCGTGCAGGGAGAGAGGGGGGGAACGACACTGTACGTAAGCACTTGAAGTTGGCAGGGATGGCGCGTGTTGATGCCATGCACGCGCTTCAGAGCGAATCACAGCGCTCAGCTCGAGGGCCCTGATGGGGTACTCGCAGGAGCACATCGCGCGCTCGCGCTGACGCACTTGCACCGAAGCAGAGCGCAAGGTCGACGCGCGCCGCACTGATGGGCACACATTGGAGTACATTGTGCAGTGATCGCCAATGCGCGTTAGACGCGTTCGAGGTGCTCACGAGGTGCACGTAGATTCTGGCGGCAAGCAAGCTGAACATCCGCCATCTGGGCTTCTTCGCGCCCTACACGAGAAAGTACAATGTGCGGCTTGGTTGTGGGGTGGTGGTGATAGGGTGAAGAGGGGGAAGCCTGCTCGCGTTTGAGTCTCTCTGCGGAGAAGGAGCGAGTGCTGCTGCATTGAGTGCAGTCCGATATGAGTGGGCTTTTCCCGCCCCATTGGCAAGCGAAATCAATAAACAGTACATGCGTGCACACGCAGGAGGAGTACACACAGGAGAACACTGCGCACTCACGATGACACGCTCGCCGGCGCGGATGCGCGGCGCGATCTCCGCCTCCCAGTACGGCAGCACGCGCTCCAGCGTCGTGGCGAGCGACTCGGTGCGCGGCAGCTTGTCGCGCGGCAGCGCGGCATACTTGTCGTCGTTGCCGGGGTAGTGCTCCGAGGACGTGTCCAACGCAGGCGGCGGGATGTCGTAGGAGCGGCGCCACACGAGTACCTGCGGGGGGGGGGGGGGAGGGGAAGGGGACAGCGCTCAGAAAAGGGGGGGAAGGGGGGATAGCGTGCATATCTGCGGAACCCGCCATGGGCTTCTGTGTGTAGGTTTGTGGGGGCATGCCTGCCTCAATCTGAGCCTCGCACGAACGTGACGCGTGATGCTGGGCGCGCTGTGACTGCGTCAATTTGGCGGCGCGACAGGGCCCGCCTATACCTAGGTACCTACATGGCACAGGGCACGAGCCAGCCGTTGCCCCATCTTGCAGCTGAGTACCATGCCGCGAGTGGTGCAACAGCGGCGGCGATAGTCAAAATGAAACGCGCGGGCATACCTGCTCCTTGCCATGCTTGGCAATCGTCTCCTGCTTGTCCAACAGCGACGGCGATACTGAAATGAAAACCTGCGTGCGCATGCACCTGCCGTGCTTGGCGACCGTCTCCTGCTTTCCAACAGCGATGGCGATAATGAACTAGAAACCCTAGTGCGTATCGTGTGCATGTACCTGCTCCTTGCCGTGCTTGGCAACCGTCTCCTGCTTGTCGAGCCCCGTAAGCCCCCCGTAGTGGCGCTCGTTGAGCTGCCACGCCGGCACGACCGGCAGGTGCATCTGGTCCGTCTGCTCCAGCGCGTGCCAGCAAGTCTTTATCGCGCGCCGCAGGTAGCTGCGGCGAGAGCGCAAATGTGATTATCGTCAGAAAATGACAATCACCGAGGCAAAAGAAACAGAAAATTGCTGCAGGTGCGGGCACAGGACGACGCGCCAGAGGGTGGCAATGTGAGCGATGATGACAGTTGTGGCGAGCGACGTCCACGAAAGACAATGTCAGCCATGTGCGTGTGCCTTTGATGTGTTGCGCCATTGGCTGCACCCGAGGCCAGGTGCGGTGTACATCACTCTCATACCGGTTTGTTACATTTGCACTTCGAAGGCAGATCCATATGGTTTGATTTTTGACAGTTCATGTGTGGCATGCGGCAGCTCTGAGCCCCTCACACACCGCTGCAAATGACACTTCTGCAACTTGTGGCCAGAGACACCTTTTGAAGTACATGAGGTTTAAAAAAAAATTATTCCCAATGGCACTACGTGTATGCCTTGCGTATCGGACCAAGGTAGAACGTGACTCACATCTCCCTTGCGCAAATCGTGGCATCATCTTGAAAGCGACGATGGCCGTGCGGTCGCCACAGAGATAATGCTGCAGCTGCAACTTCAACTGCAACTGCAACAAGGTCACTGGACTGAAAGCGCGATTAATTTTTGTGGTGTGGCCACCAAGTGAGTGGCTCACAAATAACTGCTGAAAATGGTTTCAGGGCGGGTCACCTCTCCTCAGCCAACTATGCACATCTGTTCTACTGCGTGACCTTCACATATGGTGTATGAGCGTCAATCTATAGAAATCAGAGACACTAGTTGACTTTTGTGACCCTTCAGGATGCCTGCCGCAAAGTGTACATACATACTTCCGACCAGTTCAAGTGCGAAAACTGGACATTTTTTTACAAGGTGTGACCTCAGGAATGGAGACAAACACCCTGATGAAGCCATCATGCAGACTAGTTGGATAATTGTTGCACCAACCTGGTGTACGCCAAGTCAAACTTGAAGTTCCCCTGCTTGAGCAGCTTGCCCGCCTCCACTGCCTCCTTCTCTCCCGCAGGCGACAGTGCCACGTCGTACCACCCCGTGAATCTCTGCAGCGTGCGATAATGTACCATCAGATCAGGGACAGCAGCGTGTACGCAGGCACAGTTGCACGGCGCGCACTTGCTGATGCATGCGCACCGATTGCCAGCCGCAATTCTTCATCATTTGCCAATGATTGGCGAAGAAATATGAGCGCTTGAACGACGTCTATGAGCTCGCTCTGCATGCCTGCAGAAACTGCACAGGCACAGATCCTTCGATAGCTGCAGCGCGATTGCACAGCACCACACACCCGTTTGACAATACTGGGCATGCAAAGCATGTCACTTACGTTGGCATCGTTCCATTCAGAGCGTCCGTGCCTGATGACAGTGCAACAACAGAGAAAGACCATGATGAGGCTTGGGAGACGAATCCACACAGACATTTCCGAGTGGGTTCGTGGACAGGGTGGCCATCAATACCATCAATACCGCCAACAACCGCGGTTGATTTTCCATCGACTCAATCAAACTTGAACAATCTCACTGATGCGTCTAGCGAAGAGATCGGTGCGGAAAATCCGCGTTACAGCCATGTTCGTGTGGCTGCTTCAGCACACGATGACGAGTCGGAGACGATAAGTGTGGTCGGTGCACACGTGCCGGCGGTGCACAGCACCAGCAGCACAGTTGATGACAAAGGGTCGATAATTTGTTCAGCAGCAACTTTGATTGCCCTGGCAGATGGTGGTAAGCTTGGGATGCTGTAGATCAGATGTTTGATTCTCGTACGTACCTGATGAGGACAAGGGTGTGCTTCGCCTCGCCCAGCGCCGCTTTGCTGGAGGTGAAGGTTCTTCGTCCAGTGGATTGCAGCGCCCGCCGCAAACCCAGTCTTGAAACTGCTGCCATGGACATCGTCTCTCTCTTCACAGCGTTTTGGCTCGACAACTTCAAACCTGAAACTTCAAACATGGCTTTAAAGTTGTAAGTTCATGTCCATCTAGTCATCGAGCTGGAGGAATCATCCATCGCCATGGAACCCACTACTGCAAGGGATCTGGGGCTGGAGCTGTCGACAGCTGCACCACCGGAAGGAGCTGCCACGCCGGAGCTGCTTGTGCAGAAGCAGGGGCAGAGGGTGGGCACAATACGATTGCATAGGGAGATTACGGTACTGGGGCGCAATAGCAACATGGCGGATGAAGTGCTGGAGCACCAGAGCGTCAGCCGGAGGCATGCAGCCATCCTGCACGGTGCCGACAGCGCTTTGTACATTGCAGATCTTGGCAGCGTTCATGGCACCTTCACAGGCAGCACAAGACTGCCGAAGAAGACGCCCGTGGTATTGGCAGACGGTGATGTCCTACGCTTCGGAGAAAGCAGTCGGTCCTATACAGTCCAACTGCCGCCACCTGAGAAGCCCGCGATGATCGCACCTGCGCCGCGCGCTGCACAGCGGCAGCAGCAGCGACCGAGCAGCGACGACGACGAAGGCAACGAAACCATGCCGCCGCCGCAGCACTCACCGTCTGTCACAGAGCCGGCAGCGCAGGCGCCGCAGGACGCGGCGGCCGAGCGCGAGCGACGGCGAGCAGAGATCGCCGCCGTGACGGCGCAGCTGAGTGCGGCGCCGACCTTCACGCGGGCGGTGCCCGAAGCAGCAGAGGGGGGGGGGCGAAACAACGGCGGCGGCGGAGAGGACAGCGACGAAGAGGAGGAGGAGGAGGAGGAGACGCCGGAGCAGCGCGCGCGGCGCACGGCGCGGCGCCTGGAGCTCCCCTTGAGCCACGAGGCCGCGCTCAAGGGGCACCGCAAGGCGGTCACGGCGCTGTCGGTGGACCCGGGGGGCGGGCGCGTCGCGACGGGCGGCACCGACTACACGGTGCGCCTGTACGACTTCGGCGGCATGGACCGGCACCACCGCGCGTTCCGCGAGGTCGAGCCGGAGGACGGGCATGTGGTCGTCGCGCTGAGCCACAGCGGCACGGGCGACCGCTTCCTCGCGTGCACGGCGTCCGCGCAGCCCAAGGTGTACGACAGGGACGGCGTCGAGCTCGCGCACTTCGTGCGCGGCGACCCGTACCTGCGCGACATGCGCCAGACCAAGGGGCACGTGACGTCCGTCACGTGCGGGCAGTGGCACCCGTCGCAGCGCAACACGGTGAGTGAGTCCTTCAGGGAGTGAGTCACTGAGTGAGTGAGTGAGTGAGTAGTCTGAAATTGCTGCAGCCTGGCGGTCGCTGCTTGCTCGACACGGTCATCTGCTTCGTGACGAGGCCGACGTGCAGATCTGCGGCGAGTTGGCGGCAGGCAGCAGTGATTAGGTGTCTGCTGCTTGAGCACTTGGCTCAGCGCAGAGGGCCGCAGGGGTCAGGTCACAGGGGTCAGTTGGGGTGTGCGGCATGCAGAGAGACGGCCAGACCGTCTGCAGCGAGGCTTGTCTGATGTGAACCTGCTACTATGCAAAGGGGCACCTGCAAGTGCAGCCGCGAGACCAGCGATACCTGCGCTTGAGGTACGCGCGGTGAGGACTTAGAAGTACATCTTGACTGACTGCTTCCCAGCAGGGTATGCCGCACCGGTACACCTGCACACTTCATCCGCCGCCGCCACCCTTGCACTTCCCTCGCCCGTTTCATCGCGTCGCGTCGCGACGTTCCGCCGCAGGGCCTGACGGGCTCCATGAACGGCACTGTGCTGTCGTGCTCCGCCCCCGCAATGATCTCGCTTCCTCATCGCAGTGCCCCTCTCCGTGCAGGGCTAGGGTCAAGGTCAGGGTTAAGGGTTTCCTAACCATAGCCCTGACCCTGACGCACAGTGGCTCCGTCGACCGCTCGGCCGGAGTGTGATGCTCACTGTCACATGCTCAGTTCACCTGAGTCTCGGCCCGCGCCTCACTTGCTCACGATGCTTTGCCGCTGCAGGTGCTTACCTCTACCCGCGCCTCACTCGCTTGCGGTATCGCGCTGTTGCAGGCCCTCACGGGCTCCGTGGACAGCACCGCCCCCATCTGAGACTCGCTAGTACCAGCACGCGCACAATTCACCTGCGTCGGCGCCCGCGCCTCACTCTCGCCGTCCGCACCGCACCGCACCGCTGTTGCAGGTCCTGACGGGCTCCGTGGATCGCACCGACCGCCGGAGTCCGATGCTCACTGCCACGCGCACAATCCACCTCGTCTCCGCTCACGCCTCACTCGCTCTCGTTGCCTTGCTTGCTCACGACGCCGCGCTGTTGCAGGTCCTCACGGGCTCCGTCGACGGCACCGCGCGCGTGTGGGACCTCAACGGCCCCACGACCTTCGACAAGCTGCACTGCAAGCTGGTGCTGCGCGTGAAGCCGGCGCGCATCGGCGGCAAGGTGCCCGTCACGAGCGTGTGCTACGACCCGGACGCGCGCTGCATCGCGGTGGGGGGGGGCGACGGATCGGTGCGCGTGCTGCCGGCGGGCGGGGGGACGGGCGGCTCTACGGCCCTGGGCAGGTACGTATGTACTTTTTATTTAGTTCTTGCTCAGGGCGCGAACGCGCAGATGTACCCATTTATACATGTATATTTCGAAAGTACATGCTTCGAAGTATATATACATGTATGTTATGTACATGTATACTCTGAAAGTACGCTGGCGGGCGGCGGGATGGGCGGCTCCACGGCCCTGGGCAGGTACGTATGTATACATGTACACTTTTGAAGTAGGTTTGTGCAGGCATGTGAGTAGCGTCTTTGGCGCGCGCTGCATTGCGGTGTGGGGGGGGGGGGACAGATCGGTGCGCGTGCTGCCGGGGGGCGGCGGGACGGGCGGCGGCGGGACGGGCGGCTCTATGGCCCTGGCAGGTATTTATCATGTATACGTACATGTATACTTCGCAAGTATATAGAAGTACTTCAAGTATATATTTTGACTCGTGGCCAATTGTCGCAGCAGCGGCGACCACGGTCATTGGTGGAAGGCATTCGATTCGACGGCTAACCTCACCTTGTCGCCTAGAGCTTTACGATCTTCTGATTCGTTCCCATTCGTTCAAGAATCCTCCTTTCATCTACACAGAAATGGGTCGCTCATGACCTGTGCCTCTCTGCTGATCGCTGCTGCAGCGTCGCGGAGGCCGCGCACGGCGCGGGCAGCGTCGTCACGTGCGTCGCGTACCACGAGGAGGGCCACCTGCTGGCGTCGCGCGGGACGGACGACTGCGTGCGGCTCTGGGACGTGCGCAAGTTCAAGGAGCCCATCAGGGTGAGTCACGCTGCCTGCCGCACTTCAACAGTTGCGGTTGCAGAGCGCATCAGGGGTTGCAGAGCGCAGGAGGGGTGTCGCTGTTTTGCTTAAAAACTGCAGTTGCGGCAGAGCCCATCGACTGCGTGCGGCTCTGGGACGTGCGCAAGTTCAAGGAGCCCATCAGGGTGAGTCTCGCTTGAAGTTCAACACTTGCAGGGGCAGAGTGCATCGTGTCGCTGTTTCACTTCGTGAGTTGCAGTTGCGACAGAGCCGATCAGGGGGTGAGTCTCGCGCTGTTTAAGTTCTATACTGCCTAACTCCAACACGGGCAGCTGCGCCAAAACGCAGCTGCTGGAAAGCGCGCCTTCTGGGACACTACAGCCACTACAGCGCGTTCGCCCGTGATGCGTGCAACGCTCGCGATCTTGAAGTCTGTGTGGAGCGCTGCTGCGGCGCGCGCTGGGCCATCACGCAGGCCACCCTGCGTGGCATCAGGCAGGCCACCCGTACGCCAGCAGGCTGCGCGCGCGCAGGCGCACTTTCTTACAGGCCGCGGCAGCGTGCGCTGCATTACACAACACTGCGTATTCCACCCCCCCCCCCCCTCTCGTCTTTGAAAGCGTGAACGTCTCGCTGCTGCCTTGCACCACCACGTCCGTGGCACACCGCGTACCCCAATACTTAACCCCCCCCCCATCCCCCTGCTCCTCTCGCACCGAATACTTATGCCCCCTTCCCCCCCCCCAATTGCTCCTTGAACGCGCTGCAGATCGTCCGCGGCGTCGGCACGCACATGGAGACGAGCAACGTGGCCTTCAGCCCCGACGGGCGCACGCTGGCAGTGGGCACTAATGCGCCGCCCAAGTCCACAGAGTGCGGCGGCATCAAGTTCTTCCCCGTGTACGGGGCGGTTGAAGAGGTAAGCGATGTGATACTTCAACTTCAAGTACACACAATTGAAGTATAAGCGACTTTTGATGCTTCAACTTCAAGTACCCATACTTGAAGTTGCCCCGTGGGCACACAACGCGCCGCCCCAATTACACAGAGCGCGGAGGCATCAAGTTCTTACCCGTGTACGGGGCAGTCAAGGAGGCAAGTCTGACTGACACCTGCGCGCCAGTAATCCGCTGCGGCAGGGGTCCTTGTCTGCCGCAAATGGCAATGCCGCACTGCGCAGCGGCTTCATGATTGCGTGTTCGAGTGCAGCATCGAACTACCACATTGCTCAGCGATGGAAGTACATCATGGTGTCTGCGTGGAGCTGGGTGGCCCTCAGACGGGTCTGTCTGTGGGGGGAGAGGCTTTTAGCTTTGTTTGGTATCCCTGCTATTATGTGGGGGACAGTTGCTTGCGGGTGCTTTGTTGGGGGTGATGTGGGGGGCGGGATGGGGCGTGCGAGCTTTGCATGCTACATCCAAGAGTGAAAACAAGGCGACACACCTACAGCATGGCATTTCCACAGCCACAAGTGGAATATAATACAAGTACATGATGGAGTACAGCCTTGCTACGCAGCACTGCTCAACGATAATGGTACACCGTCGTGTTCAGCCTTGTACTGCAGCACTGGTGAAATGTCGTATAGTAGCTATGCAGCACTGCTCAGTGACAATGGTACACCGTCGAGTTGAGCGTTGTACTGCAGCACTGCTCAGCGAAGATTCTACACCGTCCAGACACAGCCCTGCACTGCTGCACTGCAACGATGCCACACTGGCGGGTACAGCCTTGCACGCGAATCATTGCCATACACCGCCCGAGTACAGCCGCGTACTGCAGCAACGCTGCTCACCGTGCCGAGCGCTGCAGGTGACGGAGCCGGAGCTGCAGATCAGCGTGGCGGCTGCGGGGGAGAGCGTGGTGCGTGTGCTGTGGCACCCCAAGCTCAAGCAGATCCTCGCGTCCACGACAGGGGGCTACACCAAGGTGAGTTCGCCGACGCTTATGCGCTGCGTTAGTTGGAACTGGTTGCTTTTTCAGTGTTTCAAGTGAAGGCATCCTTACCGACATGAGACGGAGTAATAAATTAAGATTACAAAAATCTGAATTTGAAAATAGTTACAGTAAACTTTGCGGGGGAGGGGGGTGAGGGACCTGATGCTGCGTGTGTTGGAGCCTTTCCGTGCTTTTTGGGGGGAGGGCGGAGGGGAGGATCGTTCCGCTTACTCGTCTCACGAGCCTGTCACTTTCTTGTTCAACTTGTGGTCACCACTGCCGCACAGCGCCGTCGGTGTTTTCCGGGGACTTGCTCCGTTGTACAGCAGCAACCATCCACATTGTGTGCATCACACAAACCTGCTGTGAGAGAGGAGACCGCGTCCCGGTCGTGCAGCGCATATGTTCTTAGGTTCCGAGCCGTGCGCGCAACGCGTGCCAACGAGCCGCAGGCAATTTATTGTCTGCTGCTGCGCGCGTGCTCGGAACGTGCTACCCGCAACGTTTGTATGCCTACATGCGCCCGCGTCTCGTCATTGACAGCACCCGTTACTAATGCTCACGTACCCACATGCGCTCGCCCCGCATCGTCGGCAACACCCATTCATAATGCCTATATAGTATGTGCCCACATATGCTCGCCCCGTGTCAGCAACCCATTTGGGAATGCCTGAATTGTACTTCTATGTGCTTACACGCCCCGTGTCATGGGCAACACCCATTCAGAATGCCTATATGCCTACATGCACTCGCCTCTTGTTGTCAGCAACACCCCTCTTTGTTGATGCCTATATGCCCACATGCGCTCGCCCCGTGTCGTCGGCAAATCCCATTCAGAATGCCTATACTTCTATATAGTATAGGCCAACATACACGAGCCCCGTGTCAACGACAACATCCATCAACAATGCCTATGTAGTATGTGCTTACATGCACTCGCCCCGCGTCGTCGCTGCGCAGGTCCTGTACGACCCCGCCATGAGCGTCAAGGGCGCCATGATGACCAGCCAGCGCACGCACCGCGCCGCCACGACCGACTACGTGCCGGACAACATGGTGAGTACATCTACTTGTCATATCTACATCTATGCGCTTAGGTTGCGAGGGGGGTACACGGCAAGGCCCATGCTTGCACAGCTGCGAACCGGCCTGCATGAGTGGGAGGCTGGCAGTGTCCGCAGGTGGCAAGCGCGTCACGCCCGGTGGCCTGTAGGCAGTTGCCGCCATGTGTAGCGACCTGTGCAGAGGCGTATTGCTTCGTTTGGGGCGGTCTGTGCTGGCTCGCAGCTGGCGCGCTGGCAGCTTACCGCATGCTCGGCGAGCTCGCCGCGCATGCGCACTGCGTGCGACGGCGCCGTTGTCATGCGCGCATTGCTCAGCAGTCGTGGAATTCGGACGCGCTGGGTGCGCATGCCCCGCCAAGCGTGCGTCGTAACTTCGCGTACGCTTCAACGCGGGGCGCCTCTGTCTGTGGCACGCCATGCGTCGGCCACACACGTTGCCGCCATCGTCATCTCGATGATGCTCCGCGGCCTGCATGCGCTCAGGTGCCAGCGTTCTGCTGGTACATACATAGTGCAGCTGCATACAGTGGCAGGCGGCGCACGCAAGCGCTCGCCGGGCATGTCGATGTCCTTTTTTGTGCAACTCGTTACTTTTGCAGTGCGAGTTTGAAGTAATTTCCGCGAGGATGCAAGGCATGCTGCGGCGCTCACGTCGACCAGGCAGTGGCGCGTGTCGTGTGCATTCCACAATTGGAAGATTTGCAAACTCTGAGACGCCATCGCACCTTGCTGCAGCCTGGTTTGAGCGTCTCAGAGACCCCCAGCTGGCGAATGCCGACACCACGATCACATGCTTTGTGACAGACTCAGTGTCACATGCGTCTCTGCGTCAGGATCACACCCCGCTGCCCCCCCCCTGCTCTAACTCACTTACTTACCGCCCCCCCGCCCCGCCCCCCCTTCCTTCCCCCCCCCCCCCTTACCCCCCAACCAGGTCGGCGTCATCCACAACCCGTACGCGCTGCCCATGTACCGCGAGGAGCACACGTCCAAGCGCAAGCTCGCGGAGCAGGCGCGCAAGGACCCGAAGCGCTCGCGCAAGCCGGAGCCGCCGCTCAACGGGCCCACCGGCGCAGGCGGGCGCGTGAGCTCGAGCACGTCCTTCACGCAGTTCGTCATGAGCAACAAGCTGCTTAATAAGCCCAAGCTGCGCGAGCAGGATCCGCGCGCGGAGCTGCTCAAAGTGGCGAGCGCCGCGGAGGCGGACCCCGCGTACTTTGGCGCGTTCGCGTGGAACAAGGCGCCCCTCGCGTCCAAGACGATTGACGAGGAGGCCGCCGAGTTTGAGGAGGAGCAGAAGCGCCTGCTCGACAGCTGAGCGCGCTGAGCGCTGAGCGCTGCTGCTGCTGCCGCTGCTGCTGCTGCTGCTGCTGCTGCTGCTGCTGCTGCTGCTGCCAAGGAGTCTTGCTGCTGCTGCTGCTGCTGCTGGTGGTGGTGGTGTGCCGGTGCTGGGTGCCCACTGTAGTGGTAATATTAGTCTATGGCTACTGCACTTTGAGTGCTGTCAGCAGCTGAGAGCAGCTGCTGCTCTGCGCAGCGCTGCGTAATTGCGCGCTCTGCGGTGTGCATTGTGGATAAATGTACAGAGAGGCCTGCAGCGCTTTTGGTCGATTCTTTTCCATGCCCCCCCCATGTTTCCTGCTGTTGCTGCACAAGCGGGGGAGGGGTTAAAAGTTCAATCGTACCCCCGTCTTCAGCGCACTGTACAAAAGCAGTACGGACGCATATCGGGGGTTCAAAGTTTGAACTGTGATCGTCAGTTGCGTGACTCATCGCTTAAGCTTGCGCAGCCTGGCGGCTTGCAGGATCTGTGTGTCCATAGTATATTGGCACGCAATCGCCGCTGTACACTACTCTTTGAGGTTGGTAGCTCAACCTGTAGATTTGGCGCAGGGCTGTGCTGCTGCCAGTATTACACCAGCTTCTGTTTCAGCTACGATCGAATACAGAACAGGACCATGCGGGGCTCACTGCTGGCTTTGCTGGGAGCTGCAGGCTTGCTGCAGTCGTGTGCGGCATTGTCAACGCTGGCCAGCAGTCGAACCTGCTCCATGCGGCTCACCTTGTGGCCCACAAAGGCAGTCAAGGCACCAGCACTGAAAACCATTCCAGCCTCTGTACTCGGCAATCCCGCCTTTCAGAGGCGGTGCACGGCATATGCATCCGGTGCCATCACCCCCCAGGACCTTCTGAAGAGCCTGGATCAGATTGCACAGCAGTCCAGCGGCAGCGCGCAGCTGAAGGACCTCGTGGAACACGTCGCTGCGACAGCCTCCGCCAGCCCCCAGCGCAGCGCACAGCTGCTGTCTGCCTTCGAGGCCAAGAGCAGAGCGCAGTCCTCGGTGCGCGGCACCGTCTCTGACCTGCAGATAGGCCAAAAGTACGTCATCACACCCGGCACGCCGGCCATCAGCAGCGGCAAGAGCCGCATCGTCGACTGCGCGCTGGCGGAGGCAGCCACATCTCGCGGCTCCGCTGCGGCGATGAAGGCGAAGATGGTGGGGCCGCGCGGCAGCGTCGCGCTGCAGAGGGAGGCGGACAACTTCGGCCGCGTTGCGCGCAGCGGCGGCGCTGCCGCGTTCGTGCAAGTATATGACTTTTTGCCGGACTTCAGCGGGCGCGGCGACGCGGCGCTGGTCATGGAGTCCGGGGAGGGAGGCGATCTGATGCAGCGCATGCAGGTGCGTCACGCGCGCTGACCTGTTGCCGTTCCATGCTGCTGTGCACTAGCGCATGATACATTTTGCCAGTGCTTGCAGCACTTGAGGGGGGGGGGGGGGGCGAACCGCCGCCAGTTGTGCGCCTGCGTTTTTGCGACCAAGGCCAGTGGCCTTCAGCATGCAGCTGAGGCGGAGGGTGACAACAGAACACACGGCCACGGGAGCGCGAGAGTGAGAGCGGTGCTTGCATTCTTTGAGACGCATGTGTGTCACTTGCAGTCTTCCCTCGGAGTGCTGCAACCCACACGCTACCCGCGCGCAAGCAGAATGGACAGAGCTGGCGCCGCACATAGTTGTGCAGTTCTTACACACCTCAGCTCGAGGCAAAACGTTCAGCAGCAACGGTGTCGCAGCGGAACTCGTGCCGCTTGCTGACTGCACCCCATCTCTTCTGAACCGGATTCGAGTACTGTAGGTGCTGGTGCCGTGACCCACCGCCATTGCGTCGCCACGATGCATGCGCACGCAGGTTGACAGGCACTCATTACAGTCGCCTGGAGCGGCGCCCAATGCACTATTCCAGCATGCTCTGTCTCATAGTTTGCACACTAAAAAGCTGCAACCGACGGTGTGAAGCGCCGTTGCGCTGAGTTCAACTGCTTTGTGCGCTTCGGCATAGCTTCCATATTGATCACACGGCTTTGCAACTGTTTGTGTCTTGTGACCTCATCACGAGCAGTCGCACGGCGCGGTGAGGGGCGAGGAGCTCAGGCGCGCAGCTGTGGCGGCGGCGGCGGCGGCGCGCGCGATGCACGCTGCCGGGCTCGTGTGGACAGACCTCAAGGTATGTATGGCAACGCTCTTGTTGATTGTGACTTAAAGCCAAGACGCTTCAAGTTGGCGTTCTAGCACGCTAGTATCGGCTGAATTGTGATAAATTGCATTGCACTCCCTGGCTGCTCACTACAACTGTGAACTTGTCTGTTTTCATGCACTAGCTGCATGGCGCGCCATCGCACCTGCGCGAACTAAGCCGCTGTTCAAAGGGCCACCATGCCTTACCAGCGCAGTGTGGCGGAAGTAGCAGGAGATCTGGTGACAGCTGCTCTTGTTCGAAAAGCTCAAGCGAGAGCAACTGTCAGATGCAAACCACTGTATACGTTCGCCACATGCTAGGGCATGAATTTTCCTCAGAACTTGACGTAATCTGCCAGAACTTGCAAAGAAATGTCGAAAATTAACCTGTGAAGATTCCACGCACCCTCTGAGTGCTCAAGCTTCAACGGTCCAAGATGACAGCTCCATTCCCGCTGATTTGCACTCACTATCCAGTGAGTCTCCGATCTAACATGTCATTTTGCACGATCTATATGTTCGCCACACGCCAGGGCATAAACTGCCCTCAGAAGTTGACATCATCTGGACTTGCAAACAAATGTTGAACAGCAACCCGTGATTCCATGCTCCCACTGAGTGCTTCACATCTTTCAACAGTGCAAGATGACATGATCACCGTCCCGCGAGTCTCCTCTCTACTATGCCAATGTTGAAGAAGCTGGCCCTGATCAAATCAGTTGCATGTGCCTCAATGGTATGACAGCGGTGTTGTGCCGCACCTACAGCCGTGCCTTCATTATGGCGAGGGTGTTTCGTCACGTTGCTCGGTCAGCGCTGATGGACACTGTGTACCACTGCTGTTGAGCGCTGCTGCAGTCGGAGAACTTTGTGATGACGCGCTCCGGAGCTGTCAAGGGCATTGACCTGGAGAGCGCAGTGCCTACAGGTGAGAAGTGCTGATGTGAAGTTAAAATTTTTGTTGTGCTTTACTTCGGAAGTATATCTGAACGTTGTGCTTTATATCTGAACGTTTTTTAGACCTGAATTTTTAAACCGTATTGATGAAATTATTGACTAACAAAACGTTTCCTGTAAACTTCTTCCTTTTGAAAAACCGACTTCTCGATAAGGAAGAAATTTGAACCAAGCTTTGGAATAGTACTGGAGAAGTACTTGAAGTACATTAATGGAGAATCACACAACCTCGAAGCTTCAGGCTCCTAGATGCCTGCACCAGCATTGTTTGTCGCGCAAACACTTCAAACGGGTACTTCTAGACGTGTTGTAGGTCCTGTTGCATGGGCAAGTCATGCATCAGGCTCTAGGTTGGTGCTGAAGCAGTTGGCAATGACCATGTTGTAATGTGACAGGTTTGAAAGCTGCGCGGAGTGCTTGTAGTGCTGGTAGTGGCTCTGGGCGCCATTGTGGGCCCTTTTACGCCGTGTGCTACTGCCTTGCAACTGTCAGGTCAGGCAGCATGTTACTGCCGCCTTGATGCAACGCGATACGTCACTTTATTGTGCGACGCTGGGAAAATCGCAGCTGATTGGTAGTGCTGAACTGGAGCAGTTCAACTGTTGAAGCTGTGCGCCAGGCACGCACACGCACAGTCTTGTGCTCAGTTGCGTTGTACTGACAACACCTGGGTGCACATAGTGCAGCGGGTCAAGTGCATGTGTGTTGTACTGGTATGCCATCCGGCGCCTCTCCCCATAAACCCTAACCCTGACCCCTACACCCGACCTTAATGTAGTGACTGGCGCAGCCCTCAGTCGCTGCCATGCCTGCATTCATTCCCACATAAAAGTTGCCGATGCCTCATGCACCACAACATAACTGAGTGTGGTATGCTCCATCTGAGCAACATGCAGCGCGGCGAACGCACGCCGCAACAGCCATCTGCATAGCCACCTCACAATGGGAGCGCATTCCTTCCCGTCATCATCGCTCACCATCACTCTCTCTCCTCTCCAAACACTGTCGAACCGCAGGCCAGCCGTGCGTGGACTTCACGCCCAAGGGCGTCCCGCCCGAGGCGGCGCGCGCGTTCCGCGCCGGCGGCCCCGGCGGCTACGCCGCGCACCCCAGCTACGACGTCTGGTCCCTCGGCATGATGCTCCTCTTCCTCTACAACGGCAGCAGCTACTTTGGCGGCATGAACGACGCGCAGATCATGGCGCAGCTCACGGCGCCGGACTTCGCCGTGGACCTCTCCAGCGTCGCGGACGGTTCCCTGCGGCGCGTTCTCGGCGCGTTCCTGGCGCCGGACCCGCGCGCGCGCCTCGCGGCGTTCCGGCGCCCCTCGTGGTACCTGCGCAGTTTCGGCTGAGCGCCGCCGCCGCCGCCGCCGCCGCTGCTGCTGCTGCGCGAGCGCGCCGCTGCCGTCGCTGACAGCTGCATGGAGCAGCGGGTCGGGCGCGGGTGCGCTGGCACCGGAGGGGCAAGAGAGCCTCTGAGAAGCGCGCGCTGCGTCGATGCGATTGTGGGGCTGTGGCCTCCGCTGCGGCAGTCCTGCGCCGCCGCTTCAGCTGAGTGGGCGCGCGCGGCGCTCCTTCACAGGCTGCGCACGTGCGGCGGTGGCGCTTGGGCGTTGCGCGCGCATGTCACTGCGAAGGTCTCGCATTCAGCGCGCCGCAGCGACTGCGTTGGCGCCAGTGAGTGGAGCTGGAATGGCACCGGGGGGGAAGTGTGTGTGGGGGGGGGGGGGCAGGTTGGGGGTCGGGTTATGCAGGGAGTGTCCAAGTGGGTGGGCGCCCATCGCCATTGCCGATGACGCTGTGAGCTGAGGTTATTGTGGGAGCAAGCGGCCTTCGGAAGCGCTTTGGTCCGCGCAGAGGTGACGTCAGCTGCTTGTTCTATGGCACGTCGAGCACACACAAACACATGTTTACATGAATCCCGGGAGTTTTGGGTGGGGTGGGGGGGGTGGGGGGGGGGGGGGGTATTTGTCTGTTGTGATTGGATGTAGATTGGCTGTGCCAGCGCTCTCCAAGAACCGGCGCGCTGCGGTGCTGAGCGTGGCTGCTCTCGTGTGCTGCAACTATATAGCAGGGCAGATGCTCACATGCCAGCAGAAGTGCGCTATGGAATGCGATGGGATAAGCTGACGCATGGCAGCATATCTGTCAACTCATGTGGGCACATGAGCACAGTGTATTCGTTGGTTGGCAATGTACGTCCATAGAGCATCGGGTGGGATGCTGTGGCACCGCCACCCATGTAGGCAAAACTAAGTTGACAACTTTGTCCATATGACACAGCACATTGAGACCGCTCTTTAAGTGGTTCAGAGGGGCACTGCTGTGGCTTCAATGAGAAAGTGTTGACGACCTGCACATTTACTTCTGTTCTCCCTGTTTGTTGGCTACAGTTTTGCCATTATGCCCTTGTCACCACTTGTTTGCCAAATGCTTCGTTTGACCATCTGGCACGTATAGCCAGCTCTCTGCATCGGTGGGCATTCGAGCTGGGTGAAGTCTTTAATCGTGATAAGCCTGCTGCCCTCCTGTTCTCATGCCTAGGAGCTCATGCACAACCTCAGGTCAAATGTGTTGCATCCTTAGTAAGTGCAACCCAAACCTGCTCCACAGCCAGAACCCAGGTCGAAACCCGGGATACCCCCGTCCCCCGTCCCCCGCGAAAACCCGAGCTGCCTCCCCCTTCAACATGGCGAGACTTCTTGATAGAGATCACTCTGCCAACTCTATTCTAGTCAAACGCATCACCGCACAAGCACCATGTACAAGGCCCTGGCTGTTGTGGCGCTCGTCGGCTCCGTCGCCGCCTTCGCCCCTGGTGAGTGGCGCTGGCAGCGGCAGCACATTTCTGCGAGGTTTCCATGTTGTAGTAGGGGCACGCATACACGGAGGCGCGCCTCTGTAGCGCACGGCGCTGGATGTGCTTGCTGAGACAGCTGGAAGGATGCGTGGACCTGTTGTTGGAGCTCCTGCGCTGGGCGCAGTGTCCTCTTGCATGTGTTATCTTAGTTTTAGGAGATCGGCCCACACTTCAAGCGCGGCGGCATTGTTTCTAATGTGCTCGCTGCTCTCTGCCTGCTGCAGTGGCACCAGCGGTGGCCCGCGTCAGCTCTTCCGCACTCAAGGCTGGCTACGTCCCAGACGGCTTGTCCGAGGCTGAGTGGGAGGTGCGTGTTATTTCTGCTTTCCAAGCCTTTTGGTGTTTGCTCTCGAACGTCTTGTTCTCGATGCCGCAGCTAGCTGCTCCGGATCCGCTGAAGGAGCATGGGCGTAGCGCTCGCGTCATTAGGACGCGGCTTTCCTACAGTGTTGTCGATGCGCATGCTCCTTTTGACGGCCTGTGAGGATGAGCTGGCGCATGTTCTAATGGCTTCTCTGATCTTCAATCTCTACTCTTCTGGTGCTGTTGTGGCTGCTGTGGTTGTACTTCCTCACGAAACAGGCACAGAAGGCGGCTAAGGCAGAGGCAGCAGCAGCCAGGAAGGCCAAGTTCGCCGCACAGACATTTGAGGACCTGTCTGAGTGGTGAGTTCCCGGAAAGATACATATATCGTCAGCGCGAAGTCTCGTTCGGTTTCCGGGCGAGCCGTAATCTTAGTGTAATTGATTGCACTCTGGAGCCTCCAGAGTCGCGAGCGCGCCTGGTACGATTGATGTTTCGTGGGTCTGACCTTCAGCCGCGTGATATGGTCAACAGTCTCAGCTCTCACCAGAAGCTGTGATGCGTGTGGTGTATTCAGTGCCAACCGAATGCAAATCAGGGCTTGCCCATGGCACCCCATCTCATGGGCTTTGGCTGATGGAGAGTGCGGTCTCTGAGGGTCTAGCCTAGGAATTCAACTCGTGTTTCCAGCAGTTATTGCGAATTTTACCACAGTAGATCACCACAGCTGTGATCTTTGTGGTGCCCACTTGGCGTGGCTCACCAGTGAAGTCAACCGTAGCTGCGTAACACTGATAAAAACAGCTGTGATAGACCACACTCAAAATTTCCCCGGCACAGTTAGCTGGTTGCGTGGGGCGAGAAGCATTGATTTTTATAAAGGGGAACATGGTGTTGCTGCCAGCCACTCTACGCATCTACCTGATGACAGCATTGTTCTGAGCGCCCACTTTAAGAATTGGTTTCACACAGCAGAGTCAAAGTCAGGGACATCCGGCAGTGTCGTGCGTACACACCGATTTAAATTGTTGGCATCATGACTTTTCCAACATCACTTGCAGCGCCTTCGGCTACAGATGGCGAAGTGCGGTGGTGGTGCGCACTCAGAGTCTGCAGATGCTCACTGGTAATTTACGCATGTCACTGAAGGTTGCCGCTGTGCAGCGTTGTCAAGTATGTTGTAATTGCTCCGCGCTTAAGTATGTAGCAGGTGTCAGCCCAGTCTCTGGACCCATCGACAAAGCAGGCACCACGACGCGGCGACGTTCTCTTCTTTTTTGGCTGGCTGCTCCCTTGCAGTTCAGCACACCATTCAGTTACTATCATCGCCAAGCCTTGTATTTCTGCCGCCACACACATCCTCAATGCGCACGGTGGCGTTGAAGTTAAGCCTGTAAACCCCAGCTGTGTGAAATGGAAGCAAGCGGATTGTTGGGGACAAATTTACCATCTTTGTCCGCATGCCACAGGAGTGCTGTCATCAGCCGCTGGAATGGGCGCTCAACATCCAGGCAGAACAAATGTATCGCATGCGATGAACACACGGCCTCACACACCCCTTTGCTCTCCTCCCATGCGCCCCCTGCAGGATGACCAAGCGTGACGCTAAGTTCCCCGGACAGATCGGCGCCGGCCACCGCATGGCCAAGGTCCAGGACAGGGAGCAGGCCAAGCCCCGCGCGAGCTCCTTCCTCAAGTAAACGCGCCGCGCGCGCCCTCGGAGATTACGCCATGGTTTTTGGCCAGGTTTTCGGCGCACACCTGTAGCAACGCCCTCACCCCTCTACTGACGTCAGCACGCCGCCCACGTGTACACGCACACCGCCGCGGTGGCCGTCCTAGCGGCGCACGCCCGCTAACACGCGCCCTCCACGCCGCGCCCCATATCACAAAAGTGTGGAGAGAGGAGAGAGCCGTTTGGGCTGGTAGACTCTCCCCGCCCCCCCGCCCCCCCTCTATTTCTGTATAAAGGTTTATTAATGTAATGGGTGCCTCTGTGGGGCCCGCCCCTGCCTAGTCAATCCTTCTCCGTGTGTGTTCTGATTGGGTTTTGTGGTGTGTTTTGAAAGCCTCTTGTAGCTTCCCAGCATGCTGTGTTGTCAGATAATGCTTGCTCATGCTTTCAGTCATCATTGTGCGCGTTGAGCTGCAGCTGATGCCAATGATTGAGAAACTCAACAGAGGCAGAGTACATTCAATCTGCGCAGTAGTGTAGATCCAGCTGTGACGGTCATTGCCTGTACATGGACCGTGTTGTTGGGAGCTTGTATGCTGCACATCCAGTGCATCATGCCGATAGATACATCTGGTAACAAATCACACCCTTTGCAAAGCAAATGACACTTGAGCTGCTATGCACCATAGGAGAGCGCATCAAAGCCTACGAGGGCAAGGTGTCTCAAAAAGCATACCCCATGTCTTAACATCGTAGCTTCGTCACAAGCACATAACTCAGTCCCACATGTCTTTGCGGTGGCCACAGTTTCCTGTGTGAGCAGTTGTGCACCTTTCACAAGAAAGGCATGAATGGCTGCCTCATCCTGAGTATGTTGCATCTCAAAGCCAAGGAGACAAGTGCACATTTCTGGACCAAGCAAGGAGCGTGCAGCCCAGCAACCACTTTAAGTGGGGCCACTGCAAGCAGAAGTTGCAAGAAGCAAACATCAAAGGGGCTTCATATTCGTATGAGCGCTGTGGGGCAACAGAACTAGCTTCAGAGTAAAACCTATGTAGCACGCCGCTTGCTCAACCGCGCCGCAAGATTTCTGTGCAGAAGTGACTGGTCCAAGATCTGGGGTGCAAGGCTTGCACCTGCTGGCCGGTAGCTTGTGGGCCCTCGCAAAGGTTTAAAAGGATGGCGCACGCATATGCTCAACAGCAGCAGCTTCTTTACGATGGCAGCGCGTCTCACCAGCACTGATGTGCCATCACAAGCATCCTTTCAACATGCCCATGAAAAGGTCACCGGTTGCCGTTGAGCATATGCCATAATGGTCCCAGCCTGACATAACAATCACACGCCAATGACTTGTTGAAAGGGTTGTCCAGTGTGCTAGCCCACGACCCTGGAGCCGTTGCCAATTACCTGCAACACCATTGCTGACCACCTCTATCTGGCAGCCCGTGCAGCAGCGGCAGTGCTCCGGAGCCGCCCAACGTGACATCCAAGAAGCTAATTCCTCTCTCAGTGATCACATCATGCCAGACGCCCTTTAAAAAAAGCTTGTTGAAGGCAACCTCCCGGGGGGGGCAAAAAAAGCACCTTATTTGCATGCACGCGCACAGGCGCACGCGCGCGGTCACATCGGTGACGTGGCTAGCTTGCTTTGGATCTTCGCCCTCAAAGGGCACACACAGCCCTTGTGCGCAGAATCACTCCATCGCTTCAGCAACCAACCATCAACATGAAGGCCTGCGCAGCTGCCCTCCTCCTGGCCGCCGGGGCCAATGCCTTCGTCGCCCCCAACGCCCTGCGGGTGAGCCTTGTCTCTGATTGACAAAGAATAGGTTTATGTTGAATCGTGAACAAGCTTTGCCAGCGCGGAGGAAAGCGTTGTGTGTGTCTCGTGCAGGCACCCCTTGCAGTTCACACGCTCACTCGCTACGAGTGCTTCCCTGCTGCCTTGCCAGATATGCTATAGAGGTTCATCGCGCAGTTTAGTATCCGGCAGACGCGTGCTGCTCCCCTTCGAGCTTGCGCTTCTCAAGCTGACTTGCTGCCAGCTTCTCAAGCTGGCATTGCTGCCAGCTTGCCTGCAAAGCCACCGCAACAAGTCCAGACGAGCTCCGACAGCTCATGGACTCGGTGCATGCTCTGCTCTTGAGCCAGGACGGCACAACACACACCAGCACCCCGCGCGTATGTTTGTGCTGCTTCATGCTAGCTTCATTCGTTTGAACCTCTTACAAAAACCAACAGTCCTGTGCATCAGCATCTGATAGGAAACCAGCTTCTGACAACACTGCATCCTTTCCGTCTTCCTCAACAGGCGGCGGTCCCCAGCAGCTCCTCGGCCATGAAGATGAGCTTCGAGAACGAGGCTGGTGTGGTGGCTCCTCTGGGCTACTGGGACCCGGCTGGCTTCAGCGCTGACGGCGATGTGGAGAAGTTCAACCGCTACCGCGCCATCGAGATCAAGCACGGCCGTGTTGCCCAGCTTGCCATGTGAGTTGACTCAGACTTTCCGTTGCAACACGAGTAGTCAAAAGGCTGTCTGCACAGTTGCACTGCAGTGTCTGCAGCTGTGCCGAACATGACTGAACTTGTCTGTTGTCAGCGTTGTTTTTTGTGGAATAGCTGTGTGGTTTACTTCAGATGCGCTAGCCATGTACGCCGGGATGTGTGCACGCGCTTGGGTGTACCATGCCCTTTCCTACGCACCCAACAAATTATATCCACCATTGCGCGGCACTTTGAGCGCGCCCACTCCCATCAGACAATACGACGCTGTTGTTCACCCGCATGTCTCTTTCCTCCCCCTGTGCACTCTACTATCTTCCAGGCTCCACACATTCGTGACCCACTTCTACAAGTTCGACGGCCTGGTGTCTGCTGGCGACGGCATCCCCTCCACCATCCCCTACGGCTTCGGCGCCATCGGCCCCTGGCCCATTGCCGGCGTGGCGCAGGTCCTCCTGTTCTGCTCCGCCCTGGAGATCCTGGCCCCCCAGAAGGAGGACAAGGCCCCCGGAGACGTGCAGCCCGACACTGGCGCGTTCCCCAAGCTGGAGCAGTACGACGACGAGGGTGCCTTTGAGATCCAGACCAAGGAGATCAACAACGGCCGCCTGGCCATGGTTGCCTGGACTGGCGCCACCGTTGCCGCGTTCCTCACCGGCGGCCAGGACCCCATCGACACCCTGCTCAGCAAGTTCTAAATTGTTTCTTTTGTGACACCCATGTTATTACACCCCCTTAAAACCAAGGCGATGCGTGCCTACCGGCGACAGCCCCTTTAATCTCACAATTTTGACAAATGCCCCCATGACTCTGACTCTTTATTGTGGTGTTGCCTGCCCTTTGTAAGAGAAGTCGGTGTTGAGCATCTGCTTGCGCTTGCACGGCTTGTGTGTGTGTCTGTGATGGTTTGTTGAACACTTGTTGGTCTGCGCCCTTGTACAGCCAGCAGAGCCAAGGTGCCTTGATCAGCAGCAGTTGTTTTCTGAGGCCAGCACTGGTGCAATGCTGTGGGCCCTGTGCATGCTGTGCGTAGCACTGGTTGGGTGGTAGATAGATCACTGACTAGACACATGCCGCATTTTGTCACAATGTGCGTGCACATACCTCTGCGCAGCATGAATGTTGCATCACACATTAGGGCAACCTAGGCATGACCAAACACTGCATGCCAACAGCACCTGATGCAAGAGTTTCCCTTTCTACGAACATTGGCAAAATCCAACAACGCGCAATAACGCTTTAAAACGTGCTGCGAACGCACTCGAGTGCGTTAATGCGCATTTCTGCCACAAGCTTGCATGCTTCTTTTTTCACATGATGTGCGTTAAAACGCGTTCAAACGCGTTATAAAGCGTTTTCCGAACAAACGCACTTCAACGCGTTTTGCCCGTGTGGAGGTTTCAATCCTGTTGAGGGTCAACAAACGCACTTTAATGCGTTATAACGCGTTTCTGGCAGTGGCGTGCACAGATTAGTTTAGAATGTAGTGGAACTCTTCTGCAAGTCATCACTGACATGATACATGCCTGTGAATGCGCACCAAAGAGAATTGCAAAGAAAGGCGTCTCGCTCAGCTTTGGTTCCCATGTACTTATGATCTTGTATTTATAGCAGCCCCAAGGTGGGCTTGATGCGTTGGATAAGAATGCAAAAAACTAAAATCGGACGGGCCCTTAGAGCCCTGCGTTGCAGGCTTGTACTAGACTCATGGGGGGCAGACACAGCGGCACCCAGTCTGAGCCACACCTATCGTAGCCGATGTCTCCATCTCTTGAGCGAAAACGCCGGAGGACCGCGGTTATGCCTCTAGTATACATTTGGGCCAGAGGCGCCCGGTCCTCGATTCCTTGCCTAAGCACGCCGCTGACGTGCCTGGCCGAGGTTCTCTTTCTTGCGTGTTCAAGCAAACGATCTACAGTGTGCCCTGATGCTATCCGTATCCCCATGTTCCAATATCCCCTGCTGCTGCCCAAAGCCGTATCCTCACCACACGCGACTCCGCAGCTCCTGCTCACAGCCAGCATCTCCCATCCCCTTGCTGCCTGATGCACCCTCGCCACCATCAGCGCCACCGCGAGTGCTGCCGCACCTCTCGGTGCTAACGAGCAGTATATATGTTCCCATGTACACACAGCAAGAAAGGCGCCCACCGGCCGTATGCAGGATACTCTTGTTGTGTGTGTGTGTGGTGTGTGTGTGTTAAAGTTCCTCGTGCTTGTGCTCGCAATTGCAAGCCACTTTTCACATTGCCCCCCTTCCCCGGGCCCCCACCCACCCCACCCCCCTACGAAGGTTGGTCTGAATGTATGCAGGCATACATGGGTTCAGCATGCAACAGGAAGCATACACAGTGAAACATGCTCAGATTCTCTCGTTCAAAAGTTGTGGCTACTGTACGCTCAGGTATTGTCAGATGTCGAGGTGTACGCATTTGCATCGCCAACATCTACCACAGGAAGCGAGGCATTGACTCATCGGATGTGCATGAAACAGGGCTATCACTGGTGCGTGCCCGCGGGGAGGCACAATTCAATGTGACAACTGATGAACTCATTGAGATTCAAGAGAGACTGTGGTCATATGCAATACAAGCAGTAGATGGTGGCGAGATTAGGGTGGCCATGTTCACGCGTCTGATGAGGAGGGGGGGGGGGCATGTTGAGGGTTATATTGTTGGACTGGACGGCAGCCTGAGAGTGCAAAACGAGGCCTTTTTCAATCATCTGTCAACAAATCACATTGAGTGAAGCACACGGCAATGGCTCAGCAATGCCTTCAGAGGTATCCCTACTGCAAAGTATACGATATCAGTCAGCAAGGACAGTCCAAGTCTGGCGGTCTCGACACTTTCACACATTGCCACCTGCCGTACCATTTTTGATGTACTTCTAGGTCTTTGTACAGCTAGAGCCTGCATGCCGAAACAAGCCACGTTGCCTAAGTGCCCTTGCTGAGCACTGTGCTGCTGCGTCAAGGGCTGCCTTGACGGTACAGGCAGCTCATTTGCGTGGACACCAACCACAGCGGAGCGCTGCACTCGCCTGCACTGCACAATGGAATGTGAGGCTGCTCTAGCCTGCCATGAAGAGATATGCTGGCAGCAGTATGGCAACATTGGCGGCAGCACACTCGCACTAAGCACGGTGACGGCAGCAAAAAAAAGCACACAGAAAGGCAGCCGTTGTGCTGGCGCCCGCTGCTGGTGCCAGTGCTCAGCTTCCATTGCCGCTCGGCGTCAAGGCGGTGGCAGTGCTCAATGCCACTGCGCGCCCTGTCCCGGGCGCGTGTTGCGCCGGAGCCATTGACGTGGTGATGCTCATGCTGCCGCTGCCGCTGCCGCTGCCGCTGCCGCTGCCGCTGCCGCTGCCGCTGCCGCTGCCGCTGCCGCTGCCGCTGCCGCTGCCGCTGCCGCTGCCGCTGCCGCTGCCGCTGCCGCTGCCGACGGCAGTGGCGCCGCCGTGCTGCCACCGATGACGACGCCGCTGCCGTTGCCACCGTTGCCGCATTGCCACGGCTGCCGCTGTTGCCGATACCGCCGCCGACGCCGACGATGCCGCGTTGCCACGGCTGCCGCTGTTGCCGGTACCGCCGCCCCCGCTGACAATGCCGCCGCTGCTGCTGTTGTTGTCGCTGCCGCTGCTGCCGCTGCCGTCGAAGCAGTTCCCCAGTCCACCTGCTTCAGCCTGGTGTACCCCTGCTGCACCATGCACAGTGTCGGAGGCGACCTCGTGCGCATGAAGTGCGGCTTCTGCATGAGAATCTGCCAAAAGTGGCCAGCCAGGTGTCTTCTGCCAGCAGCGCAAGTGCTGAAGTGCGAAGTCAATGCTTAACGCCCAACTCACGTTCAGCTGCTTGCTTACCTGCTGAGACCAAGCAGCGGTGAGGGGTGGCAGTGAGCGGGACGCAATGTGACAGGGCATTCAGGCATGTATGCTTGTGTTTTTTTAGGACTTGCAGAATGAAGTCAAAGCCTCGCAGAAATTGACGGCATCAATTTGACTCGCTGGAGCCTCCTCACCCTAACCCCCGCGGTGACCCTCGCCACAACTTCAACCCTGGTCGCCGAGCGCTGCTTGCCGTGAGGCGCTACACCTGCTTGAGCGCTGCTGTTGCTGCCACCGCTGCTGCTGCTGAACAAGCTGCCGGCCGCGTCAACGCATGCCGTGTACCAGCAAGAGCACTTCAAGCATCTGCAACACCATTCCGTCAAGAGGCCTGCCTGAGTGCCAGACGTGGAAGCGGCGCCGCATCCGGGGCTCACCTGCCACTGACGTGTTGTTCCTGCGTGGGTGCCCGGCGCAGGTGCACGAGACGTTCGACGTGCGCCCGCAGCCGACCTTGTTGCAGCCATTCGCTGCAGCAAAGCATGAGAGGGGGGCACAGGCGTCAGTGAGCAATCCTGAGTGTGTAGTACGCTCAAGGGTGAGGTCATAAATGTACCATGCAGCTGACTAGTGATGACACTGAATCATTTGTAACGTCATAAACTGGAATGTGAGCGAGGTACACATTTCAACAAGGTCAGGGTCGGAGTCGTAAATGCGCACCGCCACGCCTACCTCTTGCCCCTACCCCAAATCCCCCACAATGTATGCCTAGCAAGGTCAAGTCACGGTTCCAGCCTGCCTGAGTGCTCAACGCAAATTTGCGTGTCTGCGTGCAAATTCATAGTCAAGGTGATGGGACTGACCTTCCAAAGCTGGATATCACAGAGCAGCGTGCCTGCGACCTGCGTCAGCAGTGACTCAAGGCATGGAGCTGCTGCTCACTGTTAAACTGAGCCTGGCACGCGCTGGTGCATCACAGCAAAAGGCACAGTATATAAATGCAGCCACCAGCACTAACACAACATACAAATTCAAAAGTGCCGGCCGCCGCGAGGCCTCTGTCGTAGGCAACTTTGTACAGGCCTGGAAGACGCATGTGATGCCGATGCTTTCTGAAATGCACAACGATTGTGAACGCATCTGTGAGGGGCGGTCACGACGCACCGCACAGGCAGTTTCAATGGGGGCGTTTGATGCGCGGCACAGCCACCCTGTTGCCGGCATGCATGCCTACATCATCATCCATGGTCATCTACATCATCATCCATGGTCATCCACCACATACTTTTTATTATCTACCTCATACCTGTGCTTGCCGTTTGATGTGCAGACACCCCTGCCAAATGGTGAATGGTGCTGTTGTTAAGTACTCAGAGCCACAACAGCTGCCACGCGCGTGTGCCTTGCAAACCCTCCTGTGGATGCTGCATACATTGCGGTAGCAGTGCAAATGTGATGCGCATGTGCTGTGGTCTCTTGAGGCCAGCAAGCAGCTGCCATTTGCTTTGCTTATGCCCAATGCCTCCATGCATGTACGCGATGATGGCATGTGGCAGTGATGGATGCCTACATACCTGCAGCAGTGTAGAGGTGAGGCGCACGTGGAGGTATCAATTGCATCTGCCTACGATAAACATGTGCCTGTCAAATCGGTATCAGTCGACGAGGAAACTCGCACAAACTCACCACGTGATAGCGCACCAGCAGATTCGCAACTGGCGGAGTGACTGTTGAGCATGCATACGCCTGCCGCTCAGCCTACGGTGCTCACATGAAGCAAATGCACCAAGTTACAACTATTTAAGTACTCAAAACCAACTGCATTTTTGCACATTTGAGGCATGGCCTGTACATGCTGATGGTTGTCCAGATAAACCGATAGATGCTGAGTGCTGACAATCAACAGTGCAACCATGATCACCAAATGTAAATTAAGCCTCTGGAGCAGCAACGTGATCCCACAGTCATGAGCCAAGCACAAACAAGAGTACAAACAAGGGAACACTAAAGACGTACACCGCAAGTTCACGTCAAAAAAGTGCATTGTAATGGCAGTGTCCAGTAGGCACGCAGCGCCTTGGTTTAAAGGGGGTTTAAAACATGTGTGTCACAAGAGAAACAATTTAGGACAGCTTGCTGAGCAGGGTGTCGATGGGGTCCTGGCCGCCGGTGAGGAACGCGGCAACGGTGGCGCCAGTCCAGGCAACCATCGCGAGGCGGCCGTTGTTGATCTCCTTTGTCTGGATCTCAAAGGCACCCGCGTCGTCGTACTGCTCCAGCTTGGGGAACGCGCCAGTGTCGGGCTGCACGTCTCCGGGGGCCTTGTCCTCCTTCTGGGGGGCCAGGATCTCCAGCGCGGAGCAGAACAGGAGGACCTGCGCCACGCCGGCAATGGGCCAGGGGCCGATGGCGCCGAAGCCGTAGGGGATGGTGGAGGGGATGCCGTCACCAGCAGACACCAGGCCGTCGAACTTGTAGAAGTGGGTCACGAATGTGTGGAGCCTGGGAGAAACAAAGGGGTGCAGGGGGCAAAGCATGTGAGAAACAGTGCCGCACAGTGTTGAAGAAAATGCAGAGGAGAGCATCGAAAAGTACCTCAAAAGAGCTAACTTAAGGGTGGGTGTATTGTGAAGTATCGACAAGGGGTGCATTGGAACGGAACAAGAGCAGCAGCGGTTTGTGAACTAGCATTGCTGCACACTATCAAGAAGCACAAATCAAACGCAAACCTCTCCTTTTGATCTGCTCTTGTGAACATTTCAGCATTTGCTGGTGGGTGATTGGAGGCGGGTGACTGGCTACATCTGACAGAGCACATTTATCTGCAGCAGGCCCGCGAAAGAATGTGTGGTGTCTGACAGGCACTGTCACGCAGACAGCCTATTGAGTTGAGGGCAGCGCTGCTCTAAAATGCCAATGCCAAGACCAAGTCCAAGGGGCTATCAAATTGCTGAGCAAACTCACATGGCAAGCTGGGCAACACGGCCGTGCTTGATCTCAATGGCGCGGTAGCGGTTGAACTTCTCCACATCGCCGTCAGCGCTGAAGCCAGCCGGGTCCCAGTAGCCCAGAGGGGCCACCACGCCAGCCTCGTTCTCGAAGCTCATCTTCATGGCCGAGGAGCTGCTGGGGACCGCCGCCTGGTGAATATTAGTATGGAGGCAGGCTTGTCAGAACCCGCATATGTAGATGCTCACCTGATCGCTGGTCATGACTAGTTGCAGCTCCATGGAGCCGAGCCAGCAACAATGCCAGCCAGGTCGGCAAAAGCGCCAAGGCATGGCAAAGGCTTTGTTGGATATGCTGTGAAGCAGTGCATCTACGCGATGGCCTGCCGATCAGCAGAGGCAGTCCCCTATATTGCTTGAGCTGCTAACGCTGCGCCCACATCGGCCACTGAGCTTATGGAGGCATCCTTCATCGACACACTATTCAATCTTACAGATCATCGAGCAGAAGCAAGAGCTTACCCGCAGGGCGTTGGGGGCAACGAAGGCGTTGGCCCCGGCGGCGATGAGGAGGGCAGCTGCGCAGGCCTTCATGATGATGGGTGGATGTTGTTGGGTGCTGAGAGGCTGGAGTGATCACAACCTGGGCTCGCGAACTTGGTGCGTGCCTCTCAAAAACCGTTGGCGCCCCTTGGCAGGATCCAACGTCAAGAAAGTGTCAAGCCACGTAGGCGTGGGGCGGACAGCTTGACTTTCGATCCTGGCCGGGACAAAACAGGCAAGCTAGCGCAACGAACATTCACTCCCTCTGTTTACAGTCACCAACAACCACCCATCAACATGAAGGCCTGCGCAGCTGCCCTCCTCCTCGCCGCCGGGGCCAACGCCTTCGTCGCCCCCAACGCCCTGCGGGTAAGCTGTGTGCTCTGATTGAGTAGCGCTTAATCTGCTGCTGTAGCGGTCGGCAATGCCTTCATAAGCTTAGGACGTGTGAAAGGAGCGCAAGTTGCAACAGTGCCAGAGGGCAGCGCTCGGAGCCCAGAGCCCTCTGCTTTGCAACGTTGTACACAAGTTTGCGCTGTGCTTTGAGCTGTATGCAACATAGACATGCTTCCATGCGTTGGCGCTCTTGGGCTGCCGCTGCTGGCCGTGTAGAACGCAGCAGGTCAATAAATACCTCAATAGTTTGCGGCCTGTCTGCAGCGTAATTGCTCTTGCGATGGCTCGGCAGCAGCTTGTGTAGCACGTTCCGTGTTCCGTTTTGTCAAATTGTCATATTTCTGTGTGATCTAAACAAGTGTGAAGGCATGCTCTGACCATGTACACTTTCACGTCTTGCCTTACTCTCCAGGCGGCGGTCCCCAGCAGCTCCTCGGCCATGAAGATGAGCTTCGAGAACGAGGCTGGCGTGGTGGCCCCTCTGGGCTACTGGGACCCGGCTGGCTTCAGCGCTGACGGCGATGTGGAGAAGTTCAACCGCTACCGCGCCATCGAGATCAAGCACGGCCGTGTCGCCCAGCTTGCCATGTGAGTTGCTCAGCAAATAGGTAGCCGCTTGCACTTGGTCTTGGCATGTTAGAGCATCGCTGCCCCTCAACACATTGGCTCCCTGCGTGACAGTGCCTGTCAGACACCAACACACATTTCTCGCCGGCGTGCTGCAGATGAACGGGGTGCATGGTTTCTTGTTGATGTAGCCAGTCGCCGTTACCTACACCCACCAGCAAGTGTTCACAAGAGCCAAGTTCTTTGATAGTGCGCAGCAATGCTTTTCGCAAACTGCTGCGACTCTTGTTGTAGCGCATGCACTGTTGAGATCTTAATTTTCTTCGATCTACTTCTTCATTGATACTTTTCGATGTGCACCATACCATGTGTTCGCTTTGAACGTTGTGCGGCATCATTTATCATATGCGATGCCCCCCTGCGCACTCATACTTCTCCCAGGCTCCACACATTTGTGACCCACTTCTACAAGTTCGATGGCCTGGTGTCTGCTGGTGACGGCATCCCCTCCACCATCCCCTACGGCTTCGGCGCCATCGGCCCCTGGCCCATTGCCGGCGTGGCGCAGGTCCTCCTGTTCTGCTCCGCCCTGGAGATCCTGGCCCCCCAGAAGGAAGACAAGGCCCCGGGAGACGTGCAGCCCGACACTGGCGCGTTCCCCAAGCTGGAGCAGTACGACGACGCAGGTGCCTTTGAGATCCAGACCAAGGAGATCAACAACGGCCGCCTCGCGATGGTTGCCTGGACTGGCGCCACCGTTGCCGCGTTCCTCACCGGCGGCCAGGACCCCATCGACACCCTGCTCAGCAAGCTGTCCTAAGTTGCTTCTGCAACACATGTATTAAACCCCCTTTAAAAATCAAGGCGATGCGTGCCTACTGGACCCTGCCATTACAATGCAATTTTCTGACGTGATTTCAGATGGGGTGTCCTCTTTTGCCTTGTATTTTGCTGTTCCCCATGTTGGATGACAAAATTGCAAAAGGTCACTTGTCATGTTGCATATGGGTCACATCAGCTCGACACATCTAGCTTTTTGTCATATGTGTCTGGTCTGTCCTTTGGCTGCTATGATAGCTTATTTGTAGTGTGTCACTGCAGTTTTCTCAGTGCTTGAACATGAATTTGAGATGCGACACTCTCATTGTCTGGCAGTCTTATGAGTAATGCAAAGGTTATTATCTTGCCCAATTATTGCAAATATGAAGTTGTGTCTTGACAGTCATGCATGACAAGGCATGTGTCGATAGATAGCACAGATCAGCGGAGTTGATGCGTGGATGACAATACTCCACAGTGCCATCTGCTGTCGTGGACAGTGCCAAGTGGGCCTTGCGCACACGCCAAAAGACGTGCTTCGTCAAGATGTTCAAATCATGCTGACATGCTGACATACATGTTTCATTCCCACAAGAGCAAGCCCTGGGAGCGTTGGTTTCCCTTTCGTGAAGTGGCGGCGGCTCCTCCGTCGCTACATTTGAATGATACATGCATTGAACCAAGTTGCATTCAGTGTTATTGTTGAGCATGTCGTTGGCTGTGTGCCATCACCCCGGGTACATCTGCGTACTGTTATTCTGCAAACAGTAAACGATGGGGATCATGATACAAGTGCTCCACAAAAAGACTGTCGCTCAATGGCTGCACCCAGAGCCTCATGTTTTGTTGTTGTCTGGCTCTTAGAATCTGGCCAACTTCTGAAATGCGGGCGAAGCAAGGCATCTGCGCCCGCGGTAGCCACATACATGCACACACATTCACACGTGCCATCGGGTGCCACTTGCCATCTGCAACTTGCGAGGATGATGGGGGTTACATGGTTGCTGCTGTACTCGGTCGCGTCGCGACGCTGCTGCCGTTGGGCTTTCTTTGTTTCCATAGACTGAGGTATGTCACTCATCACGTCAGAAACCAGCCACCCGGCTTCACCAGTGCCCTCGCCGTCCGCCATGCCTTCACATTCCTTCAAGGTGTCGAGGCGATCTTCTGCCGCATGCTGGCGCTGGGCCTGCTTATTGCGGGCGCCCGAGGCGCGAGTGCCACTGCCTTGCACCAGCGCAGGCTGTGGCATTGCCGAAAGAGTGCCAGGAAGCGGTCCTGGATGCGTGCCTGTGACTATCGGAGCGCTGCGATATCATTCACCTGATGAAACGCTGCAGCAACAGGCTGCTGAAGGCGCTAGGGCATCGATGCTTATATGCGCTGCGCATGGCCAAGTCTGTGTGCTCAACACTGCATGCAGCACAAGAGCCTCAACGGCGGTGCTGTTGCTGCCGGCCTGCCAGAATGCCTTGGCATTAAGGTGGCAGGCACCGCTGTCAAGTGCGCACAGAGTTGATGACAAAGAGGGGAAAATGATGGTCAACTGTGCACAGTTGATGACAAAGGGGGGAAAATGATACGCTCCGGCCTTGGCATTGGCGCACACAGGCTACCATCGCAGAGATGCATGTGGACCACCATCAGCGTCCTGCACCGCCGCCATGTGCACGTTTCAATTTGGTGATGCCGCCGTTGAGCCCACGCGCCACCGCTGAGACGTAACAGTTGCCGCAGCGCTTGGCAAGAGGAGCTGGAGGCGTGTGCACTCCAGCGAGAACAGGTGCTTGTCGAGCTGTTCAGCTGCCGCTGACAGCAGTAAGCTCTTCCTTTGTGTGCAGCACGGTCATTACGGTAGCACGCTGGTCCGATCTGCCGCGCTTGCAAGCAGCAGCAGTGGACAGCGTCTGAACACTACGGACCTCCGATAAAACACGCTGATCGTTGTCCGGTCGTGCAGTGCGTGCATCGCTAGTAAGGTCTCGGCACTTGCCGAGCTGTCATGAAGCCTGTGGCAGGTCGGCCGCTGACAGCAGTAAGATCGTCCTATGTGTGCAGCAAGGCCATAACGGCAGCACGCTGGTCTGCCGCGCTTGCAAAGCAGTCATTTTGCTGCTCGATTTGCCTCTACCAATCTGGTCGGTCACATTGCTGTGTCTGCACATCGCGGACATCTGCTGGAACAGACTGATTGTTGTCCGGTCGTGCAGTGCGTGCATCGCTAGTATCGCTTCGCGCGCCTCAACTCTCCCAGCTTCACCAGACAGTTGAAGTTCCTCTCACGAGGAAAGCAGCAGGCGCCAGGTGATCGCGTGAGGCTGCGCGCGAGTGCCGACGAGGTTGTGCGGAGTCAGCAGCGGGAGGTGGCTACCCAGCATCAGCAGCCAGTAAGCAGGCAGCCGGGTGCACCTTCAACCAGGGTTGATCAGTCAAAGCAAAATGGGTGGAAATCGCGAGCCAAGGCGCAGCCTTGCTGCTCTAGCAGCGCTAGCAGCAGTGAACCATGTCAGCGCCTTCACTGTGCCCTCCGCGTCTGAGTGCCGGGCCTCAGCAGTACAACATCGGCGCCACCACAAGCTGACGGCAGCAGCACCACGAGGCACGCACATGAGCATCACTAGTCCCCGCAGCGGCGGCAAGGTCGCCGCAGCAGAGTGCTTGGAGGGCGTGCAGAGCTGCGAGCCCAGTGAGGCGGGCTTCGCGCACGCTTACGCCTTGTACTCCAACCTCGATGGGGGGTCCAAAATCGGCATCGAATTGTATGCTGCGGTGCTGGCGATGTGCGCGGCGGCTAGCAAGGGAGAAGCTGCTCTCAAGGTTCGTAAGGCGGGGTATTCACACGAATTGCTGGGCTGCTGAACGTTCATGGATGGTAGTGAAGGGGTGCCGCATGTGAGCAGTCAAACAAGGGGTACGTACGATACGCATGCATGTGTCGGCAGGCCCACATCAGCAGTGCATTGCAGCACAATCGTGCCATGTCGTCAGAACAATGCAGCGCATCAGTGGGCGGCACAGACTGCAACCCCAAGATGACAATACAGTCACAAAAACTACTTCAATTTGTGGTGCTACAACGCACCTGCTCCAGCAGCACATGAGCACCAGCAACAACGCAATCAGACAGTTGTCGTATAGTACGCGCTCATGCAGCACCCTGCATCATCACAGCGCCGCCACACAAACCCACACAGCGGCAGTGCAGCGGCCATCGGCGCAAAGCTATATCGCTGAAGCCGCTGACGCTTAACCCGCGTGCGCGCGCCGCGGCCATTGGCGCGCTGCCATATTGCTGAAGCAGCTGACGCTCACGCCACGCACACGCGCGCGCGCCGCGCCAGGTCCTGGAGGACATGCGCGCCGCCGGCGTCCCCCCTGACGAGCACTGCTACGCGGCGGCGCTCAAGGCGTGCCGGCGCGAGGGGCGCGTGCAGGACGTGCTCGCGCTGCTCGAGCGCATGCGCGCGGACCCCGCGCTCGCGCCGGGCGCGTTCCACTACAACGCGGCGCTGCGCGCGCTGCGCGAGGCCGGGCGCTGGCGCGAGGCGCTCGAGCTGCTGCGCGCGATGGCGGGCCCCGCGCACGGCGGCGTCGCGCCCAACGCGCACTGCTACAACACGGCGATGCAGGCGTGCGACGCGGCGCACCAGCCGGCGGAGGCGCTGCGCGTCCTGCAGGGGATGCGCGCGCGCGGCGTGCAGCCGAACGTGTTCTCGTACAACGCCGTCATGCGCGCGTGCGAGCGCACGGGCGACTGGCGGCGCTCGCTGCAGCTGTTTGAGGTGCGCGACCCTGCCTGAGTGCGTGTCAGCGTGTCGTGTTTCTCGACTTGTAGGGTCACAGGTAGAGGCAGGACACCGTGGTACTGCCCAGGCGATGCGCGATTCCACAGGCTTGGAGGATGCACGCATACGACAGGCTGGGCGGTTGATGGCGCTCACTGCCCCAGTCTGGCTTGAATGCGTGCCGACGCCCGTTGCAAAGTTGGAGGGGGAGGCTCTGAGGGTCTGCAGTGCCAAGCCCGGCGAGGCGTCGCCGTTCGCGCTGCAGGCGGCTTCGCAGCGCGCGGTGCGCACCCGGATCTGTCCTTGTACCAGTATGCTCCGGCTTAGTGAGTACACGCAAGACCAGCGTCACTCGCTGCTTCTCCCTCAAACACAGCAGTTTGCCGTGAAAGGGGGGGGGGAGCCGCAGTGACGCCAGCGGCGCACAGTTGACTCCCTGGCCACGTCGGCGCGCCAGCGGGGGGGGGGGGGTGTAATTGCATTAGCGCCACACTGCGGTTTTACTTCCGGTTCTTGCATTGCCCAGCGGCTACTCCAAGGTGCGGAAGAGCGGTGCGCCGCTGTGATTCCACTAACCATCGCGGCGGCGCCGCACGCGTCGTTACGGCCCCTAACCCTTGCTTTAACCCTAAACCTACTTGATGCATCCGCACTGGTCACGCAAAGCCAAGGCCCCACTGTCTAGCACTCCGTCTGGCACTCCGTCACCGCACGCAAGCAATGCCGAAGACGTCCATCACCATACACGGTGCCTTTCATCACGGTCCTGTCTGCCTGTCCGCGCCGCTGCGCCGTGTGCGCCGCCGCTGCCGCTGCGCGCAGGAGATGCAAAGCGAGGGCGTGGAGCCCGACTGGCACTCCCACATGTGCGTGCTGGCGGCATGCCGGAGGGGGCTGCAGTGGGGGCGCGCGATGCGGACCATCCAGGTACGAACGTTGAATTTGAAGTAGCTGAAGTTGTGAAGTTGTGATCCCAGTACGAACGTTGAATTTGAAGTAGTTGAAGTTGTGACCTTGGGCTGCAGTGGGGGCGCGCGATTGCGCACCAGCCAGGTGTGCAATGTTGAACTTGATGTGGTTGAAGTTTGTGGCCTTGCTGCTTTTCTGATCTCGTCGCTCATGCGTCGTTCAGCGCGGTCGCGGAGAGGCTGGCACCATGTTGAAGTTGAAGTTGAAGTTTATGGCATCTGTACTTTGCTAATCTGGTCGTTCATGTATCACTCAACGCGCTTGTGGAGACGCTCTGGCGCGCATTGGTATGCCTTTTTGGGTTCCTCTAGGCAAGCCGCGCGCCCGATTCATCATCTCTGCCATGGAGAGTTGGAGTGGGCTGGCACAGACATTGGGGCCTGGCAGCCTGCCATTGTTGGGACACTCAGGGTACGAGCCCAATGCTGGTTTGCCATTCCAGATGCAATCTTCAGAAGAGCCAGCTGAGCTTGTGGAGTACCGCACTCACAGTAAGTCAGCACAGTGACAGTGCTCGGTATCTGCTGGCCCCCCGCTGCCGTTCCGCAGCGCCCACCCCGACTACCCGCGAGTGCTGCGCGACAATGCGCCACACGCTCGCCAACCAAACTCATGGCACGTCGACGCGACGCGTACACTACCACTGCATGCGCTTCGGACGCACAAACATGTACTTCAACTTGAAGTGTCTCCCCCCCCCCCCTCAGACCATGCGCAGCGCCGGCCTCACGCCCGGCCTGCGCGCGTACACGGCGGCGATGCAGACGTGCATACACGCGCGCCAGTGGGCGCGCGCGGCCGACGTCGCAGACATGATGGTCGCCGACCTCGAGCGTGACGGCATCGCGTCGTTCGGCAGCAGCGGCGGCGGCGGCGGCGGCAGCAGCGATGAGTCGGACATGGGGAGCGCGGGCGGCGGCAGCGCGGCGGAGGCGGCGGTGAATGGCGATAGCGCGGCGGCGGTGAATGGGGGGACCGGCGAAGCGGCGCCGCCGCACTTGGAAGAGCAGGTGCGGCGCGCGCTTGCTTAGGCTGGGATACGTGACGATACGTAGCGCTTGTGCATGCGTGACAGCAGACTCCATGAGTTGGCGCTGCCGAGCACCAGCTTGGCAGGGCGGCATTGTGCGGGCACCCAGCAAAGGCCTATTACATACGACTTTCTCGCATTTACGGGCCAGCGCGCAACGCTGCGTTTGCCTGCGGGGCGCTCGTGGTACGCGGAAGATGTACGTGTGACGTCTTTTTCTTGTAATGCGCAGCATTGGTGCTGCTCGCGGTGCATCGGACGCTCGAAGGCAGACATATGGAATGCGCCAGCGCCTGCAGTACTACGCCGGGGCCCTCGTGTCATGCTACCACCTCCCACCACCTCAAAGAAGGGGGGGGGGGGGGGGCAATGTGTGCACCTGCGAAGCAGCCAGCTTCGCATGCTGGCGCAGGCGCGCGTGCCCCCGCTGCAGCGTGCCGCAGCCCTCACGGCGCAGCGCCGCCGCCGTCCATCGCTGCTCTTGTTCCACGCGTCCGCGCAAAAGTTGAACGCCGCCAACACCGTCATGCCTGCGCAGCACCGCCGCCATCCGTCGCCGTTCTCGTTCAGCGCGTCCACATCACTCAACGCCGCCGCCGCCTTGTGCCGCTGCGCCGCGCGCCGCCGCAGGCGTGGAGCGCGTACGCCATCGACACGGCGCTGTACGCGTGCCAGCGCGGGCGTCTGCCGGACCGCGCCGATGCGCTGCTCGCGCGCCTGCGCGCCGCGGGCGTCCCCACGTCGCACGCCATGCGCAACCGCCTCATGGCCGCGCTCGAGTCCGCGCGCCGCCCAGCCGCCGTGCTTGCCGCGCTCGATGCGATGCGGGCGGAGGGCGGCGACGGCAGCGGCAGCGGCAGCGGCGGCGGCGTCGGCGCGCCGGACGCGGAGGCCGTCGCGGCGGCGGTGCGCGCGTGCCGCGCGCTCGGGCTCGCGCGGCGCGCGCTGGAGCTCGTGGAGGAGGCGGAGGACGCGAGCGTGGCGCTGGCGCCGACGACGTACGCCGCCGCCGTGGCGGCGTGCGCGCAGCAGGTGGGCGGTGGTGGCGGTGGCTGCATGCGCGCCCTGCATTGGCGCTCCACAGCATGTGCGAGACGTGTCGAATATCTCTTTGTCGCTCCTGACCGGCGCGATTGCGCTGCCACTGGCGCCTCCGCGCAGCGATGCTGGGTGAGCACGCGCGCTTGTAGCGCTGTCGCGAACCTGCGCAGGCAGCGCGCGCTGGCGCGCCCCGCGTCGCTACGTACTGGCGAGCCAGCGCCTGCATGCAGCGGCGACTCGTGTAGTAGCACTGCCTTCAAGGCCCGAGTATGCGCATGCGCGCGGCGGCGCGGCGCACTCTCCAGCGGGTGCGCGGTCGTGCTGCGCGAGCAGCGGAAACCTACCGATGTATCTGCGTCACCGCTCAACGCTCCCTCTCTCTCGCACGCGTGCACGCGCCGCATGCAGGACGACGGCTGGGAGCCCGCGCTCATGGTGCTCGCGCGCATGCGCGCAAAGGGCGTGCAGCCCACGAGCAAGGCGTTCGCGTCGGCCGTCTTTGCGTGCCACGCCGGCGGGCAGTGGGAGCTGGCGCTGGAGCTGCTGAAGCAGATGCAGGCGCATGGGTAAGTATGTACGCAGCACAGGAGGGGGGCGGGGGCTGGAAAGCTGGCCTGGAGCCGTCACCGCAGGCTTGCATGTTTGTGCGGTGTGGTGGGGTGTGGTGTGACCGCGGCGGCCCTACAGAAGTGTTTGTACTGGGAAGCGATCCATTGCTGGTTTTGCAAGTCGTGAAGCGAAGTTTGAGAGGCGCATGGGTGCGTGTGTACGCAGCACAGGAGGGGGGGGGGGGGGGGGGGGGGGGGGGGGCAGCTGTCATGAATGTTATATTTAACAGGTGCGGTGCGGTGTGTGCGCCACGGCTTCTCAGAAGCACCTGGAAGCACCTGATGGATAGGCGGTTTCCGATGACGCGCGCGAGGTGCGAGCAGCGTCAGGGCTGGCGGTCTGCCTTGTGACCTCCCTATCGGCAGCTTGCACATCCCCATCTGAACAGCAGTCACCCACAATCACCAACAGTGGGTCCTCTGAAGCAGTGGCGGTGGGAAGGCATCGCACCCTAAGCTCTTCACAGCCCCCCCCCCCCCCCCCCCCCCCCCCCCCCCCAACTGAGACGCACGACCCAATCCCCCCCCCCGCGGCAGGCTCAAGCCCAGCACGGCCGTGTACAACAAGGCGGCGCTCGCGTGCGCGGACGCCGCGCCTGGCCCGAGGCGCTCGCGCTCGTCGCGGAGATGAGCGCGGCGGCGTCGCGCGCACCGTCTACACGTGAGTGCCCGCCGC